>CM053035.1:140455151-140692651 GCA_028564925.1 Lithobates sylvaticus | reverse complement strand
AATACAAACCTGACAGGGCGTCCAACCCCTCGGCACATCTAAACAAAGGAAAATGTCTTGGTTTTAGATACACTTTGGGTTCAGTTGATGTTCACACAGTTCTTAGTGAACGGATGGGCCTGGCTTAATCAAAAATCCTTTCCACTGACGTGCGCACACATGCAATGGCAGCCAAAAATCTAAAACTGGAATTATTGGTAGTTGTGAGCATAACAGACAGCTATTAGAACACTTTTATAAATAGCGTATGTCTTATTTATAAAAGAATACAAAGGAAAAACTGTGCTAGTTGCCAAATATCCCTGATTTTCAGGGACAGTTTTAAATGTTTGTCACTGGAGATGGCTGTAATTTGGGGAAGTGTTCGACTGCAAACTGAAATCCCCCTTTTGCAGAATGCCAGATATTTATTATTTCTTAAAGTTTCCTGTTATTTTTTTATTTATTTTTTCCTGTCACTACTGTGTGAACGAGAATGGTTCATGTAATAGGATCCATAAGCAAGGCACTGAGAATTGGACTGTGTAGTAGGGTCCTAAAATGCAAAAAAAAATAAAAATGTTTTATATTTCAGTTCAATAAACATATCATAAGGTATTATTTTCTGTGGTCATCAGTCCGTATTGTGTGAAACAAGCATGGATACAATCTTCAGCAGCAGAGTGTCTTTGGAAAAGACTTCAAATTGTCAACAAATAAAATATAATTACCGGTGAGAAGTGAAAGGATGGACAACCAGAAAAGTGCTTTCTTCATTCATTGGTCTGGGTTGAAACTGTGTTTTAATGCACCTTTAGGCTACATTTAGATTTGAGGCAGAGGGATGGTGAAAAATCGATGCTTGATTCTTTTGATTGATTACCATTGCTGTGTATGTCTATAGATGCACACATTATGCATATGTAAAGAAGTAGCGCTACCAGTGGCGGCTGGTGTTTTTTTTGTTCGGGGGGCGCAATCAACCATCCCCTGGCGGCACTAACAACCCCCCCGCACGCATTTGCTGGTTGGTCCGGCACTTACCTGGATAGATCCAGATCCAGATAGATGGGGGGTGTCATCCAGTGCAGCAGGGTGCAGGCAGCAGCTCCAAGCTAGCGGGTGCGGAGTCTGGGCTGCGGCAGCGGCCTGAACTCCGCTTTAAGGGTAAGGCACCAAGTTTATCACAATATACACTTTATAGATGCACACAGCCTGGATCAGGAGCTAACCGGAGCGTGCAAGCATGGGTGCCTCCTTGGCACCTGGGTTGCTACAGGGAGGCACCTAAAGGAGGGAGGAGCTTGTAACCAAACATTCTGTGCAATATTGTTGCCCAGAGCAGGTAAGTATGACATCATCTTTCTTAAAACAAAATGTGCCTTTAGTATCACTTTAAATTACAACATGGTTTGTGTAGCAATTGTATATGCCAGTGTTTCTCAAGTCCAGTCCTCAAGGCGCCCCAACAGGTCATGTTTTTAGGAATTCCCTCAGATGAAACAAATGTGGTAATTACTAAGGCAGTGAAACTGATCAAATCACCTATGCAAAATAATGGAAATCCTGAAAACATGATCTGTTGGGGCTCCTTGAGGACTGGAGTTGAGAAAAACTGGTATATGCTATATTATTATTAATTTTTTTTATTGTTTTTTTTCCATAAAAGCTGAGTTACCTTTTAAAATGTCTATTCATTTGCAGGGGAATAAATAAATAACGTTATTGTTTAAAGTAAACATGGGTTTACTTCACTTTACCCTTTACTGCATTAGGCCTTAGGACTGGTTCACATATAGTATGTGCGTGCGTTTTGAATGCGCACGTCACGGGTAGAGAGCCTGTAAAAATTCAATGGACTGCCCTACCTATGAGAAATAATGGGGAAAAAATCCCCAACACCTTTTATATCGCACTGAACTGCATGATGCTGCAGCACCACACAGTTTGGCACGCATGAAAACACGTGGGGGTACCATTGATTTCTAATGGCACTCCTAAGTATCTGCTAAAGTGCAAATCGCTTCTCTGTGGATTGGGAACAGGTGTCATTTCCCGCACATTCCCCAGCTTCAGAGATGTGAACCGAACCTAAACTCTAACATTTATCCACCTTCAGAAACAAGGCAACAGCGGCAGATTCTTTATTACTCTTAACAGATTCCTTCAAAGAACTTTCTGGAGGACCATAAGTTCAGTCTAGCATAGCTCTATACTGTATGTGCCTGACAACAAAATTCATGAAATCGGTTATATTTGCTTCAGGCATAAAGAGAACGACACACCCCAGAAAGGTCTTTTTGACAAAATAATAAGGGAAACTAAGAGGGTTCATAGTCCGATTTTTTTTTTTTTTTTTAAAGCAAACATTGAATATAGGGTCTGTCTATGACTCTTAATTTATAATAAATGCCAGGCTTTCTAATAAGAAAGACCAGTACTGTCTGCCAGGTTCTCAGCATCCTGTGTGAGAGTAATTGATTAAAGATTATGAGAAGTGTGTCCTTCCAAGTTATCCACCAGTGTGTATAATCTAAACTTTCCTGTTATTCAGTTCTGTTAAAGTGTTACTAAACCCACAAGAGTAATGCCCCGTATACAAAGTCGGAAATTCCGACGGAAAATGTCCGATCGGACCATGTTGTCGGAAAATCCGACCGTGTGTGGGCTCCATCGGACTCCTGCTCTCAAATTTTCCGACAACAAAATCCTGTGTAGATTGTGTGTAGAGGATTCCGACGGACAAAGTGCCACGCATTCTCAGATCAAATTAGGAGACCAAACCTATTGGCTAATAGCCTCTACGTAGTTCCGTCGTACGCAGCGAACGTCGCCACGTTCAGAATGATCGGATTTTCCGACAACTTTGTCCGACAGTGTGTATGCAACACCAGTGTCGGACAAAATCCGTCGGAAAAAATCCGACGGATTTTGTGGTCGGAATTTCCGACCGTGTGTACGGGGCATAAGACTGGGATTCCATTAAAGTTCATGTGCGTGTAAAGGCAGGTGTCTCAATACTGTTGGTAATATAGTGTATGTTCATATAGGCATATCAGTTAGTAAGTCAACCCTGCTGTGTAAGAGCCATCTGATTCCAGTTGTGGTCAGTGCTTCTGTAGAAGCTCTGCTGGCATAGAAGCACCCACCAGTTGGCTAGATTTTAGCCTGTAGATAAAATGGTATATGGACACCACAGCTCCAGCAGAGCAGCCTCTCTGGTTCGGGTCTGTTTTTTATCACATGCCATGTATGACAATCAGCATTATAGTCTCAGTTCACCAAAGGCCTTATTGTATGGATCAGATAAATTTTCCTTTTTTTTGGCATTTTGAAATATTGTTAATTTCAATTTACAAGGATTATTGCAAGTTCCTTATAGAGGATATTAACCCCCCCCCCCCCCTATTGTTCCCCCCTCCCCTTTTATCTGTAAAGCAGGGCTGTTCTCTAAAAGCATAATCATAAAACTAGTAATCTAGCGGTGTTGCCAAGGGATCTACCTCTTTGGGGCAGCATCCCTGGTCCTATGCCATTGTAAGTCACCACCGGGGCTAGCTGCAGATTCAGTGGATGCACATCAGGGTCAGCTGAAAAAAACATGAATAGACAGATGGTCCCGATGGCATGGCACGGTAGTGTACCCGTTTCTTCCTAGGACCCAGGATGTCGGTATCCCAGGAGGATAAGTGTTCGCATTATTCTGGCCTAGCTCAGAAATAAATAAGTGGTGGAAGGGATCCCCAGAAAAAAGGTATTTCTGCCGCCCCCCCCCCCCCCCAATACAATTGTTTTGTTTTTTAGGGTTCCGGGGGTAGGAAAAATATTATGAAAAGTTGTTCGGGAGGGTAAACTTCCACTTTAGGCTATGTTTCCACTATTGCGTCCCCAAAGTCGCACGGTTTTGCAGCGATTCAACTTGAAGCAATTCCTGTGTCTATGGACACGGAAAAAGTCCGATGGGGCCCACACACGGCCGGATTTTCCGACAACATGGTCTGATTGGACATTTTCTGTCGGAATTTCTGACCGTGTGTACGGGGCATTAGTCTTTAGGGTTCAATATTGAGTTGGCACCAACCTTTGCAGATATAACATCTTCAACTCTTATGGAAAGGCTGTCCACAAGGTTTAGGAGTGTGTCTATGGTAACGTTTGACCATTCTTCCAGAAGCGTATTTGTGAGGTCAGACACAGATGTGGACAAGAAAGCCTGGCTCGCAGTCTCCACGCTAATTCAACCCAAAGGTGTTCTATCAGATTGAAGTGCAGGCCAGTCACTTTATTCCACCACAAACTCGCTCATCCATGTCTGTATCCCTAAACTTTTTCTCACAAAGTTGGGAGCATGAAATTGTTCAAAATGTCTTGGTATGCGGACGCCTTAAGAGTTCCCTTCACCGGAACTAAGGGGCCCAGCCCAACCCCTAAAAACACCTAATCCCCCCTTCCACCAAATGATTTGGACCAGTGCACAAAGCAAGATCCATAAAGACACATTGTTTTCAAGTGAGGTTTGCTATAGAATGTACACTACAGCAAATGTGCACCAGCTAAACTGTGGTGTGCCTAAAATAAAAATATGATTTTCTCTATTGTGTTAGGGTGTATCTAAATGCTTGTAACAATTTTAACTGCTCAAAACATTATGGAAGAAAATCGCATCAACTGTGCATTTTCCGCGGACAAATGTCTGTTGTCAGATTTTCCGAGCGTGTGTACACAAGTCCGTCGGACAAAAGTCCAAAGTACAAACACGCATGCTCGGAAGCAAGGAACGAGCCAGAAGCGGTCGGTCTTGTAAACTAGCGTTCATAATGCAGAATGAACATTCGTGACGTGGCAAATTATGAAATCTCTAAATGCAGCGCACATTCTCTTCTTCTTTAATGGGATAATAATGAAGCTGCTTTGCTGGTGATACTGATGGAGTTATTGCAAACACATTTTTGAAAGGCTTTTTTTTTTCATGTGATATCAAGAATAATATATATGCTTCTTTTGTTTTGGGCAAGATACCACAACACCATTATCCCGTAGATAAGATACAACAATGTTGGTGTTCCTTGTCAGTTTTACATTGTATTTTTTTTTTAAATGCAACTGCCTACTCCCAAACAGGTCATTTGAAGTAAAACACATAGCCAAGTATTATTCTCCACATTTTTTTTATTGTGCATTAAAAAAATAATAAAAAAAAATTCTATGCATCCAAAATATAGAAAATAATAACAAATCAAATCCTTATTCAACCAAAAAATAAAGTAAAAGCCTCATGCATGTCCTGCTTCTTAATATAGGGTGTCAACAATGCCAAAGGTTGGTGAAAGCAGGGGTCCGTCTTTCAGAGATAATTCCGAAAACCATCTGGATTATTCTCCTGGAGCTCCCGCAGCAAAGGCATATGACATAACTGGTCACTATTAATAAAGCAACCAATTTTTGGTCAAAGAAATCCTCCTGTTCCTGGACTGGATCTGGGTCAAAGCAATAACTCCAAGGCCAATAATAAATAACACCTTATTTCCTTCGATTCTGCAACATGTCTGGTTGACGAACAGCCGTTCAGAAACAAAGTGAAAAGCACGAACTGAAAAGTGTGAAATGAAAAGCGCGAATCAACACTCAAACTTCTACTAACATGAAATTAGCAGAAGGAGCCCAAAGGGTGGCGCTAAAGAGCTCAAAAACCACGTAGTACATCACTACGTTCGTGTTTGTTGGCCGACAATTCCTTGCCGTTTGTATGCAAGACAAAATCCAGGCACACGCCTTCAGACAAAAGTCTGAGGTTTTGTCTGCGGAAAATCCGATCGTGTGTACGATATAATTTTGTTATGTAAAGCTGGACTCTGCGCACAAAAAGTATTTATTTATTTTACTCCTTGAAAGCTGCAAAATATATAAATCCACTTTGTGCCCACAAAATGCCTTTGCAAACACAGATATCTCTTTTTAAAGGTAGCAGTGACATCACTGTGCTGTACATAGCCTGGGCAGAGAGTAGAGCTGTGGGAGGGGCCCAGAAGCTCCTCCCACTACAGGCTCCCTGCAGAAAACTACGGGAGAGGGCAGAGATAAGACCAGTCACCCTGCACAAGAAGAGAGAGAAGCAGTGACCGGTCTTTATTACAGGATGTTTGCACACTGGATTAGAGCACAGATATGAAGAAATACACAAAACACACTGATATTCAAGTAAGAACACACACCTCTTGTATTTAGACAATATTTGCCTATCCCAGAGTTTAGCTTTAATAAGTCAGCATGATGCACAGTAATGATTTACTAAGTGTAAAAGTCTATAGCAACCAATCAAAATTCAGTATTCTGCAGTGAGATCAGTAAAAACACAGATTCAGCTTAGTAGCTAAATAATGACAGAGAAACCCTGAAAACTGAAGATTGTCCCCTTCCTCTACCTCCTTTGTATGATGGTATATGATTATGTAGTGCAGGATGATAGCGTGACACTGAAGTATGCAGCATATTCACATTGCTCTATAGCAGATTGTGCACAAGGCACTGTATTTCAGCCTGGAGTGACATATAGGATAAGACATAAGTGAATGGGCACTTTCTGAAAAGATGCTGCATATGTTGACAAGCTGCAGAGGAAGCAGGACCAGCGTTACCATGACAACAGTCTCAGCCAATCACTGAGGACATCTGCTATGCAACATAAGGCTCTGCGCACTGCATTCTGATTTCCAGTCACAATCCGGTATGAGAAAGCATTTTTACTGCATTCCTGTGAAACTGTTTCATTCAGCACTGTGAGGTGTCTACAGTATCTCACAAAAGTGAGTACACCCCTCACATTTTTGTAAATAATTTATTATACCTTTTCATGTGACAACACTGAAGAAATGACACTTTGCTACAATGTAAAGTAGTGAGTGTACAGCTTGTATAACAGTGTCAATTTGCTGTCCCCTCAAAATAACTCAAAACACAGCCATTAATGTCTAAACCACTGGCAACAAAAGTGAATACACCCCTAAGTGAAAATGTCCAAACTGGGCCCAATTAGCTATTTTCCCTCCCAGTGTCATGTGACTCGTTACAAAGATCTCTGTCAGTGCTCAGACCATACGCCGCACACTGCATCAAATTGGTCTGCATGGCTGTCGTCCCAGAAGGAAGCCTCTTCTAAAGATGAAGCACAAGCCCGCAGTTTGGTGTCAAGCGTGTGTGGCGGCAACCAGGTGAGGAGCACAAAGACAAGTGTGTCTTGCCTACAGTCAAGCATGGTGGTGGGGAGTGTCATGGTCTGGGGCTGCATGAGTGCCACCGGTGTTCTGCTGAGAAAGGTCCCCCCCCGGTGGATAATGTCCCCCCTGTACTGCGCAGGCACAGCGTTTGCGCAGTACGAACCACAACGGAGCCGCCGAAAATAGCCGAAGCTGAACACAGCTCTACGCGGCGCCTGCGTTCCAACACTGTTTAGGGCCCCTCGCAGGCTTGCTTCGCTCGCCACACTTCGGGCATGCCTCGCTACGCTCAGCATATATATGTCCACTTGGATGGTGGGGCTTGAACCGGGACTCAGTGCGCAGGCGCCGTGTAGTGCTCACGATCAGCTGTTCATTTTCCGAGACTTTCAGCAGCTCCGTAGTCGTTCATACTGCGCAAGCGCTGCGCCTGCACAGTAGCGGGGGGGTCATTATTCGCCGGGGGACTTTTTTCGTCAAGACACCGGCACTGGGGAGCTACAGTTCATTGAGGGAACCATGAATGCCAATAATGTACTGTGACATACTAAAGCAGAGCATGATCCCCTCCCTTCGGAGACTGGGCCGCAGGGCAGTATTCCAACATGATAACGACCCCAAACACACCTCCAAGACGACCACTGCCTTGCTAAAGAAGCTGAGGGTAAAGGTGATGGACTGGCCAAGCATGTCTCCAGACCTAAACGCTATTGAGCATCTGTGGGGCATCCTGAAACGGAAGGTGGAAGAGCGCAAGGTCTCTAACAAAGACACGTGGGGGCGTGGCCGGATGTGATCGAGGCAGCGCGCATTCCTCTGGAGCTCTGTTCATCCTGATACTATCTGTCGATTTGGAGCAAACCTATCCAATTTCTGAACATACTAATGGAAGGGGGAAGGGGTCCTGGTTCTGATGATGTACTCCTCAGCCTCCAAGAAAGCCCAAAAGGCTCAGAAGGACCAGCGGCTAACTCGCTCCGCGAAGGACATTGTGAGAGACTCCGCCCCGCCATCTTGTCTTCTCAGCAGATGGATCAGCACGCCAAAACAACAGCTGCAAAGATGGCACAGGCAGGGGGGCCGATATTGTGTTAGTGGGAGTCGGTCCTAGTTTTGGATACAGAAGCGATTACCAGACCAATCCTGGAAGCCATCAATACTAGTAAGGCTGAGCTGATGGGGCGCATAGATCACCTCTCATTAGAATGTACCCTGATCAGACATGACCTGGACAAAATCCGGGGCCGACTCACTACGGTGGAGCCTAGGGTCTCTGATGTGGAGGATACCTCTCACACTCAGGGTGCCCACCTATCAGAGCTTCGAGACTTGGTGAGGTCTCTACAGCACAGGGCGGACGATGCCGAAGACAGACAGCAGAGGAACAATGTCGGGGTGGTGGGGCTGCCGAAGGGCGCTAAGGGGGACAAGTAAGTCCTGTTTGCAGAGCTACTATTCAAACAGCTACTTTCGTTGCAAGATCTGCCCCCACCTATGTAGTGAAAATAGCCCACAGAGTTCCCGCTGGTGGTAGACCCCCGGGCGCCTTCCCTAGGCCCTTCCTGGTCAGATTCCTGAACTACAGGGACATGATCTTAGCCCAATCCAGGAAACATCAGGAATTACACCATGAGAATGCCTGGGTGATGCTGTTCCCTGACTTTTTGGCTGCAACCCAGTAAAAATGTCGCTCATTTAATGATGTTCGCAAGCAGTTGAGAGAAAAGGGGATCCAATATAGTATGCTCTACCCAAGCAAGCTTTGGGTTCAATAATGTCACAGCTCACCAAAATGTATTATTTCTTTGCATTTTATTCCAGGGAATGCTAATGCTGATGGTAATACCCTTGATGGGGATAGGGATGTGTTGTAGATGCTCTGCTGGGACACTTTTATTAGAAATGATAGTCATGGCGGATAACGTTAAAATTGTGTCTTGGAATGTTAGGGGCCTTAACCACAAGTTTAAAAGGGCCTCAATATTCCAATACCTGAAACAGACCAAGCCACATGTCATTTTCTTGCAGGAGACGCACCTGGATGGCTCTACATAAGCCGTGGATCCAAAGAGCCCTCCACTCTACTTACTCTACCTTTGCTAGAAGGGTTTCCATACTAATTAGTAAAGCCATCCCTTGCACTATCCATCATGTGATTTTGGATCCGGGGGGTAGATATGTGGTGGTAGTCATGGATATATGTTATCGTAAAATATTGCTGGTTAATATATACCTGCCTCCTCCTTTTCAGGTACAATTACTGTATGATTTACTGGTTCGGTTGGCACAATATGCACATCTCCCCATGGTTCTGATGGGAGATTTCAATGCCGTCCTTGACGCGGCTTTGGACTCTTAATCTGAATTGGACTCTACTCTGAATTGACTGGCTGGGCCTCTGTGGCAGGACTGTTGGAGCTATGGCGTTGGAAGCATCCAACAGATAGATGCTTCTCTCACATATCGACGGCCCACAAATCCTCAGCCAGGATAGACTTGGACTTTGGAAATGGTCTTATTTTACCGTTCTCGACAGACATTGAGTACTTAGCTGGGGGATTGTCGGAGTCTTCTTTCTCTCACCCTAACTTTTTTAATGGGGGTGAGGAGAGGGGGGTGGCGACTCTCACCCAGCTGGTTGCAGCATGAACAGGTATCTGCCCAGTTGGAGGAATCAATCAATTGGTCCTCTAATGCTGATATGGCAGATCCCCCTGTGGTCTGGGATGCCTTTAAGGCTGTTGCTAGGGGGGAGTGCATATCTGCTATCAAGACAGCTCACACGAATGACAATGAGGAAATTCATCTTCTACAGCAGAGGGAAAGGGAATGCTCAGGGGCTCATGCAGGGTCTCCTACGGGAGCCTCCTATGAGTCCCTGCTAGAAGCGTGGCGCCTTTTACCTTTGCACTTCACTGGGCTGACTTGCTCAGAGGTAAAGCGGAGGGCGCATATGGTATTTGTGGAAGGGGATAAGAATGGGAAGCTTCTGGCAATGTTGGTTGCAGACTATCACCCAATTGCTAATATACCGGTTATCAGAGATAAAGGTGGAGCCATCGTCACCGGTCCCTTACTCATCATGCAGGAATTTGTAGATTTCTTTTCGTCCCTCTACTCCCCCATCCCAACCTATGATGAATCAGCTTTGGATTCCTTGCTAGAGGGTCTGCCACTACCAAGGTTGCCAGAGGAAGGCAGTGCCATACTAGATGCTAAAATTACAGTCAAGGAGGTGCAAATGGCAATTTTCACCTTCCCTCCTCATAAAGCCCCTGGCCTGGACAGCTTCTCAGCTGTTTTTTATAAATCAAATGTGGAGCTATCCACTACTAGATTTAACTCCTGGAACACTGCCTTGAAAACGCCATTCTGCCGGATTCTTTGCTGGAAGCATACATGATCCTTTTACTCAAACCAGGGAAGGACCCGACAGAATGTGCCTCCTACCATCCCATAGCCCTTTTAACTATGGATTTAAAGATTCTAACCAAAATATTGGCGATCAGACTAGCTAAAGTTATTCTCTCCATAGTTAATATTGATCAGACGGGTTTCATGCCGGGCAAATCTACAGACACGAATTTAAGGAGAATCTTTACTCATTTGCAACTCCCTCCTATGCACGCCAAGGCCAGAATAGTAGTTTCAATAGATATAGAGGAAGCTTTTGACTCAGTCGATTGTACATTTATGTTTAAGGTTCTGGAAGCTATGGAATTCGGGCCGCAATATAGAAAGTGGATTTCCATGCTCTATAGGCATCCCAGGGTGGCTATAAGACTAGAATCTTCAGTATATGATTTTGTTGAGGTCGGTAGGGGCACCAGACAGGGATGTCCCTTGTCCCCCTTCCTGTTTGCCCTTGTCATGGAGCCCTTAGCTGTTGCGCTTAGGTCCTCAGGGTGGATACAGGCAATTAAAGTGGGTACGATAAACGAGTCCCTCTAGATATTCTTGATGAATTCGCTAAATTTTCAGGGTTGAAAGTGAATTGGAGTAAGTCATCAATTCTTCCCCTTGACGCAGGAGCCAGGGAGAAGGCCATCCCAAATCTGCCACTACAATGGGTTACATCCCTCAAGTATCTAGGGGTAAAGATCACAGCAAATGACATGACTACATGTCCCTTAATCTACTCCCGTTATTGACTTTACTTAAACAAAAGGTTCAGGCTTGGATTAAACTGCCGTTGTCCTTGATAGGTCGGATCAGCCTGCTCAAAATTAAGATTCTCCCATTAATTCTATACTTCCTAAGGCACACACCTGTATGGATACCAAAAACATATTTTAAAAAGATTGATGGTATTGTCAGTATCTTCCTCTGGGCACCCAAACCCCCCAGAATAGGTATAAAAGTGTTGCAGGATCAGGGTGGATTGGCATTACCTGACTGGCAGAAATACTATTTGACTGGCCAAATGGTATTTGCCTGTAGATGGTTATTGGCAGACAATGGAGACACAGCCACTGTGTTGGAGCCGGCCCATCTGGGGTCATATGAAAGTTTGCGTCTAGCTCTGTTTAGGGGTACCAAACCTTATTTACCAGTGACGTTAACAATGAAGGCCACTATAAAAGCGTGGGAAACTGTGGTGAAGTTGGCGTGTCCCAGTTATCGGGGAATTTCCCCATTCGCCCCTATGTGGCTGAACCCCCCATTGTCACATTTTTATAATCTGCCAGATCCCATGATCTGGGCAATCAAGGGGATAACAACATTGAAGGACATAACCTGTTTTGGGGATCTATTGACCGTTTCCCAACTGAAAGCGAGACACGACCTAGCTAATTCTTACCTATTTCGCTTCTTCCAACTCCGGCATGCCTTTCAGGTACAGTTTCGGGAGGTGAAGGTGGAATCTCTGCCTTCATATCTTGAAACCTTGCTGTCGGTGGAAGAACTGGCCAAACCCCTTTCAGTGACCTACAAGGAATTTAAAAAAAAAAAAACAACACAGGCCGTATCTAGGTGTAGGGGAAGATGGGAAGCAGAGGTTCCTGATTGATATACAGGGGAAGGATTGGGATGACTTATGGACCCAGCCCTTTACATACTTAGTGTTAGCTAGAGATAGATTGATCCAGTTTACATTTCTCCATAGGAGTTACTATTCCCCGGCTAGGCTATCTAAGATTTTCCACACGGTCTCGGCTGAGTGCTGAAGATATTCCTTTTTACCTTCTAACGCTGAGCATATTTTCTGTCAGTAACCCCAAATCCAACAATTTTGGTCTGAAGTCACCTCTTGTAACTCGGATACTATGCATTAAGGTGAAAAAACTTCTGACAGTGACCGCCCCCCCCAACCCCCCCCTTTTCACCCACCTGAGCCCTTCGTTCCCTCGGCAGAGACACGCTCTCCCTCTCTGCCAGGGGTTCTCGGCTCTTGATTGGAAAGATTGATAGCAGAGCAGCCATTGGCTGCCACTGCTATCAATCAAATCCAATGATGCAGGCGCCGGGGCCGAGTCCAGCATTCTGTCTATGCATGCAAATGGAAAATACATAAAGCTGCGCCAATTTAAACAAAATTAAAACAATAAATGAAAAGAAGAAATCAGTAAAAAAAAATTTCAATAAAAAACAAATGTCTCATCAGAAATAACTGTGAAAATTTGCATAAATCAGTTTGAACAGTCTAGGATTTGGTCTAATAGTCCAGTTTAAATAATTTCTTAATACCAAAAAGATGAAATTGGCGTATGGCTGGTAGAAATAGCTTGTTCAAAAAGGAGACACCTCAGTGACAGTTCTATAATTTTCACGCTGTGACATGCAGAAAATATAGTAGTATCCCGGCCACCTATTTGATTGGAGGCTTACCAAATGGCTATAAGTTTAGGCATTGTACACAGAATCCTGTAGTTGTCCCCGTGGGCGGAAGATGATAGAATCAGTCAATCCGGGACAGATCACTCAAATGGAGGAGGAGAAAACACCACACCATCCGTTCCTGATATAAATATCCAGCCAGTTCCCACTAGTTTCCTCCAATTACAAAAAAACAGATGGGGCCGCCCATAGCATAATACTGTAGGAAACTTTTATTTCATAAAAAATAAAGAACACTTACATCAAATTGTAGAAAAAAGAGCGTATTGTAAAACACTGCCGGCCGGTCAGTGTAAACCCGTCCCCTGTTCAATGCGGTCTGCGTGGTGGCGTAGCTGCGTGCCTTCCCATACGACGTTTCGTCAGATGTGACGTTTTCAATGGGGAACGGGCAACGCAGCGACGCACCACCTCTAAATAGCCGACCTCCACCTGAATTGCATGAGGTCAGAAGCGGCGCCGCCATCTTACTCATGGGAAAGGATACCATAACTAGAATGGCTAAAAGCGCCTATTATTAAAAAAATTTAACTAAATAAATAAAATTAGATTCAATTAATGAAGGCTTGGTCTGGTTTATCCAAACTTTAACCTATTGTTGGTCAAATTGGCTTGTCAGAACAAGACCCCAGATGAATATAAAGGAGCCACAGGAAAGTCCCGATAGGTATCAGTCTATCACATAATGTGCCAAGGAAAAAAGGGGAAGTGCAAAGACAGTTTATTTTAGGATGTGATCCAACGTGATAAATAATTATATAAGCTACCCTAAAGAGGGAGATAAATAGTGAAACTTTATACGAATGTGCTAGAACATAGTGTATCTATCTACCAATACTAAAAAGGATATTTTAATCCAAAATATATATATATATATATTTCTTCGTGAAAAAAAAGGAGGGTAAAAAAATAGGTAATAATGATATCAGGGAAACTACCCTCAGAAAGAGGATGAATTATTTTAATAATAATGTTGAATTTCTGTGAAAATGTGCAAAACATAGTGTGTTTACCTACATATAGAAATAGATAAAAGGATATTATAAACGGGAAAGAGAAAAATATGGGGGAAAAGTGAAAAATATAAAAATTTCTTCGTGAAAGAAGGGAAAGGGGGAAAAATGGGCAAAAGAGGAAGTATTCAATTTGCCAATAATTAATTGAGTCATTAGATATAAATTACATCCCCAATTTGGTGTAAATAGTATGCCAATGAGGCAAACAAATTATCAGAATATTGTTTTGGGTTTAATTTAAAAATATAAAAGTCTAAATAAAAAATCTATATAGAAAATCTCCACAATGGGATCATATGAATTAATTCCTATAGAGAAAATCTTCCATAAAATCTCCATGCATCTCAGGAGGAGTTTACATATATGTTAAAATAGACATGAAACATTTAAACATCAAAAACACGTCTCGTAAATAACCATAAAAGGTTAAAAATTTCATTGGAATTAGTTGACTAATACCAAGAAAAACTTATATACAAATTAAATATAAGCGCAGCCAAATAGAGGATCCCCTAGCAATCATTTTAAGAATTATCGATAAAAGCGTTTATATCGGTATCTATATTCAACCCGTAGGGCGTGTATGACTTCAAACGGAGGATCCAGGACATTTCAAGCTTTGAGACTTCCCTAACTAGAGAGCTTCCTCGCCAGTGCGGTTTATATTTGTCAATCCCAAAAAATAAAGTTTTAGAGGGATTCTTGCTATGTGCCAGGAGATAGTGTTTGGACACTGAGTGTTTGGGGAAACCGGTTAAAATATTAGAAATATGTTCCCCCAAACGCACATGCAAGGGGCGCTTAGTGCGCCCCACATATTGAAGGCCACAAGGGCATTGTAACATGTATACCACCCCTTTGGAAGAACACGTCGTATGGGAAGGCACGCAGCTACGCCACCACGCAGACCGCATTGAACAGGGGACGGGTTTACACTGACCGGCCGGCAGTGTTTTACAATACGCTCTTTTTTCTACAATTTGATGTAAGTGTTCTTTATTTTTTATGAAATAAAAGTTTCCTACAATATTATGCTATGCCATCTGTTTTTTTGTAATTGGAGGAAACTAGTGGGAACTGGCTGGATATTTATATCAGGAACGGATGGTGTGGTGTTTTCTCCTCCTCCATTTGAGTGATCCGTCCCGGATTGACTGATTCTATCATCTTCCGCCCACGGGGACAACTACAGGATTCTGTGTACAATGCCTAAACTTATAGCCATTTGGTAAGCCTCCAATCAAATAGGTGGCCGGGATACTACTATATTTTCTGCATGTCACAGCGTGAAAATTATAGAACTGTCACTGAGGTGTCTCCTTTTTGAACAAGCTATTTCTACCAGCCATACGCGAATTTCATCTTTTTGGTATTAAGAAATTATTTAAACTGGACTATTAGACCAAATCCTAGACTGTTCAAACTGATTTATGCTAATTTTCACGGTTATTTCTGATGAGACATTTGTTTTTTATTGAAAATTTTTTTTACTGATTTCTTCTTTTCATTTATTGTTTTAATTTTGTTTAAATTGGCGCAGCTTTATGTATTTTCCATTTGCCTTTTGGTGTGAGTATCCCACTTTCTAGCAGCAGCCTTTTTTCTGGGTTAGGGCCCTTCCCATATTTCATTTTTATTTCCTTTTTCTCCCCTTCCCTCCCCCCCTCCCTCCCCCCCTTTTTTTTCCTTTCCAGTCGCACCGAGCGCGGTTTATCCATTTCCATATGCATGCAAATGCTGGACTCGGGCAAGGTAACCCCCGGGAGAGCGCTTCTGCCAGGGGGTTAACTGATGCGGGGAGGAGCCGTGAGAGCCACCCCGGGACCCCAGAAGACGAGGCTCGGGGCCACACTGTGCAAAACGAACTGCACAGTGGAGGTAAGTATGATATGTTTGTTATTTAAAAAAAAAGGTTTACAATCATTTTAAGTCTTTAACTCTATCAGTACAGACAGTGTTCAGATCTAGTTTACAACTGATAATTAAATCAATCATCACAGTATAGACAGGATTAACTATGCCAAATACAACTACCCAACCCCTCATAAAGAGAACAAAGTAAGATTTTATTTTAGGTGCTGAGGATCTAAAAAGGTAAGCACCTTTTTAAAGGTTAAAGCAGTTGTAAAAGGAAGAAGGTTTTTTACCTTATGCAGTAAGGAATAAAACCTTCTGCATGCAGCTTTCCCCCAGCCCTCCTAAATACTTGCCTGAGACCTCCCTCCTCATTGGTGCAGACACAGCAGCAGGAGCCATTGGCTGCTGCTGTCAATCACAACTAGTAAGGAGGGAGCAGGGGCGGGGCTGAGCCCCACTCTGTGTGTCTTGCAGAAACAGAGCAGGGCTTGGGGGCGAGCACGTACGAGTGCCCACATAGCAAGTGGCTTGCTATGGGGGCGCTCAGTGAGAGGCGGGAACCAGGAGCGCCAGGGAGGGACCCAAGAAGAGGAGGATGGGGGCTGCTCTGTGCAAAACCAATGCACAGAGCAGGTAAATATAACATATTTGTTATTTTAAAGAAAAAAAGAAAGCTTTAATACCATTTTAATATTTCAAAGTTATTATTTCTAAAAATGTCCCTATGGTAAAACTGTTTTGTCTTAAAGAATAGTGAAAAAATATTACGTGCATTTCCATTTGACCTCTCCTTAGGCTTTACAACCATTCTATGCAATGTGAATAAGAGCATGCAACAAATTCAAGGTAGGTGTTATCCCTGTTTGGCTGCAAAACTTACTACCATAACTGGTTACAGGCTGTTTTCATTTAAAGGGTAGCTCCACTTTTGTGGGGGAAAAAAAAAATCATAAAAAGAAATAAAGCATGTACAGTTGCTACAGAAGTTATATTACAATTGAATGGTAAATGCAATGTGGCCACCTGGAGACGTTCTGTGCAATGACTCTGTACAGAAGCCCACCCAGAAATGTAATTTATTGCTTTTGTGATTGGCTTACTGATTTTCTCAGAAGTCTGCACCAAGTCAGATTTTGGGCATCCTCTGCAACAAACATTACATTTTTGTTGTGATACTTCCACAGGGAAATCCATCTAAAGGGATTCAGACCCTGCCACTTTCCTCATTAGAACCCTGCAAGTGCAGCAGCTGAATGATAATCACAAAGTCACTCCCGTGCACATTCACTATGCACATGAACACAGACGGACAAACAGCTATTTCTTCATAATAACAAAAGGTAGGGATCTGCAACAAAGTTTGTTAAAATCCCTGCAATGTACATAGATCATAGAGAGGGGAATGTTGGAGTTTTAAGCGTGTCCTATGCAAGAAAAGCAGAATAACTGAAATAAATTATGTTTGCCAATTAACTGATAAAAACATTATTCCCATTAAGTAGCACAAATGTGTTAGTTCATCATGACATTTGATCAAACAGCAAAGATGAAGCTGTTCCCTTCAGCAACTGGTCGGGCTATACTGGTAGAATTAAACAAGCAAGTTAGCTGGCTGTGCTAATTAGTAGCTTCACTTTTGCATTTCTTAGTTGCCCTCTGGTCCAACATATTCAGTGGACAGCTGGACTAGGGCAAGAGCATGCTTTCCTTGGACAGTTGGCATCTGGCTGCATTCCTAATCCAAAAGCTGCTTCTAATGATACAAAATGTGGCCAAAGCAATAAAAACGACTGAATCAGTGTTTCTCAACCTTTTTTTTTGTCAAGGCGTCTTGCACAATTTTGAGGCACTCCATTGTAAAATGTAAAACATTGAAGTAATAGCTTTACATAATGGATTAGCATCCATACACATAGGACACCCAACGTGAGAGGTAATTTATTCTTCCAAAGCATATACCGTATATACTCGAGTATAAGCAGAGTTTTTCAGCACATTTTTTTGTGCTGAAAATGCCCCCCTCGGCTTATACTGGAGTCAAGTACTTTTCTGCAGCAGAAAATTACATTTTCCGACCCGACTTTGGGGCCCCGAGATGGGGTTCCTAGCACCAAGTGGCCCCGAGATACGGGGCCCCAAAGTCGGTTCGGGAAATGTCATTCTCTGCTGCAGAAAAGTGCTTGACATTTTCCGAACTGACTTTGGGGCCCTGAGATACGCGGTGCTAGGAACCCCACATTTGGTATGCAAACCCAGGGGAACTAGCACGACAACATATCCAAATATGGGGTTCCTAGCACCAAGTGGCCCCAAGATATGGGGCCACAAAGTCGGTCAACTGTGTCCACCTGCAGCAATGTCATTTCAGGACCCTTTGGGTCCAGAGACCCCAAATTTTGGCTGCAGATAGGGGGCATCTAGGAACCCTTAACTACCAAGTTTGAAGTTCGGGGGACCTATGGCTGCAAATGGGCACAGTGAGGCATGCAAATGGGCACAGTGAGGCTGCAAATGGGCATTGTTGACCCTCTTTTCCACTTACAGTAGCTGCGTATTTCTCACCCTAGGCTTTTACTCGAGTCAATACGTTTTCCCAGTTTTTTGTGGTTAAATTAGGTGCCTCTGCTTATATTCGGGTCGGCTTATACTCGAGTATATACGGTAAACCTTTGCACACTGGTACTGACTAGTATTCCAACGTTTCTCTACTCCCTCAGTTTCCTCTCCCTCAGCTAATGTGACCCCAGTGCGATGGAGAGGGGCAGGGTGGGCCAAAAAAGGATGATGTGTAGGCGTCCAAAGTCCTCCCTATCAACCAATGACATAATTTGTTTGTTAGGAAGCTGGTGGCTAGGAGGTTGTAATGGTGCACAATGAAAACCTGTGGCTTTGTTTAACTAAAAGGCAGGCTTGATTCACTTGCTGGATTCTATACAATTTTTGGGCAATGTGTAGGTATTTTGCAAGCCACCCCTAATGAAACCTGAAGGCACCCTGGTTGAAAAAGGCTGGACTGGCCATACCTAAAAACTATCTGAATATCTAGTGCTAGAATGGACACATCATCTTTCAATGACTGGTCAGCATATGGGTACCAAAGTTAGGTTGTTGATTCTGTTATTTCAGTGACTTTGCTAACAGTGTCAATGTGGTAGGTCTATGCAGAATTTTTTTTTTTTTTTTTTTTCGGAAGATAGTACATTCTATGGCTTTGAAATTTTTTGGCCTTCAGCTAATCATTTCTATATTCTCAAAGTAGTCTTCCTACGTAAGACTCTCTTTCCTGAGTCCTCGCGCTCGTGTTTTTGCACTTTGTGAAGCGTTTTAACTACAGGCTGCTGTCAGCTTCTAAAGAATTTGTTCTGACAAGACTTTGGGGATGTTCAGTAGGCCTCATTACACTTTGTGAAGCGTTTTAACTACAGGCTGCTGTCAGCTTCTAAAGAATTTGTTCTGACAAGACTTTGGGGATGTTCAGTAGGCCTCATTACACTGTATAACAGGCTGTTAAGCAGATCTCCAAAGACATGACAAACAAGATCTAACTGCACCAACAGGATGCAAAGATTCCTATTGAAATCTATATTTTAAAACATGACCATACTAAGCACTTATTGAATTTTATATGACCATTTAACATGACCCTGGTGCTTCCTATGAAAAAGAAAAAACCCTTAACAATTTAATGACCATCCGAGATATACAGTGCCTTGCAACCCCCTTTGTCATTTTTATTTACCCCCCTTGTCATGTTTTGTGTTTTGTTGCCTCACAACCTAGAATTAACATGGATTTTTTGAGGATTTGCATCATTAAATTTACAGAGCATGCCCACAACTTTTTTTATTGTGAAGCAAACAACAAATAGGACAAAATAACAGAAAAAGTCAATGTGCATAACTATTCAACCCCCTAAAGTCAATACTTTGTAGAGCCACCTTTTGCAGCTATCACAGCTCCAAGTCGCTTTGGATAAGTCTCTATGAGCTTGCCACACCTTACCACTTCGATTTTTGCCCATTCCTCCTTTTAAAACTGCTCCAGCTCCTTCAAGTTGGATGGTTTGCGCTTGTGAACAGGAATCTTTAAGCCTGATTACAGATTTTCTATTGGATTGAGGTCTGGGCTTTGACTAGGCCATTCCAACACATTTACATGTTTCCCCTTAAACCACACAAGTGTTGCTTTAGCAGTGTGTATGGGGTCATTGTCCTGCTGGAAGGTGAACCTCCGTCCTAGCCTCAAATCACACACAGAGTGGTACATGTTTTGCTCAAGAATATCCCTGTATTTAGCACCATCCATCTTTCCCTGAACTCTGATTAGTTTCCCATTCCCGACTGCTAAAAAACATCCCCACAGCATGATGCTGCCACCACCAATGTTTCACTGTGGGGATGGTGTTCTTTGGGTGATGTAATGTGTTGGGTTTGCACCAGACAAAACGTTTTCTTTGATGGCCAAAAAGTTAAATTTTAGTCTCATCAGACCAGAGAATTCATACATTTTGGGAGTCTCCCACATGCCTTTTCACAAACTCAAAACGTGCCATTTTGTTTGGCCACACTGCCATAAAGCCCAACTCTATGGAGCGTACGACTTATTGTCGTCCTATGTACAGAGACTCCAGTCTCTGCTGTGGAACTCTGCAGCTCCTCCAGGGTTACCTTAAGCCTCTGTGCTGCCCTCTGATTAATGCCCTCCTTGCCCGGTCCGTGAGTTTTGGTGTGCGACCGTCTCTTGGCAGGTTTGCTGTTGTGCCTTGTTCTTTCCATTTGGTTATGATAGATTTGATGGTGCTCCTAGGGATAATCAAAGGTTTGGATATTTTTTTATAACCTAACCCTGACTTGTATTTCTCAACAACATTGTCCCTTACTTGTTTGGAGAGTGCCTTGGTCTTCATGGCAGTAGTGCCTCTTGCTTAGGTGTTGCAGCCTCTGGGGCCTTTCAAAAAGGTGTGTATAAGTAATGACAGATCATGTGACACTTAGATTGCACACAGGTGGACATCATTTCACTATTTATGTGACTTCTGAAGGTAATCGGTTGCACCAGAGCTTTTTATGGGCTTCATAACAAAGGGGGTGAATTCATACGCACATGCCAATTATCATTTTTTTATTTCTGAAAAATAGCTTTATGTATGTATTTTTCTAATTTTACTTCACCAACTTAGACTATTGTGTTCTGATCCATCACATATAATTCAGATTAAAATATTTTTTTTAACTAAAGTCTGTAATGTAACAAAATAGCTAAAAAGCCAAGGGGGGTGAATACTTTTGCAAGGCACGGTATGTCATAATGTGCTATGCATTCTATTATCAGGGTGTATATGTACTGTATGCTGGTTATTTTTAACTGTTGTTATGTGCAGACCTATATTGTGATCAAGCCATTGCTAACTGGTGTGGTGATAGGAGTTTGACCTCCAGCCAGTAATTATTGTCAACTGAAAAGATCACCTGGCGAAGCAGTTGTTCCATAACAGAACAAAAATATTACAGCGCACACATGCAAAAAAAGACATTTACCTCCAGCAAGGCTTTTTTTTAAAACACCTAAACATTTTCAAAAACAAAAAAAATATGGGGATTTGGTCACACCATATTGCTATATGGTGCTTAAGCCCATTTACTGCGACAAAGTACCCCATGATTACTGGGTCCTACACTATCCATAGATTGGGAGATCCTGCTTCTCTGAACCAAGGGAGATATACTCCTCTATATGGGAGAACTTAAGGTCTCCACCCATGACACAGGTGGACACTAATGAGAGGTACTTAATGAGGGAGTCCATACAATGAGGGAATCCATACAATAGACAAACAAGATATTTGGGGGGCACACCCTAAAAAATGCATTAAAGATGGTGCAGCCATAAAACCATACAGTACAAAAATATTACAGCGCACAAAAAAAGCCATTTACCTCCAGCAAGGCTTTTTTAAAAGCAGGATCTCCCAATCTATGGAATATGGTGTGACCAAATCCCCATATTTTTTGATAATGTTTTTTGAAAATGTCTAGGTGTTTTTAACCACTTTCAGACCGGACCATTTTGCTGGCTTAAGACCAGACCACTTCTTGCGATTCGGCACTGCGTCGCTTTAACTGACAATTGCACGGTCATGCGAAGTGGCTCCCAAACAAAATTGTAGTCCCTTTTTCTCCACAAATAGAGCTTTCTTTTGGTGGTATTTGATCGCCCCTGCGGTTTTTATTTTTTGCGCTATAAACATAAAAAAGTTTTTTCCTCAGTTTAGGCCAATACGTATTCTTCTACATATTTTTGGTAAAAAAAAAATCGCAATAGGCGATTATTGATTGGTTTGCGCAAAGGTTATAGCGTTTACAAAATAGGGGATAGTTTTATTGCATTTTTATTAATACATTTTTTTTACTGGTAATGGCGGTGATCAGGGATTTTTATTGTGACTGCGACATTATGGCGGACACATCGGACATTTTTGACACATTTTTGGGACCATTGTCATTTATACAGCAATCAGTGCTATTTAAATGCACTGAGTCCTGTGTAAATGACACTGGCAGTGAAAGGGTTAACCACTAGGTGGCAGTGTAGGGGTTATATGTTCCTAGAGGCGTGTTTCTAACTGTGGGGGGGCGTGGCTGTGAGCTAGTGAATGCTGATCTCTGCTCCAATCACGGGGGCAGAGATCGGCGTCACTGGTTGCTAGGCAGAACGGGAAGATGCTGTTTATTTCCGCATCTCCCGGTTCAGCCTTCCCGTTAGACGATCGCGGGCATCCCCATGGCGATCGAGTCCGCGGGACTGGCGACCGGACTCACGGGGGTCCCAACCCCCGTGAGCGGCACACGCTCGATGGCACGGCGGCATCTTAAAGGGGACGAACCTGTACGCCCTTATGCCTGTCCGTGCCATTCTGTCGACGTACAACGTTGTGCGCTGGTCGGGAAGCGGTTAAAAAAGCCTTGCTGGAGGTAAATGTCTTTTTTGCATGTGGGCGCTGTAATATTTTTGTTCTGTTGTATGGGATAAGGAACCACATCTGCCTCTTCTCTGTCCCTTTTCACGCTTCCCTTAAAATGTATTTTCTATTAATAAATCAGGCAGCTGCCAATAACTGGTGACACCCTTATTCTTAACACTGTGGATCCTGACCCCAGAATCAAGCTCTTGATCCCACAAATGTGCAACACCTTTTATTAATAACAATTTATTTGAAGGTTACAAGACAATGGCAAGGCTAGAACTGGAAGCTGCAAAGACAGGTGCTTTGATATTCGCAGTTCTAGAATCCCTAGTGGTCTGACAGGCTGTTTTCTGCTAATGATAGAACTGTTCACTCACATAAGGGGATGTGAAAATCTGCATGACCAAAACAAGGTTTTTAGCGAGCACGTACTAGACACTGTATAATTCAGTAGGAAGGCACGTGTGAGCAAACTGATTTATGGAAACTGGAATAAAAAAAAGGTTCTAAACTGTTTTGCCTGGTATTTTTTTTTTTTTTTAATAAAAGCACAAATTCCAATTACTTTTTTCCCAATCAATTTAGAAGAATTATAGTGTATTTCCTAGTCCAGCCAGAGCTGATAAAAGCAGACCTGGGCTTTGCCCATGCAGGACTTCCTCCACGCCCCCCATGTAACAGTGCTCAGCTAAACACCTACATTGCCATTTAAACAGAAGAGGAGTGAGCCACAAGGACCTCCATACAGAGAAGTTCTGGGGGTTTTCTTTGATCCCAGCAGATGAACAGGCTGGAAGGGTAATAAAAGGAAAGGTAAGAGCTGCTAGAGAGGCATTACTGAGCTGCTGTTTCTCCTTGCATGGCCAAATCACAAGTTCAGAAATTTGTCATGATGGATGGATAGATGTAGGCTGCCATTACAAACCTGCCCTGAAAACACAATTTGCCTGGCTGTCATGCTGATGCTAAGGTTTTAATATTTTTCTAAACTACTGATCTGGAAAAAGTATACAGAGAAGGCATTCATCCTGACAGTGAGAGTGCCTCCTAATCGCCTCCACCCCGGTCCCCACTATTACATACTCACCCATCCACGCTGCCGCGCTTCCCGCTTGCTCCATCGGCCCTCAATGGGCAGGTGAGAGTGTTTCTTCTTCTTCAAAAGGGCAACTAGAATTTTACGATGGAAACCAGCATTGTTAGCCCCTCCACTGCTCTAATGACAGATATGCTTTGGATTAAGTTGACCCACTTTCATAAACTGAACTGACTTTTGTACCCTAGCGCAGCCTTTTTCAACTAGGGTACCTTGAGGTTTCATCAGGGGTGCCTTGGAAAAATGCCTAAAAAAAATGTATCAAAAATTGTATACAAGCCAGCAGGTGGATAAGGCCTGCCTTTTAATTACACTAAGCCACAGGTTTTCATTATACACCATTACGACTTTCTAGACATCCTAACAACCAATGACATCATAAGTTAATAAGAATGATCTCTGTTGCCTCCACGGCATCCTTGTTTTGACCCTCCTGTGCCCCTCTCCCTCAGCACTGGAGTCACATTAGCTGGGAGAATTGAGGGCAAAGAGAAACATAGGAATACTAGACAGTTCCAGTGTGCAAAAGTGTATTTGCTTTGAAAAAATAAATCACCTCTAACATTAAGTGTCTACGTGTGGATGTTGCTACATTGTGTAAAACTATTAGAGTAGTTTTTTTACATTTTAGAATGGGGGGGGGGGGGGCTTTAAGACTGTCCATAATTTGACTGAAAAAAAGGTTGAGAATCACTGCATCACTGCCCTAGAGCAACACAACTTTTTCTGTTCAAAAGTTTTTATTCAAGTTTTCAACATTCATAGAGTACAAAATGTAAAGACAGGACACATAAAGCAAAACAAAATTGAACACATTAGATTAAGGCCACCTAGATAGGGCCAGGTGAGTATACAATGTAGCGAAAGATCATAAGTCAATAAATGCAGTTAGGTTGGCTTAGGCCCCTTACACACGGTGGCAACCTCCATTGAAGTCCGCCTGCTCCACTAGGAATCTGTCTGCTGAGCAGGTGAATGACCTCTACCGAACAACTGAACATTTACTCTCTCCATCAACCTCGTCCCTACACACATTTAGGCTGGCCACATATGGCCAACACCACATGGCTTGAGAAACTGAAAGAGTCCAGTGGAAAAAAGTCAACAAAACAGTCACTGTAGCCAATCAGCTACAATCTCTGTTTGGGTATTCTGATAGCCTTGGGTGCTGGCTGTAAGAATACAACAGCAAGCAGCGGGGTATGTGTTGTAAGGGAATAGCTCAGTAGCAGGGTGTGTAGGACCCCCTGGATGGGTCACAGCACAGTGAAGTAGGCACGGACAGACAACAGGATCTTTGTGAAAGCAAAAACTGTGGTTTACACATTTGTGGTTACAAATTGCAGGCATCAAAACAGGTAAAATAAAACAAAACAGAAAATAAACCCTTGCCACTTTGGGCGTCTAACTACAAGAACAAAGGAACCTAACTACTTGTTCTGCCACAGCCTACCGCTGCACAAACACTGAAAAACTACTGTGAATGGCCCCAAGGGATAGTGTGGGTAGAGAGAAAAAAGTATCGGATAGGAGAAAAACAATGTATCAAAACTAGTATATATATGAAAAGTACAAAAGTTTTATTATTAAATACACAAAATAAATTTGTACACATCTACAAAAAATGATGAGCACATGAACAAAAAAGCAAGCATAATATACCAACTATCAGAGAAAATATTGATTGAAACACACTAATAATCAGACAAAGGTCGGATGTAGGTGTGAGTAACAATGGAACCCAAAACTGCACAAACACTGGGCGGTCACATAAGCCTTTTGGGATTCTCCAGATAGTAGGGGGCACTTGTACAGCCCATTGATCTTTAGGCCAACCTTCTTTTTCCGCTGTTCGCTCAAGGTGGTCAGAAACATCTCAGGGTCATCATCTGCAGTCATCTTTGGCAACAGGTGGCTTACCCGAAAAGACAATATGTTACCGGCATGACTCCCAGCCTCGGTCTGCTGCCTTTGCTGAAACTGTTTTATGATGGCCTCTATTTGTTGTTGGTGTTTCTGTTCCTGCACTTTTTGCTGAATTGCAAGGCTCTGTTGCTGAGCCTCTTGTTGGGCTGCAAGGCTCGGTTGCAAAGCTGCATTTGCCTGCTGTTGGTTTGCATTTGCCAGAGCAAGCTCTCTTTGTAGCTCCTCCATGCTGGCCTTACTTCACCTGCCCTGCAAAACCTCAACCGTATGTTAGGGATTAGCTTAGTAGCGGGGTGCGCAGGACCCCCTGGATCGGTCACAACACAGTGAAGTAGGCACCGACAGACAGCAGGATCTTTGTGAAAACAAAAACTGTGGTTTATTTACACGTCTGTGGTATCAAAACAGGTAAAATAAAACAAAACAGACCCTTGCCACTTTGGGCCTCTATCTACAAAGACACAGGAACATAACTACTTGTTCTGCTACAGCCTACCGCTGCCCAGACACTTGGCGGTCACAGAAATAAACAGAGGCTTTTAGTCACACAGACTTAAAGAGGAAGTAAAGCCTCTTAAAAAAAAAAGACACCCTGCAAAGCAAAGGCATAATGAGCTAGTATGCATAGCATACTAGCTCATTATGAAAGACTTACCTGAAAACGAAGCCCCCGAAGCGGTCCTTATCCACGATCTTCTGCGCCGCCATCCAGGGCCGGTGTGACTTCCGGGTCTTGCCGCTCCAGCGCTATCATTCGCTGGAGCGGCGATGACGTCACCCCCGCGCATGCGCACGAGATCAGCATATCGCCGTGATCTCGGCATCCTCAGTGCGCCTGTGCGCCGCTGTCTACGCGATGCCTTTTCATTTCCAAATATCTCCTAAACCATGTAGGTTTAGGAGATATTTATTGGACCTACAGGTAAGCCTTAATCTAGGCTTACCTGTAGGCCAAAGTGCTTTGGAAGGGTTTACTTCCACTTTAATCTCACTATTTAGAGGTATTGCTGCTCCCAGTCTGCTGTGCACAGAGATCTGGTTCCAGGGTGGAGCTCCTTGTTGAAGCAGCCTGGGAGTTTTATGGAGCCCTGAGTGCTTTATCTGTTACACCTAAGCTCGTTAACCCTCATTGAGCCCAAACAGGCTCACTACACAGCACAAACACCAAAGCAATCAGTGTACAGCATGAACCTGGGACAAATATATCTCCCATCCTGGACACAACCCATAGATTTTCCTGGCTTCCTGTCACAGTGTCCATCACTGTTTAGTAAGTATAGGGAAATCTCTACATGTATGGCCAATCGTATTACCTTTTTGTATCAGTTGCCCCTCTCCTTTTAAGATTGCAAGCGCTCACGAGCAGGGCCCTCCTAAAGCTGAGCATACAGTAGTAGAAATTCATATTTTTTTTGTTGTTTTAAGAACATTTGTCAATTTTCTAATCATTAGTGGTGTCAGGGTTTTTCTGATATTAAATCATCAAAAATATGGATTCTTAATGCAATATGCCCCCTGGACTGAGCTCAGTACCACAGAGGTCACATGGAGATTTACTAATCTCAGGAGTGAAGAAACGTGAATTTGAGAATTTGTATAGCAGAGCAATTCGTTGCAAGGACACATTTAATCCCTGGACAATGGGTTATTTTTGTGCTCACCTGAATCCAGAGAAAGCCATCTTAACTTGAAACTGTCTTATGTTTACAAAGCATCATCTGATGCAAACATCAACTAGTTTTTATAAATGGGAAAGGCAAAATCTATATCTTTAGCACAGGAAGAAAATAACACTCGGTGCACGTACAGCTGGTCCCATTTTCTCTCTGACAACAAACTGAGATTGGCACAGAAGGAATATTTGACAAGAATAATGTTGGTGAAATCTCTTGGCCAGTGACTTAAAATTAAGGAGAGGTCAAATGGAAGTGCACTTAATATTTTTCACTATTCTATAAGACAAAACAGTTTTACCTTAGGGACATTTTTAGAAATAATAACTTTGACATATTAAAATGGTATTAAAGCTTTGTTTTTAAATAACAAATATATTATACTTACTTGCTCTGTGCAGTGAATTTGTACAGAGCAGCTCCGATCCTCTTATTTTCGGGTCCCCCACCGACGCTCCTGGTTCCTCCTCCTGGAGCAGTGCCCCCAGTGAAAGCTGCTTGCCCTGGGGGCATCACTGCTCTATGCATCCATAAGACAAATAGAGCCGTGGCTCTGCCCCGCCCTGCCGCTCAATGGCTCACTGGTTATGATTGACAGCCAATAGGCTCCCGCTGCTGGCTCAGCCAATGAGGAGGGAAAGTCCCGGGACAGCGGAGGCTATGGTAAACATTGCTGGATCGGAGGGAGCCCAGACAAAGGATTGGGGGAGCTGCATAGAATAGTAAAACAAACCTTTAGAACCACTTTTCAATTTATGCATATATTTTCTCCCTGTGCCTGCGTGGGTTTCCTCCGGGTACTCCGGTTTCCTCCCACACTCCAAAGACATGCTGGTAGGTTAATTGGCTTCTGTCCAAAATTGGCCCTAATGTATGAATGGGGACCTTGGATTGTGGGCTCCTTGAGGGTAGGGACCGATGTGAGTGTGCAATGTATAGGGATAGGGACAATTGTAGACACTCACACAGGTTGAACTGGATGGACTGGTGTCTTTATTCAACCTTACTAACTATGTAACTATATATATATATATATATATATATATATATATATATATATATATATATAGGACATCCTACAATCTATCCAAAGATGGGGTTTCTAGCGCTAAGTGACCCCGAGATACGGGGCCCCAAATTTGGTTCAGAAAATGTCATTCTCTGCTGCAGAAAAGTGCTTGACATTTTCCAAACTGACTTTGGGGCCCCATATCTCTGGGCCACTTGGAACCCGATCTTTGGATATGTTGTAGTGCTAGTTTCGCTGGGTTTGCACACCAAATTAGGGGTTCCTAGCACCAAGTGGCCTCGAGATACGGGGTCCCAAAGTCGGTTAACTGTGTCCATCTGCAGCAATGTCATTTCGGGACCCTTTGGGTCCAGAGACCCCAAATTTTGGCTGCAGCCAGGGGGCATCTAGGAACCCCCTTAACTACCAAGTTTGGGGGACTTATGGCTGCAGATGGGCACAGTGAGGCATGTAAATGAGCACAGTGAGGCTGCAAATGGGCATTGTTGATCCTCTTTTCCACTTACAGTAGCTACGCATTTCTCACCCTAGGCTTATACTCAAGTCAATACGTTTTCACAGTTTTTTGTGGTAAAAATAGGTGCCTCGGCTTATATTCGGTCGGCTTATACTCGAGTATATACGGTAACTACTTTTTTTGTCAAGGCAAATGCTAAGGCTCTCTGCTTAATTTGTAGGTAATTTGTGGCAGTTTTCAAAGACTACAATTTTAAAAGGCATTATCTGCACAAACATGCTGATACATTTGTGGCCTATCAAGAAATGTGTAAAGTTGATCCAGGGAATATCCGATTGCCTCTCTGGGATCAGGAAGGAATTTTTTCCCCTGCTGTAGCAAATTGGATCCTGCTTTTCTGTTTGGATCAACTGTGGGTGTAGGATTGGGTATATGGGATTGTATGATATTTTCTATTTTATTTTTTATGGTTGAACTGGATGGACTTGTGTCTTTTTTCAACCTGACTAACTATGTAACTATATGTGTAGTAAGGAGAAAAAAGAGTTATGGGTATATTATCTATATCAGTGATCAATAACTTGTGATCTGCCCAATTTTTCTGCTCATCAGCTATCCTTGTTGTTGGTGTATTTTATGCGTGGCCCAATACAATTCCTTTTCTTCCAATGTGGCCCAGGAAGGTCAAAAGGTTTGATGCCCCTGATCTAAAGGGCACAATGATGATGACAAGAAATATAAGATTGTATACATGTACTATAGTGATTCCAAAAATAGGAAATTTTTATGTTTTTTAATATGAAAATTCAAAAGTAAAATGGAAAATTATGATATGAGATTTAGACAGATAACCTGTGAAGAGTAAAAATGAATACCCCAACACTGATAACAAATAATATTACACACTAGGGATTGTAGCTATACATCATATTATATGGATAACATATTTCAATTAACCTGTTGCTGACCGCCCTCCGTCAAATGACGGCAGAGCGGTGCAGCTCTTGTGGCGGGCCGCCGTCATATGACGGCGCTCGCTTTTTGGCCACTAGGGGGCGCGCGCGTGCCGCGGGAGGCGCGCGCGCGTGCCTGCCGCGTAGCTGGGGACCCGATGCGCGTGCCCGGCGGCCGCTATGTCCGCCAGGCACCCGCGATTGCCCGGTAAGTGAGCAGGACGTGGATCTGTGTATGTAAACACACAGATCCACGTCCTGTCACTGGGGAGGAGACCGATGGTGTGTCCCTTGTACATAGGGACACCGATCGGTCCCCTCCCCCAGTCAGTCCCCTCCCCCCACAGTTAGAATCACTCATCTAGGGAACATATTAACCCCTGCAGCGCCCCCTAGTGTTAACCCCTTCACTGCCAGTCACATTTATACAGTAATCAATGCATTTTTGTAGCACGGATCGCTGTATAAATGTGAATGGTCCCAAAAATGTGTCAAAAGTGTCCGATATGTCCGCCGCAATGTCACAGTCACGATAAAAATCGCAGATCACCGCCATTACTAGTAAAAAAAAAAATAATAATAAAAATGCTATAAATCTATCCCCTATTTTGTAGATGCTATAACTTTTGCGCAAACCAATCAATAGACGCTTATTGCGATTTTTTTTTACCAAAAATATTTAGAAGAATACGTATCGGCATAAACTGAGGAAAAAAAATGTTAAAAAAAAAAAAAAATTGGATATTTATTATAATAAAAAGTAAAAAATATTGCATTTTTTTAAACTTGTCCCTCTTAATTTGTTTATAGCGCAAGAAATAAAAACCGCAGAGGTGATCAAATACCACCAAAATAAAGCTCTATTTGTGGGGAAAAAATGATAAAAATTTTATTTGGGTACATCCTTGCATGACCGCGCAAATGTTATTCAAAATGCGACAGCGCTAAAAGCTGAAAAATGGCTTGGTCAGGAAGGGGGTGTTTGTGCCTGGTAGGCAAGTGGTTAACCCAAGGATAAAAAAATGTATATCCCATATAAGATTGGATTGAATAAATCCAATTTTATTCCCAAAAGCGCTCACTAGGGAATACTAGTGTTAGAACGTCATCTGTTGGGTTGGTACAGTCAATGCTTAGGCAAGCATTCGATTAAAGCAAAAGTTTCCAAACTGCAGCTCTTTGCCTGCTTTTATCTGGCCCTTGGGGTACTATTTCATCCACGGACACCAACGATGGGGCACAACTCCTGTCAATGACACCATAGATAAGGCAAAATTCCTCCCAATGACACCAACGATGGAGCACAATTCCAATGACATCAAAGATAGGGCAAAATTCCTATGAATGACAACAACACTTGGGCACAGTTTCTCTCAATGACACCAAAAATGGGGCACCGTTTACTCCCACTGATGCCAGAACATTTTCTACTCCAGATGGCCACGGTCCTGTCCCCTGTCTGAAGGACAGTAAACGGGCCCTTTGTTTAGAAAGTTTGGCAACCTCTGGGTTTATGTATAAGAAGTTCCTTCCAATCAGATTTGGGTAAATATTCTAAATTACATCTTTTAAGCTAGTCCTTATGTAGCGTTGATCCTGCCGAGCAGACGCTATTATTTTTCAAAGTTAAGTTGCCAGGGGCCACAGTTGAGCTTCAGGCTAATTTCTCTAAATTACTGGTTTCTGTGCCAGTCCGGCTGGGTTGAACTGGGTTCTCCTTGGCTGCAGGTGTCGCTGTCACCGCCGGCAAGAGTAGAAATGCAGCTTAGCTGGATGCATTGAATGTCACCTATCGCTCGGAACCAGCCCAGTGGGAGTGTTTTCCTGCTGTGAATTCTGGGGGAAGATATTTAAGTTACAGACGCCAGGTTGGCGGGGTTGTGTGTTTTTAGCTGCAGTTCTGTTTGTGGGTCTCTCTTGACCCAGGCCCTATGGCCCTACTGGCTTGGGGTGTGGAGCTATGTATCCTGTGTCTCGGGACTGAGAGGATGGGCCTGAGCAAATCTCGGGGCCTATTGATCCAGGGATGGTTCGGTGCCGTCTTGCTTGAAGGGAGAAGGGAGAGACCCAGAAACTAAACCCAGAGGAGGACTCTTTCAGGAGAAGACCGTGCGCAAGGCTGGTATCTCTGAAGGAGCCTGGAGACTCAGTTGAAGGACGCAACCCGGATCACTATACCTACAGTACCGCCGGTTCGCCTGAAAGAGACTGGAATTGTATGGAAGTATTCTTAAATTTCTCAGTGACGCTTAAGCTCAACTTCACAAGTCTGTGGCAGAGACTGTGTCAGATACCCCACCGGCTGCTTGGTCCAATGAGAGGGACTTATCTTGTGGTGGCTGGATCTAGTGAGTTGAACCATTGCTTTCTTGAGCTTTCTTGATCTTTGCCTGAACTCACCCCTTAACCATCTCACCCTTTTTATTGAAAGACTTTGCTTTTATTTTGAATAAATAATCATAAAAAGAACTAAGTATTGGCAATTCACATTTCTTTGGGCTACTTTCCACAAGATCCCCAAGACGGAGATGCAAGCAGGTAAGGTAACGGTAAGCCCACATAAAACCAGCAGCTCCTTCGGGGATTAGTGCTACACTTAGATAAGGGCATTTGGGGAAAAAAAAGGGAAAGTTTAGAGTGGAAAGAGGCATGCTTCACGATCTTCGCTCACTCCTCCAAGAAAAGATCACGCTCTATTAATCATCATCTTCACCCTCTCATACATCAGGCTCCTCGATCTAAGACACTTGATCGACCAATCTACTTGAAAGCCCTTTGCACATCCTCTACAGGTCATTAGATACACAGCCCTTTGAATCCATGGGTGTGGTTCTAAATCCATGGCAAATAATATAGTTGGTAATGTATAATTTGATAATTACTTAGCATATTTTTCCTTTACTTTTGCTTCCCATTAAATGTGGTGTCATAGTTTTGTATAATAGATTGGTGCTGTTATATTCTGTTCATTGGGATCATCTCCACCTAAGAATCTTGTAAAGTGAGCCCGATTAGCACAGCCAATAGCATAGACTCAACCCCTTTCATTCTGCTGCAGAAAAAACTAGTTTAGTCCAATTGTTGGTGCTAAAAGTCATTGTAAACCTCAGGACATGACATCTGAACAAAGCACATATTTCTTTAGTGTTTACTTGCCTCTCTCCAAAGCACTAAGTGTCGTTTCTCAGTTCTCTGTCTAGTTCATTAGTTCTCAGCTCCTGTCTTCAGGACCCACTAACAGGCCAGATTTTAAGTATTACCTTGGGGAGATGCAGACTAGAATATTGCAATCACTAAGCAGCAAATGATATCACCTGTGATGTCTTTCAGTTATTTTGCAAACCTAGCCTGTCAATGGGTCCTGAGGACAGGAACTGAGAACCACTGGTCTAGTTCCTCTGTTATCAGCATGAGTCAATTTTGACAAGTTTTCCTGACACCAAGAGCTAAAATGGTGACAGGGGAGGGATCTCCAGCTGATTGACAGCCTAATCTGTTCCTTTGTGCTGTGTGAAGGTGGGTGTGTCCATTCCCTCCAATCAGCTCTCAGAGCTCTTGCACAATGAGCCATTGCAGCTCCCCACCCCTTGCTTTGTGAGTCTGTGAAAAATCCTTTACATCCAATCATCCACTTATGCCAATTGGATGCAGTTTCTCCACATCCAGTTCGCATGACAGGAGAGTGTGATCGGCTCTCTATGGAGTCGTTTCACACAGCTCCTGGGTGGCCACGGTCCAAATTGCATTAGAGTCATGTGCATCTTCTGGTCCGTTTCAAGTGCAAATTCAGACAAAAATTTGCACCCGATTCGCCCTGAAACGGTGAACAGACACGCACCAGACTCCCTGCTGTGAGCCGTGGCTGCAGCTAGAGCGATCCCAGCCCTACAAAGATGTACAGGACAAATGGTTGCAAATAAACAGGTACAACTTCTGTAGGAGGATTTATTTAATCTCCTGTGTATCACCTGAAGCCAGTCACTTCACTAGGTATAGCTAAGTGTTTATTTTATCCGTAGTACACATTTTCATATAATTTTATTGCGTTTAAAATATATACACAGAGTAAATAAAATCAGGACATTAACCCAGTCATTGTGATTATATTTATTAATTTTATTTTATGTTTTAACATGTCAAAAGCCTGGAGGCACTGTTGTATATTGATGAATGAATTAATCAATATCGCTGACGTGATTTATCGGTAGGGTTGCACGGATACCTGTTTTTTATCGGTGAGTACCGATACTTTCGATCACCAATACCAAGTACCATACTTTATGGTGCGACTTGTGTCAATACAAAAAAAATTGTCGCAAATCGCACTACAAAGAATCGAACAGGAATGCGTTGTGATTCCTGTGCGAATCGCATGCAATTTCCCCCACTGTGTGTGTGTATAGAAAAGGATTAAAGCGCCATCTAGTGAGAAGTTTAAAAAAGGTTATAAAAACTCTTTATGGCCCCTTTCACACGAGGCGGACTCCGCTTGCACGGAGCCCGCCTCTGTCCGTCGGCTCAGCGGGAGATCTCTCCGCTGATCTCCGCTGAGCCGGCGGATGACAGGTCCCTCTCTGCTCACTGAGCGGGGAGGGGCTTGCGAGCGCCGCTGGTCTCTATGGAGAGATCGGATGAAAACGGACAGTGTGTCCGTTTTCATCAGATCTCACCCGATCCGATCCGCCAGCGACGGATCTGGACGTGGGGCCATACGTCTGCTTTTGGCGGATCGGATGTCAGCGGACATGTCTCCGCTGACATCCGACGCTCCATAGACTAACATGGAGCGCCCGTTCAGATCCGCCGTCAAAACTGACAGGCGGATCTGAACGGTCCGTCCATGTGAAAGGGGCCTAAAACTCAAAGGTTATAAAGTACATATCTGGCTACATGCAAAATAATATACATAGGTGTCAAGGGCCACCGATGGTAGCAAATTGGAGCTGCTGGAGGTGCTCACAGGGCTGGAGAGGTTTCGGGCCCTGTCGGCATAAGGTAGAAGTGATGTCAGCTTGGGGGATGGACCACCTCTATATCTCCTCCAGCGACCCTGATTTGCTATCATCAGCGGACCGGGACACCTATGTAGATTATTTTGCATGTGGCCAGATATGTACTCTGAGTTCTAACATTTTTTTTTTTATAATATTTTGCACTAGATAGCGCTTTAATCCTTTTCTATACACACACACAGGAGCGATGGGTGAAATTGGTTTCGATATCGGAAGCATTTGGGAGAGTCCCGATACTCGTGTAAATGCTTGGTATCCATACTGGTATTGATATCGGTGCATTCCTATTTATTGAGTAAACTTTCTGACAGAGAAATCAAACCAACATTCGATTTTGACTGCCGTGCCAAGAAAATTTGAAGGAGCGGGATGGAAAATTGTTCCCCAACAAAGTTCTAAAGTCATCAAATGTACTAAGAATTTTGGTACAAATGTTCACAGAAACATGGTTTGAAAAATGTAACATATGGTCACCTTAACCCTTTTGTCTTGATTTGTATTAGAACTATAATGTCTCCCTTTTTTTATTGTAAAGTGCTGTGTAAACTGTATTCACTATATTAATACTGTATAATAATAATAATAATAATAATAATAATAATAATAATAAGGCAGGACGGAGGGATCCCATTCCAAAACAGGAATCGTCCTTTTAGATGGGAGCCATGATGTAATGTTTTGGACCTAGGAATCCATGTACCTTTTCAAGTCTAGGATAAGCAGAGGAAGCTGGACAGTAGGTGGGCATTTCTTTTGTTTTGCCATATGTTTGATATCATTCTAGATCCCTGAAGCTAAAAAAAAATAAAAAATAAAAAATTAGCATTGTACACAGTTCCCTGCATAAAGTGATCTCATACCAAGCATCTAGGAAATGTCACCTCATTCTGATCCTCTGCCATGCTTCCAGATCAAGTGCCACAGGGTAGTGCAGCTGGCTTACTGTCAGATAATTAGCAGGTTTGAAAGGCTAATTATATCTTTGTTTTTTTTTCCCCTTCTACTAAATAAATTAGGGGTAATGAAAGTCTGACTTGACTAACATTCCCCTAAACAAAAACATTAATTTTAAATGCCAGGCAACATTTGACTATCAAGGCACATTCTTGCATCACGCCAGCTCTACGTGGGGTGCTTTGCAAATCCATAAATTGTAAATGGAACACCAACGCACTTGTACAGCAGAGTACAATGCACTGTAACACAGGCTAATGGATCACTAAAGTGTGAACCAGCCCTCAGGAAAACTATTGTATTTTTTATTTTCACGACTGCCCTATAGCTGTTTTACTGCTACAGGGTGGCCGATGTGCGCCAGATCACATATACATACATGATCCCGCACTTCTTGGTAGTGGGTGCAAAAGCACGTCATCGGCGGTTCAATCCCGCTGTGATTATACAGAGCGGGAGGCGATAAGCGGGTACCCCTGACTCAGTGTCCGCTGGCACCCTTTAATCGTTCTTTGCAGAACGGCAGTCTGTCTATGTAAACAAGGCAGATTGCCGTTTTGTCAGTAAGGAAGGCATGGATTCTATGTTCCTGCAAAGCAGGGACAAGGATCTATGTCTTCCCCGAGTAAAAGCACCTCCCAACACAGTACACAAACACTGGCTAGGAACAGAGTTAACCACTTCCCAGCCAGTGTCATTAGTAGAGTAACCGTGCATATTTTTAGTACTGGTCACTGTATAGCGTCACTGGTTGCTCCTCCTTCTGTGACCCAAGAAACGACAAGCATTTTTGTCCCTTACGGTTTCAGCTTTGTTTACTTGCCCGTTAGTTGCCAGAAAAGCAGCCAATCAGCCATCAAATAAATTGACCCCCAAACTTCTCCATAAAGAGGACCTGTCACGACCCATGCTGTCGCAAGGGATGTTGTTCAGCCCTTGTGATAGCAACAAAAATGATACAAAAAAATTGAAGAGATTGTAAAAAAAATAAAAATAAAAGAGGTTTTAGATAAAAAAGTAAAGTAAAGCGCCCCCCCATCCCCCCCCCCCCGTGCTTACACGCAAATGTGAACACATACACATGTAAATGGTGGCCCAACCACTGAGGTATTATTGTTACAAACACCTGAGCAAAAGCAATCAGTCTAGTGCCAGACTTCCTGTGTATCTCTAATCTGGTAAACTTTAAAGGCGTTTAAAGCATCGCCTATGGAGAATTTTAAGTACCATAGTTTAGCACCATTCCATAGGCGTAAACAATTTTAAAGCGAGATATTGACTCAAATTCATTGAAGTGTATTTTTTCCCCCAATTTTTTTTTTGAAAAACCGTTGTGCAAATGTGTGACATTAATTTTTTTTTTTTTAACACCCATCATTTTATTATATAGGGCCTCTGCTAAATCTTTTTTATATATTACATACATATATATATATATATATATATATATATATATATATAATGTTTTGGGGCTCCAAGTAATTTTCTAGGAAAAAAAAAAAAGGTAGATTCTTACATGTATGTGAGAAGTGTCAGAATTGGCCTGGTAGTCAAGAATGGAAAAGCTCACCTATAGGGGAAAGGGTAATCTACACACCTCTTCAGCAAAATGTACTTCCATAACAGACAGTGGACTGTAACACAATCCAGACCATGATATTTAGCCTCATGCATAATATGTAATGCGATATTCTCACACCACGCAAAAAGTAAGAAATATGGATGCGTATTTTTCATTCTATAATGCCCTGCCCTTTAAATAAAGCTGCAGCAACAGATCTGGACAACTCGAGCCATACAAAGGCGTTAATCCTTTGCACTGGACAGGAAGAGAGTTAAACAATCATATTCCAGCAATCAGTCATGCTGCAACTACAGAAGTGAAATGGCTGGCAAGCATTTTTCTGAAAAAAAAAAAAAAAAAAAAGAGCCGGACTCATTTAGTTGTCACCCTGGCCAACTCTAGCTGCCGCTCACTAGCTGCTGGGGCATGAAATAAGATGCCACAAAGCCTTGTGCAGGGGTTAGATGAGCAATGTGTCTTGAAGGCCAGGATTCCAGGGCCAATACCGCTGTTAATAAAGAGATTTGTCTTCATTTGGCATCCCTGTCTGAATCAGGATGAGTATTTGGGAGGTGTGTGTATAAGGAGGGGGGCTAGCATTGAATCATGGGTTTCCTACAATAGACTAAGACGTCCTGATCTTCATGTAGACAATAGTGATTTAGCCTCCCTATAGACATTCGAATGTACAGAAAAAGCTTAGCTTTGACTACTGTGATCCCAAGGCACTGACATACATTAGTGTCTGCCATGTAAAATATTCTTCAAGGTTTACACTGCGTTGGGCTGAAGCAGTCTGATTTCCACATTGGTAGGAGCAAAGAAAAAGGTAAACTGTAGGCAGAATTGTCACCATTACATTTAGTTATATATACATATTTAAAAAAAAATGATATGAACCTGCCTTATGGTACAGGAGTCAAATAGTTAAATTCTCATAAATTTTGGCCTTAAGAAACCCGCTTGCACAGCAGCACTTACACCAGCCATAGACTGTTCAAATCTCGGCAGGTTCAGCAGGAACCATCAGATTCGAACCATGTATGGGCAGGCTGAATGTACCAAGTTGATCAATCGATCAACTTGGGTACAACCAGCCTGCCGGATTTTACATGCGAAGTTGCAGGAAAGAAATTTGGCTGCGTATGGTCTGCATTAGACTAGCCCTGCACTAATATGTGGTAGAGGAAAGGTAATGGCTACTCTACCATCTGACACTTCTCTCACAAAGCAAGCAAAGTCCACACAGAACAGAATAAATTAACCCATGCTGGTATCATGTGAGCATGTATCACAACAGTTATCCTGCCATCATCATCACAGAAGGGTGGACCAACATTTGCAACTAAAACCTGGTCAGCAGCGTTCTCCAGAAGACAGTTCTGTCCTTGCTGTCTGCTAAGGTCTGTGGTAAAGAATGCAAAAATTTCAGGAGGTAGACCATACTTAAAAGAGGTGCATCCATTAAAAAAAAATAAAAAAATAAAGTCAGCAGCTGCAAATACTGTAGCTGCTGACTTTTAATAATCGGACACTTACCTGTTCCAGGGTCCAACGATGTGGGGGGGGGGGGTCGAAGCTCCGCTCGTCCCCCGATCTGCTCGGCGGCGCCGACATTGTGACTGTGGGCAACTGCGCATGCGTGAGCGGCGCCGCAATTGGCCGCACAGTCATCTGGGACCTGTCCTGTGTTCCAAATAACTGACAGGAGGGAGGGGGCGGAGCTGAGCCCTTCCTGCGCCGAGGGGAAGTGACGTCAGGTGCCCGGGCACTGAAGGAGGCAGACTACAAGAGACCCCCCTAGCAACAGGCATTTAGAGGGGAGTTAAAAAAAAAAAATTTCCAAATGTTTTTGTTTAATGAATTTTAAGCATTTTTTTTGGTGTGGGGAACACTACTTTAAGGCTGCTTTCACACTGGGGCGGTGCGGGGCGGCGACGGTAAAGCAGCGCTATATTTTAGCGCTGCTTTACCATCGTTTTACCCGCGGTATGCGGCCGCTAGCGGGGTGGTTTTAACCCCTGCTAGCGGCCGCAAAAGGGTTTAAAAACCTCCGCAAAGCGCCGCTGCAGCGGCGGTTTGCGGGCGGTATTCCCGCGGTTTCCCATTGATTTCAATGGGAAGGAGCGGTATAGGAGCGGTAAATACACCGCTCCAAAGATGCTGCTAGCAGGACTTTTGTTGCGGTCCTGCTAGCGCACCGCTCCAGTGTGAAAGCCCGCCGGCTTTCACACTGGAGTGAATGGGGCCGGTTTTTTCAGGCGGTGTACAGGCGCTATTTTTAGCGCTGTACCGCCTGAAAACCGCCCCAGTGTGAAAGCAGCCTAAGGCTACTTAAAGGCCAATGTTCACCTTTTGTTAAAAAAAAATGACACATAATTTTGCAGGTAAATGTGCATGTATTTATTTTTTACTTTGTACCCGCAACATGCTGATTGCAGGTGCAATGTCGGGCTCCTGCAGACACTCAGTACAGCGGTCTCCTCATACCTCACATATGGGCCGACAGTTATTGAAGTTCAACTTGGGTACACTCATGTCCATACATGGTTGCAATCTCAGCCGATTCAAACCATCTATGGGTAGCTTAAGAACTGCAGTCTTGTAGTTCATTCCTTCACAGATCTCTGTGAATGAATGACAACGAGACTGTGTGGGCCAAACGCCACATAGCTGTGCTGTTTTTAAATTGTGATAGCAGGTGTGTGGACAGAAGCTGTATAGTAACATGCTACATCCTAAATATGGGTGTAACGTGTTACAAAAGGTGAACTTGGCCTCTAAGGCTCCATTAACACTAGCACGTTTTTTGATGCATTTTGCAGAAATGCAGGGAAATTTTTTAACATGGGTTCCTATGGAACATGTTCACATCAATGCATTTTTGTGCCTCTGCATTTTTGGAAAGGGTCAGGGACTTTTTTTCATGCAAAATGCAGCGTTTTGCATGTAATAGAAGTCAATGGACCCGCATCCAAAACGCAAGTACCGCGATTTGCGTTTTTTTTTTAAACTGTATATAGCTGGTTGCTAAGCAACCACAGTGTAAAAAAAAAAAAAAAAAAAAAAATACAAAAATGCAAAACGCAAATCGCAGCAAAATCACGGGTCCAAAAACGTGGCAAGCACCGCAAAAACGCTCAAAAGCAAAATGCATAGATGTGAATCGAGCCTAAGAAAGGATTTCCATTCTTTTGTACAAAACACAGCACTAGAGCATGGTCACATTTCTGGCTTGGACATACTTAGGAAAATACATAAAGAGTGTCTATAACATGTCTGATGTGCCTCCACGTGACAAATGTTGTAAACGGGTACATGAATCTGGGGCACACTCTGCATGTGGAGACACTCTGGCTGGAGTGTCCATGTGCACACCCTGCGTCTACTTTCTCCTGCAGATGTTCCATAGTCAGAGTAGTTGGGGGGGTGGGGGGGGGGTTTGAAGCTGGGTAGGCTGAGCATGTAGAAGTGGTGGAACTACCTTAATCTGCTTTATGTTGATAAAACTACTGAAACAGTTGACATAGATTTTTTTAATCTGGTGCACGCCCTTTTAAAAGGTCCTAGCACCAGAAATGTGTTGTAAGGGATTTACTGAATTCCTCCAAATGTATACAGTGCCTTGAAAAGGTAGTCATACCCCTTGACATTTTCCACATTTTTGTCAGGTTAAAACCAAAAACGGAAATGTATTTTATCGGGATTTTATGTGATAGACCACCACAAAGTGGCACGTAATTGTGAAGTGGAAGGAAAATAATAAATGGTTTTCTAAATTTGTTTACAAATAAATATGTTAAAAGGGTGGCGTGCATTTGTACCCACCCCTTTACTCCAATACCCCTAACTGAAATCTAGTGGAACCAATTGCCTTCAGAAGTCACCTAATTAGTAAATAGAATCCACCTGTGTGTAATTTAATCTCAGTATAAATACAGCGGTTTAAAGCAGGGTTAGGTTATAAAAATAACCCAAGCTTTGAACATCTCACGGAGCACTGTTCAATCTATCATCCAAAAACGGAAAGAGTATGGCACAACTGCAAACATAGCAAGACATGGCCGTCCACCTAAAGTGACAGTCTGAGTAAGGAGAGCGTTAATCAGAGAAGCAGCCAAGAGGCCCATGGTAACTCTGGAGGAGCTGCAGAGATCCACAGCTCAGGTGGGAGAATCTGTCCACAGGACAAGTATTAGCCATGAACTCCACCAATCTATGCTTTATGATATTAAGGGTGGCAAGAAGAAAGCCATAAGGAGGTCCCATTTGCAGTTTGCGAGAAGCCATGTGGGGGACACAGCAAACATGTGGAAGAAGGTGCTCTGGTCAGATGAGATCAAAATTGAACTTTTTGGCCTAAAAGCAAAACACTTTGTGTTGTGGAAAACCAACACTGAACACACCATCCCCACCGTGAAACATGGCGGTGGCAGCATCATGTTGCGGGATGCTTTTTTTCAGCAGTGACAGGGAAGCTGGTCAGAGTTGATGGGAAAATGGATGGAGCCAATTACAGGGCAATCTTGAGACTGGGGTGGAGGTTCACCTTCCATCAGGACAATGACCCTAAACACACTTTTCACATATTTATTTGTAAATCATTTTGAAAACCATTCATCATTTTCCTTCCACTTCATAATTATGTGCCACTTTGTGTTGGTCTATCTATGACAAAATGTGGAACATTTTTAAAGGAGTAGAAATAATTTTTCAAGGCTCTGTATGCACCACTATTGAGCTCTTCAAAATACAACGGAATAACTTTCCAAGGTATGAAAAACTCCTGGAATAGCTTTGTGATGTTCTCCAAATCTCAAGATCAGCTTCAATGAAAACGTTTAGTGTGTGCTGAGATTAAGGCAGTGTTAAACCTATCATGTAAGAAACTGAAAGGGTTTGAAATCTGGCTGTTATTCTGAACCCGACCTTCCAAGTCACTGACCCAGAATCCGTATGCACACAAGGAAAGCCAAAGCAAAGTCAAAAGGTCCTTATCTGCATACACGTACTAGTTTAGCAACTCTAAGACCCCTTTCACAACGAGGGCGTTTTGCAGGCGCTATAGCGTTAGAAATTGCGCCTGCAATCCGCCCTCAAACTGCTGCTCCATTGTCTGCAGTGTGAAAGCCTAAGGACTTTCACACTGCAACGGTGCACTGGCAGGGCGTCACAAAAAGTCCTGCCAGCAGCTTCTTTGGAGCTGTGAACTCACCGCTCCTCCACCGCTGCTCCCCATTGAAATCAATGGGGCAGCGCTGTAATACTGCTGGCAAAACGCCGCTATTGCAGCGGTTTTCTGGGGGTTTTAACCATTTCTCGGCTGCTAGCGGGGGTAAAAGTGCCCCGCTAGCAGCCGAAATGCGCCGCAAATCCGACGGTAAAATGCCGCTAAAAATAGCGGCGTTTTACCGCCGACGCTATGGGCGGTGTGGTGTAAAAGGGGTCTAAGCAAGATGGCTAGCATGGCAGGCAGGGAACAAGCATTTTGAGAAAAGTTTGGCAATGGCAGAATCTTAATTCTATCCGTTACCTGAATTTGGAGATGCTCATTTGTTATTATGCCCCTACAGATATATTTAAAGTAAACCCATGCCCATGTACACTAATGTATTTCCATATAAATAAAAGCAGTTTAAAGCAAGTCCAAATTCATCTCTGTAGCCAAAAAGCAATGTGGAAAAATGTATTTTCAAAATTCACAACACAGGTATTGAAAATATCAGCTCTTTCTTCTATCAAGAGCAGATCTTGGCAGGCTGTTAGCCGTCTAATGCAAACAACCAGCAGGTGTTTTTTAAGCTGCTAGGCAACTTGCACAATTTGTATCTACCCCCTGTGCCTTAAGTCCTAGCATGTTAGTGCAACCGTGAGGCACAGGTGTAGCATCTAGCTCTGATGCCTGTGTAACAACATATTCGGCGACCCATCGCAGTTTGCTACGGAAGTGACGTTCTGTCGCCGCCATCTTGCTACACCCCACAATCGTCCACAGTAAGGATACACCAAGGAGGGGGAAGAAGACTTGTTGTTACACCCACCGGAGTTTTGCATTTTAGACTTATTTATAACAGTAAGTGAGTTTCTATAGTGAAATACAGTACTTGGAACTCCGTCTGACTGGTTAGATGTTGAATTTTAAAAGCAAAGAACTTCTGTCAGATTAACAAACCTGTGAGATGAGAAGGGTTGCCGCTGCTTTTAAAATTCAAGATCTAAGTAGTCAGAGGGAGTTGCGAGTGCTGTATTTCACTATATAAACATGGACTGTTTTAAATACGTGTAAAATGCAAAATGGGTGTAACAACATGTCCGCTTTCCCCCTTCTTAGTGTATCCTTACTGTTGTGTTTGTTGTTTGTTGTGTTTTGTTTGTTGTGTGTGTTTTTGTATTGTGTTTTTGTGCGGTGTGGTTTGTTTGTTTTGTGTGTGTTGTTGTGTTTGTATTGTTGTTTGTTGTTTGTTTTTTGTTTTTTGTGTGTTGTTTTTTTTTGTGTATTGTTGATTTGTGTGTTTTGTTGTGTTGGTTGTTGTTGTTGTATTTGTTGTGTTGTTTTGTGTGTTGTGTGTGTGTTTGTTGTTTGTGTGTATGTTGTTTTCCCTTTTGTGTGTTTTGGTGTTTGTTGTTGTTTTGTAGTTGTGGTTTGTGTGTTGTGTAGCAAGTTGTGTTGTTGTGTTGTTTGTAGCAATGTGTCGTTTTGCTGTTGTGTGTTGTGTTTGTGTTATTTTTGTTTGTTGTTTGTTTGTTTGTTCGTTGTTTTTTTTGTTTGTTTTGTTTGTGTGTCTGTGTTGTGTGTTTTTTTGTGTATTGTTGGATTTGTTTTTTGTCTTGTTGTATGTTGTGTTGTTGTGTTGTTTGTTAGCAAGGATTGTTGTAGTGTAGCCTTCAAATTTCTGTTTTGTGTGTGCTGTGTTTGTTGTTTGTTATTTTTTTGTGTTTGTAGGTGTTTTTTTTGTGTTGGAGTGTTTGATGTGATGTTGTTTTGTGTGTGTTTTTTGTTTTTTTGTTGTGTATTTTGTTTTGTGTTTGATTTTGTGTTGTTGTTTGCTTGTGTGTTTGTAGTTTGCAGTTATCGTTGTGTGTTGTTAGTGTTTTGTTGTGTTGTTTTGGTGTTGTTTTGTTGTTGTTTGTTTTGTAGTTGTGGTTTGTTTGTGATGTGTATTTGTGTTGTGTGTTGTTGTTATTTGTTTTTGTTGTTGTTATTTGTTGTTGTGTTTTTTTTGTTTTTGTGTGCTGTTGTTGTTTTGTTGTAGTTTTTTTTGTGGTGTTTTGGTGTGGTGTTTGTGTTGGGTTTTGTTGCTGTTGTGTTGTTGTTGTATGTGTTTTTTGTTGGTTTTTGTAGTTCCGCTTTCCCCCTTCTTAGTGTATCCTTACTGTGGACGAGTGTGGGGTGTAGCAAGATGGCGGCGACGGAACGTCACTTCCGTAGCAAACTGCGATGGGTCGTTGATTATTTTGTTACACCTGCAGCCTATCAAAGACTATGGCAGGCTGAAGTATGCTGTGGCATGACAGGGCTGCACGATGTATCGAGTCGTACTCATGTTTACCATCATATGCTTTAAGGGAAATATGCAGGTTTTCTGCATTCCAGGGATCCATTATTAAAGTGGTTGTAAACACTTACAACACACTTTCACCTACAGGTAAGCCTAGATTAAGGTTTACCTGAAGGTGCTGTAAATATCTCCTAAAACCTACATGGTTTAGGAGATATTTACAATTCCCTGTACGAGGATTCCTTCTGCGCATGCGCTGAAGGGTCACGGCGTGCCGTTTTCATTAAAGGAAATGCCGTGACTGGTGGCTCCCGCGCGGCAGTGACTTCACGCGACTCCGGCCAGTCAGAGCCGGAGTCCGCGACCCTGGAAGGAAGATGGACACTTCCGGCCGCAAGGAAATCGGGGACAATCGCAGGCTCCTGTGTCAGGTAAGTGACACATAATGGGCTACTATGCATCATTATGCCTTGCCTTTGCAGGGAAACAAAGTGGAAGTAAACCCATCAGGGTTTACTTCCTCTTTAACTCACAGGGCCCTAAACACGGGTACCACCCAGTACAGCATTCAATGCTATCCAGCTGCAGCATATTTCAGCCATAGACTTTGCCAAACTGCAAGCAGTGGGGCTGGAAGCTGCACCTGTTCTTCCTGGGCAAACTCAAACACCAGGATTGGAAGCTAGACACCCTGTGTGCAGGGATCCACTAAACACCCAACTTAAAGTGGTGTTTCCCCCTAAAAAAAAAAGGCTTAAAAGTCCTAAAAAAAAAAATTATTAGAAAAACAATTATTAAAAGTCAGCAGCTGACTTTGTAGCTACTGACTTTAATTTTTTTTTTTTTTTTTTTTAAGGGATACACCTTTTTAAAGAGACTTTGTGGTCATATTTGAGAATCAAAACGTTCAAATATGAAAAGCAGCTAAAGAGGTCAGAGGTGGAATTTTTTTTTTTAAAGCTCTAGTGCGGTTTGTTAGGAATACATAAATATCCATAGTCTTGGCATAGGTGCACTTTAGATATTGACAACCACATTGGCAAGTTCAATAGTCTTTTTAGAAGATCAAAAAGTTAACCAGAAAACAATATATTTGCACAATTTAAAAAAAGGAAGACATCAAACAGTTGCATCAATATTTTTTTTCATAGATGGAAGTTCAACAATCACAATACTCTATTACTCTTTACATTTGACCAGAGATGGTTATTGCAGCAGCTTTAGTCAGGGTTAAAACAATGCATTCATTTCTTTTACAATACAATTGTAATGGACGCCCTAAAATTTATATATATATATAAAAAAAAAAAAGACATGAGTTCAATAGGGAATGAATGGTGAAAAGGATGCGGTTGTCTCCTCAATGCAAGAACTACAGCCCTGCTCCCTGCTCACAGGAGGCCGCAAATGTGCCACTTTGTCCTCACAGATGATCGGCCCAACTGCTGTTGGATTCTGTTGCCTGCAGCTACTGGCTGAATTTGCTTGCTGTAAGACGGTTGAGGCAGTTAAATGGTCACTATTATTTTGTGGTGCGTCAGACGGGGGTTCCTTCCAGTAGATGCTGCAGAGGGTTTTTGCTTGCTCCTTTGTCCCCTTCCTTGGCCTCTGCCTTTAGCCATTCCATCTTCTGCTTGTGCTGCCGGACAGCATCATCCACACGGGCATCAATCATGGCTTCTGTCAAAATTCCATCTTCTGAGGCATAGGCTGCAGCCTGAGACAGAAAGAATAACAGTTATTGGAAATTCCACTATTAATTCCAGGACTTATTATATGCAACCCATGTTATATTTTCAAACACAAAAAGAACCCCAACCAATAATTAAAGGACTTTGACGGTACTATTAAAATAAAATATCAAGAATTTTAATGTACAAAGGTTAAAATATACCAGCATTCAAGAGACATGAGATTATTGTTCATTTGAACACTTAGTACTGGGACTATATTTGGTTATGGCGGACTCAGAGTAAACCCATGTGGACTACTCCATAGACTGGGGGAGTTGGTGACACGCGATTGTAAAATGACCATATTATATTTCTAGTTACAATTTTTCAGAGCTCCCAGTATAACCCTATTTTCCTGAAGGGGGCTTTTTGTACCCATGAAACGCACCTGCCTTGAAGTAAAGTTACCGCGAGCCAAATCTCCACCCAGCTGCAGTAGGATGATGATAAATGTACAACATTATCACAGGGAAATTTTTACTACTATTGTGTTATGTCATTAAGGTGATTTTAACCTTTTGTACATTAAAATTCTTGATATTTTATTACAATAATAGTTAAAGTCCTTTAATTAGTGGTTGGGGTTCTTTTTGTGCATGATGGTATTTGTCCAGTACCACATCCCAATTATATGTCCATTTAGTAGAGGGATCTCCCTAGTGGCCCATCCTCCCTAATCTTTGGTTTCAGTTATATTTTCAAACACTGCCTAATCAAAATCAATGTCGCAACACTTTCATTTTATAACATCGGCATTGTATTAGCAATACAAACAATTTTTGAAGATCCAATATAAGCATTCTTAAAAATGCTCCTTTTACATTGTGAATGCTGTCCATATCTTTTAAGATATAAATTGAGACACAGAGTGCATCGGCTCCTAGTGCACAAGTGCATGTGTGACAAGCTGTAGCGGCTCTCTGGCATGAGGTGTTCCAAGTTGGATCCAGGTGGGGCTGGCAGTCAAAAGTCCCCGATGTATGAGCGTGCAGCTGCCGACAAGCTGCACATGAGCCGCCTGCTCAGAGCAGAGATCCTCTGATGGCAGGGAGACTCGGGCCGAATGCATGTACACGTAATACAGCTGGTGAACGAGGTTGCTATGACAATGCATTTCAGAGGGCGTGGCCTCCTTCAGGTCCACCATGTGTTCTCAAGGGGGCCCTTAAATAGTATCATTCATGAGGTTATTAACCTATTCAGACAATAGGTTTCCGCAAGGAGCACATAGCTCTTAATTAGCAAGGCAACTTAGTATACAGTCGTAATGCACATCCCATATCACAAACCCCCCTTCTATGATGTGTGCTAAAAATGATTGTCATTCCGTCACACCTATCCTCTAAACTAGCTATATTGTAATAAAATGAACTGTATTATAACAAAACATATATTAAAAACATCTCCCAAAGAGCATCTCTTTAAAAGTAGCTATTAGAAAACATATATTAGAAATATACAAAAAATATAAAAAAAAAAATATATATATATATTAAAAAGGAGAGCATATTTTATATAGGAAACAATGTATATCTTTCTCTGAGAGATCTTACTATGATATAATTGATCAAGATATAGAGTATTAGGTATCTAAAATGTATACTGTTGAAAGATCTAAAAAAAATATATATACATTTAATTATTTTAAAAGTATTTTGATATAGTTAAATGAGATAGAATTCAATAAAATATTATAAATGCTGATACAAGACTACCGATCCAATATAGCTGAATATTTGTATCATTTTATTTTTACTACATTTTTTTGTCTAAATGTAATTATAAATTAGGTTGTTATGAATATGTGCACTCCACAATTAGATTACTAACCCAATAACATATATAAAATACATAAAATATATTGGTATTATGGTGTGGATGAGCCTAGTATTGTAACTATTTATGTGCGATGCGCCCTGCACATACAACCCACGTGGAATGCTTGCCACAATGTTTCATAAGCATGCACATACGCACATATAGCCACATATGTATTGGGAAGTGTCCAGTATTCTCCCACAATGTCCCTAAATGCAGGGGCTCTGGTTGGTGGCACATGTACGAGGCACGCAGGAGCACACGAGGACCCATATCCCCACGCGTGGACTTCCTCACACGAACGCATTTAGGGATGTCAAACTTTAGCATTAGGCTAGCCATATAAATCAAGTTAGCTTCTGAAAAACAAGCACTCTTTCCATATCTGTTTCTATCTTATAATCATTTCAATATAACCTGGCATTGGCTCTTGAATTTTGCACACCTATGATTTTCTGGCAGGAAAGATCATCACCGATTATAAAAAGTTTGGCAAACCTGAAGGGTGCCACCATGTCTGAAGGCGGCCATATCCCCCAAACAAATGGGGAGACTGCCTAGAAAGGCATGCCAGCTGCTTGATCCTGCCAAATTAGGCAGGAATGCACAAAGATCTCCCAACATCCAGCTTTATATTAATATTCTGCATTAACCACTTCCCGCCGGAAGGCCATCATATGGCGTATTTGGGTTGAAGTGGTGAAATCTGGATGATGCCAGCAGCTACAGGCATTATTCAGATATCTTTGTTTCAGCCATTCCCTCTGTTGTAAAAGCCATCCTAGCAGCTGAGTAGCCGCTGGGTTGCTTGTAGAGGCAGCAGGATGAGATACACATCACCCCCCCCCCCACCAACGGCGCCTCTCCGGGCTCTCTTGTGCAATAGGGGACCCAGGAACCCGATCCAATAAAGTTGGGTGTGAACCGGCCAGCTCTATGATCCTGGGAGGCCAGAAGCGATGTCACTTGTGGCTCTGGCTGATGTAAACACTTAAATTCTTTAACCCTGGAAAACTTGGTGCGCAAATACTGTGTGACATATAATTGCAACAACCACCATTTTATTCTCTATGGTCTCTGCTAAAAAAATATGTATAAATGTTAGGGGTTCTGAGTAATTTTTTAGCAAAAAAAAATATGACTTTTACATGTAGCAGAGAAATGCCAGATTTGGCCAAGATGGGAAGTGGTTAAAACTGCAGATGTTCAGATTTCTGTTTTCTCCACAAGATGCAGCAGGAAAACCTGTACAAAATTCTTAAAGTTCTCCTTTAAACTGTGAAATCTAGAGCATAAAATCTAACCTCCAATGAAGTTCAGCGAAAAAGATTTATTACCCCCCTAATCAGTAACTTTCTCCACCACATTTGCCGAAATAACAATCAGAGCAAGATGGAACTAAGAGGATTACTTCCAGAAATTCCCCCTTACTTCATCATGTAAATTGCTGTGTCAGAAGCAGATTGTACGCTCGACACTCGCAGAATTCCCTAATCAATCCTTTTAGGTCAGATATTGCTGAACAGCATGCAGCTAAAATAGTAAAAAGAATCTCTTCCCACACAAAAACAAATTTGTAAACTCAAATGATAGTCCAGAGAAAATCCCATCAGAGCTTCAGCTAAATATTCACAGCTCTAAAACTCAATTTGTAAATCTAAAACCTACAGCTGTCCTGGGATTACAAACCTGAGAGCCCGACGGGTCTAATTTCAGGTCAAAGCACCTAAAATCGATCGATTTAATGAATCATGCACTTTTGTCCCTCCCAAGGGTTTCCCTGACAGAATCCCAACCTTACTCCACATCCAACACCAAGGAGGAGGACTCCAATCTATGCAATAAATTTACAAAACCAACTGATGGCGACACCACTGAACAAGAGTGGAAACGTATACACATATATTACACCCCCCCCCCCAAAAAAAAATTAAGTAGCTTGGGTTGATTCAAATAGTAGACATTTAAAAACTAAAATATCAGTTCAACGACTAAATCAAAAAGTTGCCCTATAACAATGCACAAAAAACAAGTAATCATTTTCATGAGCAGTTTATTTAGTAGACGAAAACATATTTATAAGCGGCTTTTTATGGTGACGAAAATGAAAGGAAAAGTACACCACATGTCCGTCCGCTGACAAAAACTATGATGAAAATCTGTGCTAACGAATGAAAAACGAAAATGTGAGGGAGGGATGTTTATCCTCAGGAACTTCCGGTTTCCGTGGAGCTCAGCCTGTGTAGAGGGACCGTGAGTGCTTCCGCTCCCAGCAAGATAGCGAGTCCGTAGTGTGCTTACTACTTAGCAGTAAGTACTGTGCAGCATAATAGGCCTCCTTGGGCGACTGTGCTTTACAGGCATCCCGACAGGAGTCCCGATTCACAACCGTCCAGTGCAGAGCACTGCGAGTGTGTACATTATAGGCCTCCTCTCACACCACCGTCCAGAGCACTGTGTGGATTACAGGCCTCCTCTTAGACCTGAGACCACCATCCAGCACTGTGCAGCATTACAGGCCTCTCAGACCACCGTCCCAGAGCCCTGTGCATTACAGGCCTTTTCTCAGACCACCATCCAGAGCACTGTGTGCATTAATGGCCTCCTCTGACCACCGGCATCTAGAGCACTGTGCATTACTGGCCTCCCCTCAGACCACCATCCAGCACTGTGCAGTATTACAGGCCTCTCAGACCACCGTCCCAGAGCACTGTGCATTACAGGCCTCTCCACAGACCACCATCCAGCACTGTGCAGTATTACAGGCCTCTCAGACCACCGTCCCAGAGCCCTGTGCATTACAGGCCTTTTCTCAGACCACCATCCAGAGCACTGTGTGCATTAAGGGCCTCCTCTGACCACCGTCCCAGAGCCCTGTGCATTACAAACCTCTCCACAGACCACCATCCAGCACTGTGCAGTATTACAGGCCTCCTCAGACGGTAGTTTGTTCACAAAAAATAACATTCAATTTTTTTTTATTTTTTTTTTTACTCCAGGAGTATATAACGAGTTTGGAAATAGTAGAGAAATGCTTAAATAATGCATTAGATTACAACTAAACATATTCAACTTACAACTTAACCGCTTCTCGACCGGCGTACGGCAGAATGGCACGGACAGGAATAAAGCATACATGTACGTCCCTTTGAATTTGCCGCCTTGCCATCGCATGCAAATCACGTTGGGACCTCCGTGAGTCCGATCGCAGGTCCCGCGGACTCCATCGTCGCGGGGATACCCACGATCATCTCACGGGGAGGACGAGCAACAAGTGACACTGATCTCTGCTCCCTGTGATTGGAGCAGAGATCAGTGACTACCATACACAGCCACGCCCCCCAGTTAGAAACACGCCCCTAGGACACACTTAACCCCTACACTGCCACCTCCTGGTTAACCCCTTCACTGCCAGTGTCATTTACACAGGAATCAGTGCATTTGTATAGCACTGATTTCTGTATAAATGACAATGGTCCCAAAAATGTGTCAAAAATGTCCGATGTGTCCGCCATAATGTCGCAGTCACAATAAAAAATAAAATAAAAAATTGCTGATCGCCGCCATTAATAGTAAAAAAAATTATTAATAAAAATGCTATAAACTATCCCCTATTTTGTAAACGCTAAAACTTTTGCGCAAACCAATCAATAATCGCTTATTGCGATTTTACCAAAAATATGTAGAAGAATACGTATCTACCTTTACAACTCCTTTAAGCTCCTTCTGGAAATACATTTTCGCCTTCATCTCTGCAATTTCACAAGTCCCCACAACCCCAAATCCATCACAACCCCTACTCCAGCTTGGAATAGAGAAACTTTCTTCTAGCTTGAGGGTTGTTGTAATACAGACTGTGGAAAACATCAGAACCCCCCTCCATCTCCATCTCCATCACAATAGCAGACCTTAATCTTCAGTGCGAGATGGAGAGATTGGTAGCTCATATATGTATGAAAAAAAATTCTATGTGGTCAACGCATCAAAAATGTACAATGCTAATATGTTTTTCTCTTTTTTTTTTTTCTTTGTACCGCTGACCCAACTCGTTTAGATGATTGATCGTTCGGCTGTTACTCCCGCCCCCCTATATTTTCTCCTACCCTATCCAATACCTTTCCCCCTGCCCCCCCAGTCTGGAGTTAACACCGGATCACACTTTTAGATTGTGTATAGTTTACCTAGTTGATACTAAATGCTGGCCATACACTATACGAAAAATCGGCCGAAATTCGGTCATTTAGATAGTTTGTTCATTTTCGGGCAGTTAATGGGCACAAAAATCGATAATCGTTGGAATGTTTTTGAGCCGAAAAAACGAAGGACAAGTTTGGAAATTTTCTGCCAAACAATAAATTGAAAGGTTAATGCGTTTCCCATCCAAACTGTATGCACTAGGTATATGTAAAAAAACAAAAAATGCATTCATATCCACTGAATGATTTATCGGTCATTACATGATGGCACTATCGTATGCGCTCACGGCTGAATGGGGTTGGACGATTTTTTGTATAGTGTATGGCCAGCATTCATGTATGAACTAATCTAATTATCTTTTCTTCTGTTATTTACAATTCTGGTGGAACGTCCGACTAAGGCCCCTTTCACACAAAAAGCCCGCTCAGATCCGCCTGTCCGTTTTTCAGGCAGGCCTGAGCGGGCCACCCATTGACTACTATGGGCTGGCAGATGTCAGCGGAGATGTGTCCGCTGACACCAGTCTGCCTTCGGATCTGCTCAAAACAGAAGTATGGCAATAATTTCGCCATCCGCCTGGCAGATCGGATGGGATCTGATGAAAATAGACATGCTGTCCGTTTTCGTCCGATCTCCCCATAGAAATTCAGAGGGCTCTGACAGGGCTCAGTGAGCAGAGAAGGACCCGTCATCCGCTGGTTCAGCGAAGATCAATGGAGCGATCTCCCGCTGAGCTAGCGGAGTCTGCTGAGCAGACCCCCCTCCCATGTGACAGGGGCCTTACTGTTACTAAATTGTACCACTTTTTCTCTTTCCATATGAAAACCTCAAGAAATATTGAATACCAAAAAAAAAAAAAAAACAAGAAGAACAGAGGTTCTAACACTACAGCACTCTATATAATAATAAAATAAGTGCCTTGGTTTTAACCATGGCTGTGAGCAAGAAAGCTCATTAAAGTGATCCCATCAAAGTCCACTGTGAACTAGATTATAAATGGTGAATGGCCCAGGGCTGTCAAAAGTGCAACCTCTAGTCAAAATTAATTCTTTTTTGTTTGCTGACATAATGGCAGGCTAGGTCAATTGTTTGTCAGCATAAATTTCAACAGTAGCTGCTTTCAAATTTAGCATTTCATAGCAGCACATGTAGTAAAATCGGCAGTCTTCACATCTGTGTCTCCATTTATTGATGAGACTACACAATCCACAAAGACTAGATGGGTCACCAAACCCCATGAAAACAAACCTGTGTGAAGGCGTCAAGGAAAACTGCAAGCCAGAATTATTTTATACATACTACATACTGTACCTAAATTCAATTTATATCATTTTTTTTTTCCACAAATGGAGCTTTCTTTTGGTGGCATTTGATCACCACTGGGATTTTTATTACCGTATTTAATTTAAAATCAGGGGAAAATCGTGGGTGCGTGTTATACGCCGACCCCTCGCTGATTTGCGCTGTCTGTGAAGCGCCGCCATTTACCGCCCAGTCCCGCCTCCTAGACTTTACGTTCCCGCCATTGGACCGGTGTTGTGTCCATCATAGGAGCTGGGCCAGGGGGCAGGACGGGGGCGTTACTGCGAGCGGAGCCGAGTACACTATGCCTATGTCGTCGGCGAGAGGAGCCGAAGATCTCGGCGGCGCTAAATTTAAAACGAAACCATGCTATTATGGGGAAGGCTGCAGGGGGACAGTGCAAGGCTGCATTGATGGGCATTTAAAATGTAAGTTTTTTTTCCCTTAAACTTCCCTCCTAAACTTGGGGTGCGTGTTATATGCCGATAAATAGAGGTATTTATTATACAAGTGAAAAAATACCAAACAAAAAAAAAAGCTGATATTTTCTCATTTCTGTTCCAAAACATATTTTATTTTATAATAAATATATATATATATATATATATATATATATATTATATATATATATATATATATATATATATATATATATATATATATATATATATATATAAATAATGGAAAAATCGAAATTCTTCATAAATTTAGGCCAAAATGTATTCTTCCACATGCCTTCAGTAAAAAGAAAAATCCCAGTAAGTGTATATTAATTGGTTTGCGCAAAAGTGATAGCTTTTACGAACTATGGTGTATATATACTGGATTTTATGCAGCTATAGATGCTATAGTGTATTGGCAGTGATCAGCGACATATAGTGGGACTGATAGGGTGGCGGCCAATCTGGCAGTAAACCCTAATTGGGCAGATGTTGCTAGTGACTCTAATACAGTGATAATACTGTACACCAACACTGTACGAATGACTCTGGCTGGGAAGGGGTTAACCTCTAGGGACAATCAAGGGGTTAACAGAGTGCCTAACAATGAGTAATGTGTGCTGCTTTTACTTTACAATTTGGCTGTTTTAGAAACAGTCAGATTGCTGTTCCCTGTACACAGTTCTAGGTTTTCTGTAAACACAGAGCTCTGTGTGTTATTGAACACAGCTGATTGGCTGTTATCAGCTGCCAAACTCGTACCATGTCCACTCACAGTACGGGTCAGCAGGGGCACACTGCCGAACTGGAAGAATCAGCGGACATACAGGTACGTGATTGTGCCTGCACCTGCCACCTGCTCGGAGTATATTTACTGTGAGCGGATGGCAGGTGGTTAATGCTGCACACCAGGCAAGCAGCTACAAAGTTTTGGTACATATATGGAAGCATATTTAGGCTGGTCATATATGGATCGAAATGTGGCTGGTTCACCAGGAACCAGATTAATTTTGATCCATGTATGGGCAGCACGGTTGTACAGAAGTCAAGCTGCACGATAAGCACCGCCGGCTATAGCCGCTCAACTCGCTGGTTGAATTGGGGGGTCTGGGGGGGAATCATCTATGGCCATCCTTATCTGACAAAAGTTTTGCAATTTTTCAAGCCATGTCTAAAATTTGCACAGTCTGACAGAAAGTGTTGAGCTCCCTTTTCTGTAAGGTAGTTACGCAAGACAACTTGGTCAGCTCTCCGCCCCCAGCCTGTGATGGCCGTCTCTTGTCTTTCTCCTCCTATCAGCATGCTTTTTGTAGGCATATGCAAGATTAGCAGAGCCTGACTGGCCACTTCTACTCTCCTTAAAAGTAGGAAATATTGCGCTAATAGGCTGTGAAAAGCTGCTAGCACCACAATTGACAAATTGTGCAACAAACAGGTTAATATACAAGTGCTGCGCTAACAAATTAAAGAACAATAAATTGTACATAATACACTCAAGTGTCAAAGTGCAAACATAATGAATTAAAACTACCAAAGTGGTACACAAAATAAAGTCCAAAAACAGTGCGGAAAATATACACGTTGAAGGTCACTGTAATGTTCCTCCAAATTTATATGGATTTATATGGATAACCACCATACGGGTCCATATGTTTCCAATCCCTGAATTTAACCAAAGTGCAGGGATCCACCACCAGAGAGAGTACAGGAATGCTTACCCGGAAAATCTGGACTCCCCAGATGTCAATTTTGGACGAAATGCGTTGGATCTAGTTTCTACAGAGGCTAATGCATTCTACCCATTCATCTTCAGTGATCACATCTGAGATTGATTAATTTAACAGCGCTGTTTCTTCGTGTTATGTGTAAGTGTTCTATACATTTTTTATAAATCGCAAATTACGGTTTTACACTATGTATGGATGCTTGACAAGTCTTTACAGGTATCCATGGAATTGGAAATTAAACTGAAAACAGTTTCCCCTCATATTGATCCTCTATGGAAGATTTGGAGGTGTTCTATATTGCACAGATGGAATTTACCCTCAGTGATTTATGATCACACCGGCTCGATTGACTCATCACTGATGGTATTGGATTTTCTGGTAAGCGTGCCTACACTCTCTGGTGGTGGATCTCAGCACTTTGATGAAATTCAAAAAGTAGAAACATATGGATACGTAGGTGGTTATCCATACACATTTGGAGGATGATCTTCAAAGTTGATATTTTCAGCACATCATTTTTTTTGGACTTTATTTTGTTTAGCACTTTGTGACCCCGAGATACAGGGCCCCAAATTCGGTCAACTGTGTCCATCTGCAGCAATGTCATTTCGGGACCCTTTGGGTCCAGAGACCCCAAATTTTGTCTGCAGCTAGGGGGCATTTAGGAACCCATTAACTACCAAGTTTGAAGTTTGGGGACCTATGGCTGAAAATGGGCACAGTGAGGCATGCAAATGGGCATTGTTGACCCTCTTTTCCCACTTACAGTAGCTGCGCATTTCTCACCCTAGGCTTATACTCGAGTCAATACGTTTTCCCAGTTTTTTGTGGTAAAATTAGGCGGGTCCGCTTTTATTCGGGTCGGCTTATACTTGAGTATATACGGTATTCAGTCCAGTGGTCACGTTGCAACAGATGTGTTTTAACAGATGCATCTCATGGTCTACAGTTTTCTTCATCTTTATCAAACTCTCATATATGGCATTTCATACACCTTTATTCACTGCATCGGGGTGCACAGTGGTGTGAACTGAATTCCTAGGACTCCTAGGTTTATGCATTGTGCAAAGGCTGCCCAGTGCCTATGGTGGGAATGGGCCCTAGAAGTTCTGGTCTGCAGTGGTTTACAATAGGCTGATCTGAAACAGATTCTGGATATGCCTGGAGTTGAGCTTTAAACTGGCAGGAGAGACAAAATACAGAATGTTGTAGCCTATGTCAAAAGGATACATATTTGTTCTACTGCACAAAACCCATGATTTACTGACACTTGTGCCAGAATGTGTATGCATCTTCCAATGCCATCATCTTTTTTTTTTTTCTCCTTAGTGTCAAAAGTGCAAGGGGGCTAAAGCTGTCTGTGCGCAATGAGCTTCGGGACACAAATGACATAGAAAAGAAGTGACATGCCTTCCCAAGCTGAAAATAGGTGTTTGTATCTAGTGCGCTGTATCAATGTGATGTGTGCTGCCTTCTCCCCACCCCAACACTGCAGCACGAGGAGGAGGAGGAGGAGGATAAACTAAAAAGGGATTTAAAGCAGGAATGGTCGTATTTTATATCTCACTTTTAAGTATTTAGCAACATACGACACTCGATCAGACGTCTCTGTTAAACAGTGCAGAATCCATTCTATTAGCAGTGTCTGGTAAAATTGAAGACTATGTAATCCCAATGACTAAAATCTCATATAACCTTTACCGTGTTCATGTCATTTTAAAGGCGTTTTTTTTTCTAAACCTGCAGCTTCTATTAAAATAATACCTGGTGATTCTGCCACACTCCATTATTGGGTGACAACGCTCTGTACCCATCTCTCAATCACACTCTTGCATTTTCACAGTCACATGGGCTTGCAATAGAGAATACCAGAGCCCGTTTTAAAATGCATCTCACAGGCATAGTACACTGTTCACAATAAAGAAACCAACGCTGAGAAATTCCATTTAGTCTGGCTAGCATATAGACAGAAGTAGCTGAAAAGAGGCTGCTGAAGTTCAGCAACACCGAGATGGAACAAAGGTTGATTCCAAACGTTTTTTTTTTCCTTTCTTTAACCACTTCAGCACCGGGCCATTTTACACCCTTCCTTACCAGAGCACTTTTTGCGATTCGGCACTGCGTCGCTTTAACTAACAATTGCGTGGTCGTGCGACGTTACACCCAAACAAAATTGACATCCTTTTTTTCCCACAAATAGAGCTTTCTTTTGGTGGTATTTGATCGCCTGCGGTTTTTATTTTTTGCGCTATAAACAAAAGAAGAGCGACAATTTTGAAAAAAAAAACACAATATTTTTTACTTTTTGCTATAATAAATATCCCATTTTTAAAAAAAAATAAATAAAATTTTTTTACTCAGTTTAGGCCAATACGTATTCTTCTACATATTTTTGGTAAAAAAAAATCAATCGCAATAAGTGTATATTGATCGGTTTGCGCAAAAGTTATAGCGTCTACAAAATAGGGGATAGATTTATTGCATTTTTTTTTTTTTTACTAGTAATGGCGGCGATCTGCGATTTTTTTTCGTGACTGCGACATTGCGGCGGACACTTCGGACACTTTTGACACATTTTTGGAACCATTCACATTTACACAGCGATCGTTGCTATAAAATTGCATTGATTACTGTGTAAATGTGACTGGCAGGGAAGGGGTTAACACTAGGGGGAGCTGCAGGGGTTAATGTGTGTCCCTATAGGAGTGATTCCACGGTCCTGCACGGTCCCGTTGTTTTAACGGGCAATCGCGGCTGCCGGGCACTCGCACAGGTCCCGAGCGACGCCGCGGACGCGCGCGCGCCCCCCAGGCGGCCGGGAATGGGAGGACGTCATATGACGCCCACCCAGGATGGGAGATCCACCTTGTGGGCGTCATATGACTATACGCAGGTAGGGAAGTGGTTAAAATAGGAAACATGCTTACCTTGTCCTACTTACCTGCTCTGTGCAATCGTTTTTCATGGAAGTGCCTGATCCTCCTCTTATGGGGTCCCCTGCTGACGCTCCTGGCTCCTCCCCCCTGCTGAATGCCCCCCATAGCAAGCCACTTGCTATGGGGGCACTTGTGCAGGCTCGCTCCCAAACAAAGGCAGTGGAACTTGGCTTTTTCAAAGTCGCACCGACTTGCGTCAGACCAGTTAAGATGGCTCTCATAGGGAAACATTGATTTTCACACGTCATGCGACATGAGCTCCCAATGTCGGCACGTTTGTCATACAAGTGTGAACCCGGCATTATGGAGAAGCATGTGAGCTTCTTCCATGTGAGCAGTGCCTGGGTCTAGCAGCCAATCAGGACTGAGCACAGCTACCTGACTTGAGGAGCGATGTCGTGGCTTTCTTTAGCGTCTGACAGCAGCCGACACCTTAAATTTCAGAGCTGGATGCAGGGGAGTCAGAGGTGGTGAAGGAGTGCTGGCAAGGAGAGTATGGCTAGGGTGAAGATTGGAGTCCCAAGGGCACTATATGCCAGGGGGTTCCAGTCAGGCACTTCAATTTCCTCCCACAAATCATATTGTTGACTGGCTTCCACCCAAGTGGCCCCAATTTATGTTCACATGTACAGGAACACTGAAATGTAGGATACAGAAACTAAAAATAAAAAAAAATTACTAGTCATCACTATCAAACCAATGCAAATGACTGACAACAATCTTCACAAAACCTAAATTATGCATCTCAGGCTTGCAAATTTTCAGTGAATCCCTTGAAGAGTCACAACCTGCAACCCCCCCATCTCTGCCTCTACCCTGAACAAAAGACACAGCTCGCTCCATTAACTAGATTAGGATATTGGTTTAGTGCCCTGTAACGCTGCAAGGGTTAATTGATGCAAAGGGAATTGTGCAGCCAGTAAAAGTGAACACATGCTCTAGTTAATGAAGGCCTATTTCTATTCATGAATGCTGGGGAAGTTGGAAGTATTTACGCTCTGCAGCAATTTCAGTGTAAGCAGTTTCATCTCCGACACCCGCAGCTGGCAGGTGAAAAGGCTCATCTTCTCCTCAAACTGCCTTCTTGAGGGATTTTCCAGTGCAGCGGCTGTGTAATATAGATTAACTGGAAAATTCTTCCTCCTTTCATGCCGACTGAAGGTCACGGAAAACAAGGAGACATGTTTAGAGGACAATGAAGCACCTTAAGATACTCTTCAGGAAGGCTGCCCAGAAACCTATGAAAACAAGCCCCAGAAGTGGACAGGCGTAGACATTCACCACTGAACTGGGTGCTCTGCAGCTCACCACAAAAATATCACATTTCAGTGCTAGAATTATGCGTGAGGTTAGGTTTAGAGCTTGAAATTAAAGCTGAACTCTGAAAAACTATAAAAGATACAGATTCAGATTTCTATTCAATAATACATCATTAAATGTGTATTATTTTTTTTAAAGCAGCGGTGTAAGTACCTGCATGTAAGTGTAATCTAGTATCCAATTCTTGCAGTGCTTGTACAGCAAAGCTCAGACAGAGAGGGAGAAGGCATGCTAATGGGAGGAAAGAGCATAGTGAAAGAGACACGCATATTTCTTCTGCTTCTCCTTCACAGTCTAGTTATAAGCGGAGGCCGGGTTCACATATGTGCTGCCGCTGTTTCCAGCCTGGGGTCAGGTGCATTTCTGTTCACCAGTTCAGGTGCAATTCAGGCCTGAATTCACACCTCAACCGTCAAATCATTGATTTTTATCCACCCTGCAACCCCACATTTAGAAAAATAAATAAATAAATAAATAAATAAATAAATAAATAGAACAAATGTTCCAATACCAAATTTTGGATGAAATTCTGCTACTGTATGGCCAGAATTACAGATCTATGGTGTGCTGGCGGCAAATGTTCTAATTTGTGGCAATACCATGTAACCTGGTACAGCACCTGCTTATTTTAGGTCTTGCCCAGGAATGTGTGTGAAGGGAAATATATTTGGGGACGTATGGGTTTACACAGAGAGTTCTGCACAGAGAGATGAACGATCAAACACCACTGATCACTCAGTTCTCCCCTCTGCTGTGAGCAGAGAGCGGTGACGCCCTCCCCAGCACTCTCTGGAGGAGGGGGCGGCTGGCTCAGGCTCCCAGCGGCACAGCTTAGAGGCTGAGCCAGCTGCTGGTTCAGGCATCTGGGTGGATCCCGACTGTGAAGTCTGGATCCTTCCTCAGCCTGAACCGGCTGAGTGGCGTCAGCAAACTGTGCAGAACAAAATGCAATCCTGTAAACTGTAGAAGTAGAGCCAAAAAAGCTATGGTCATACTTCTCCTTTATTACAAGTCACAGGGTCTACCAAATTCAGACTACATCTGCACCATTCTGCAAACTGAATCACTAACTTTTTTGTTTGGCCTTTTTCTGGCCCATTTTTTCCATTATCAAAGCAACTTTATCTCAGTGAGGACAACCTTTGTAATCCAGCTAATCCGAGTCATAAAATGGCTATTTCCACATTAACACTTGCCAATAATGTAGATAGGATGCCAGTTATTTGGAGGCTTGATTAGACTATGGAAATGTGAATGTTTATTGCAGCAGATTCACTGGAATTAGTCATCGCACAACATAAACACTCTACTGAAACTCAATTATTAATAGCAAAATTAAAAATTAATTGCCATTAAACATTTACAAATGACAACAAGAAAAGCTGTAGGCATCTATTATATAGAGATAATTGCATGTTTTTAACTTAAAACGTAATGGAATCTGCAACACAGCTGGCGGCCATTAATATGCTACTCTTTGTTTGGACGCATTTAATGGAGTAAGTGGACTGCTGCCATGGTTAGGACAGGGCTAAATGGCAAGATATGCTGGTTATTAAAACAATGAAAACTACCATTATATGACTTGCCCCTTATAAATTAAGGGGCTAAATATTGATTAAAAAGGGACAGAGTCTCAACATCAGCAGTGTAAATAAAAAGATCCTACTAGTACTTTAGGTGTTCTGTTCCTGTACTTTGCACATACAGTTGTGCTCATAAGTTTACATACCCTGGCAGAATTTATGATTTCTTGGCCATTTTTCAGAGAATATGAAGGATAAACACAAAAACATTTCTTTCACTCATGGTTAGTGTTTGGCTGAAGGCATTTATTATCAATCAACTGCGTTTACTCTTTTTTCATCATAATGGCAACAGAAACTACCCAAAATGACCCTGATCAAAAGTTTACATACCCTGGTGATTTTGGCCTGATAACATGCACACAAGTTGACAAAAAAGGGGTTGGAATGGCTATTAAAAAGGTAACCATCCTCACCTGTGATCAGTTTGCTTGTAATTAGTGTGTGTGTGTGTATAAAAGGTCAATGAGTTTCTGGACTCCTGACAGACCCTTGCATCTTTCATCCAGTGCTGAACTGACGTTTCTGGATTCTGAGACACAGGGAAAGCAAAAGAATTGTCAAAGGTTCTGCAGGAAAAGGTAGTTGAACTGTATAAAACAGGAAAAGGATATAAAAATGATATCCAAAGGAATTGAGAATGCCAATTAGTGTTCAAACAATCAATAAGTGGAAAATGAGGGGTTCTGTAGAAACAAAACCACGGTCAGGTAGACCAACTAAAACTTCAGCCACAACTGCCAGGAAAATTGTTTGGAATGCAAAGAAAAACCCACAAATAACTTCAGGTCAAATACAGGACTCTATGAAAAAATGTGGTGAGGCTGCATGGTCGAGTCGACAGAAGAAAGCCATTACTATGCAAATGCCACAAAGTATCCCGCTTACAATACGCCAAACAGAGACAAGCCTCAAATCTTCTGGCACAAAAAGTCATTTGGACTGATGAGACTAAAAATTTAGCTTTTTGGCCATAACCATAAACACTACATTTGGTCATCAAGGCCTAGGATGAAAGGTACACCATTCCTACTGTGAAACACGGAGGTGGATCGCTGATGTTTTGGGGATGTGTGAGCTACAAAGCCACAGGAAATTTGGTCAAAATTGATGGCAAGATGAATGCAGTATGTTATCAAAAAAATACTGGAGGAAAATTTGCATTCATCAGCCAGGAAGCATGGGACGTACTTGGACATTCCAACATGACAATGATCCAAAACACACGGAGTGGTCATCTCAGTCTCTTGACCTCAATATCATTGAGCCACTCTGGGGACATCTCAAAAACTTGCAGTTCATGCAAGACAGCCCAATAATTTACAGGAGCTGGAGGCTTTTTGCCAAGAGGAATTGGCAGCTTTAACATCAGAGAAGATAAAGAGCAACAAATACCACAAAAAGACTTCAAGCTGTCATTGATGTTAAAGGGGGCAATAAACAGTATTAAGAACTGGGGTATGTAAACTTTTGATCAGGGTCATTTGGGTAGTCTCTGTTGTGATTATGATTTAAAAAGAGTAAACAGTAGATGGATAATAAATGGCTTCAGCCAAACACTAACCATGAGTGATCATTCATATTCTCTGAAAAATGGCCAAGAAATCAAATTCTGCCAGGGTATGTAAACTTATGACCACAACTGTAATACCATGCCAATGCTACCATCCCTGTATACAATACTACCACTGCTACACATCAATTATGTGCTGCTATTACAAATGTGCACAATGCTGTGCTACCGCCGTCTCTGCGCACAATGCTGTGCTACCGCCGTCTCTGCGCACAATGCTGTGCTACCGCCGTCTCTGCGCACAATGCTGTGCTACCGCCGTCTCTGCGCACAATGCTGTGCTACCGCCGTCTCTGCGCACAATGCTGTGCTACCGCCGCCTCTGCGCACAATGCTGTGCTACCGCCGCCTCTGCGCACAATGCTGTGCTACCGCCGCCTCTGCGCACAATGCTGTGCTACCGCCGTCTCTGTACACAATACGGTGCTACCGCCGTCTCTGTACACAATACTGTGCTACCGCCGTCTCTGTACACAATACTGTGCTACCGCCGTCTGTATACACAATACTGTGCTACCGCTGTCTGTATACACAATACTGTGCTACCGCTGTCTGTATACACAATACTGTGCTACCGCTGTCTGTATACACAATACTGTGCTACCGCTGTCTGTATACACAATACTGTGCTACCGCTGTCTGTATACAATACTGTGCTACCAATCTACATAATTCTATACTAATATTGTACATTATCGTATCCATTATAATACCCTATTAATATGCATATTACCATTATAGCACATAATACTTAGCGAATGCCATAATGTACACAGAACCATGCTAATGCTAGCACTGAATAGGGTGACAAGTTTTGATGTATGTTTCTTGGGAACTATCTACTAAAAATACAGAACATTTCTGGATATTGCTCACATTCTGGGCACTGATCAAACTGCTGCAGTACAAATTAGTGAACTTGATACTTCATAATAACTGGCAATGGCAAGACAAACCTTATACATACACACATGTTTTGCCGATTCCATCACTTTGATTATTGTTAACGTGCCTCAACTGCTGTGACAGTTGCATCGGTACTACTTTTGTCATATACCACAGAGCCTTGCAAACATACAGTATTTCAGAACAGCAATATAAAAACAGTATAAACTCTTAGTGAATAAGATGTACGTGCACTAATAAGCAGTGAAAAACTGCAATGGGCATGGACAGTCACTGCTCCTATTGATTTATATCAACCTGTAGACTCGTCTCCTTCAGCAGTACAACGCAATGCGCACTATTACTCCCTTTTACATAGTTCTGGACATTGTTACTCTTGTACATATTCTGAAACATTGCTACTCCCTTTATGAAATTTTTTACTAAATTCTACTACAATTAAACGTATTTATGGAAAAGGACTACTGCCATGGTCTATTAAGACTCCATATGAGTATGGGCAATACTGCTACCACTGCACATACATCAGTAGAAGATCTCTTAGACCAGCTAGTTCTTGGGATCCCTAGTGACTAGGTTACTTGCTAAATGAAAAGGTGGTCAAAGAGGACGATGTTGTATTTAATATCAATACCCAAACCAAGGGTGCATTATTAGGAAATTCAGTAATGAATTCTTAAGTCAGCAGTCCAGGAAAGCAGGTAAATGTAGAGTTGAATTGCAGATATGTCAACAATTTAAGGGCATCAATTATACTGCATAAAAATGTGGCATTTGACACCTTTTTTTAAAAGCGCTCCAATCAAAGCACCCGTCACTAACTAAAATGGTAAGGCTACAGTCCTATTTACATGTTGCGTCAAAAATTATACCCCATGCCGCTTTCTTGGCGCTTCAAAGAGTCTCTAAAGCCTCCACAGAAGTCTATGACAACGCTCGCGTGCCGAACCTGAAGCTTTTGAAGGGCTTTTATTCATAGCTAGCTTTGCTTTGTTTTGGAGGCATTGCAGGTAGGAGATATCCCAGAATGCACTGGGAAACCAACAAGCGAACCGGAAAGATTTCCAGTTCCGGTTCATTTCTATATATATTCTGGAAGTGTCTGGTGCAAACGTCACACCTGGTGTGCAACATGAAGCAGCATGAAGGGGAGTGGGTTCCAGACTGGAGTGGTGCAACTGGCAGATGGCACACATGGTGTGCAACATGGGAACACTATAGCGGAAGGTGAGCAAGGACTGGAGAGAGAGGACTGAGCAGAGGATCAGCAGAGCTGGGGGACCGGAGCAAGAGAAACTAGAAGATTTCACACATGGTGGGCAGCTTGGAACGTGAGCGGAAACCAGCCAGGGGAGGATCAGAAAACCAGAGGACCAGCAGACCTGGGGGTTACTACTGACCAGGAGATCTGCTGAATGAGGGTACCAATAAACGGTGGGTCTGCTGAACGAGGGTACCAATAAACGGGGGGGGGGGGGGTCTGCTGAATGAGGGTACCAATAAATGGGGGTCTGCTGAATGAGGGTACCAATAAACGGGGGGGGGGGGGGGGGGTCAGCTGAATGAGGGTACCAATAAACGGGGGGGTCAGCTGAACGAGGGTACCAATAAACGGGGGGTCTGCTGAACGAGGGTACCAATAAACGGGGGGGGGTCTGCTGAACGAGGGTACCAATAAACTGGAGTAGGAGACAAGCAGCACCAGTCTAAGTGTAGCACATAGTGTTAAAATAAGGATTTATTCATTGTTGCGCTCACAGGATTGCAGTTATACAAGTCCTTGTTTTAACATTATATGCTACACTTAGACTGGCGGTGCTTGTCTCCTACTCTTGTTTCTACAGAGCCACTTCTTTCCTGCTGGCTGGTTGCCTGTCTTCATCTATGTCACACAGTGACATGTCTTAGTACTCATGGACATTTTTTAGCCTGGACCGACTTTTTAATTCTCGTCATTACTACTGATGCTGTGTATGCATTACTCTACCCCAAATATGTATTACTCAGGTCACCTGCCTGTATTACTCATGCTCCCTCTAGCACGCTCACCCTGTTCTCCCCTCTTTACCAAAAAACTGGGGATCTGCTAAACAAGGGTACCAATAAACTGGGGATCTGCTAAACGAGAGTACCAATAAACTGGAGATCTGCTGAACAGGGGTACTAATGAGCTGGGGATACTACTGAGCCGGGGTATTACTGGGCCTTTTAAACAAATCGAAAATTGACACACACACGGAATTTGTCAGGTTTCAAAAAAGCAAGCTAAATTGGTAGGCATTTTAACGTGCATTAAAGTGGAAGCAAGTGTAAATGAACCCTTACTGCTATTCTGCTCAGCAGTCTTGTGCATCACAGAATCCTGCCATACTTCATAGCCAGACAAGCAACAAACCCATTTAATTATTCAGTTTATACCCATTGGAAAATGACTGCGGAGATATAAGTACTTTAAATACTTGGCCCCATTCACAGAACCAGATCAAATGTGAAAACGCAGTGAAAGTCAATCCAGAAAAAAAAATTTAATAATTGCATGCAGTAAACAAGTAGTGGCCCCGGCATGTGAGATTTAAGGAACCGGCAGCCGCCAGCATTCCTTAACATCCAGTAAACAACCTGGCTGTTAAGGAGCATTGTTCAGAGTCCAAAAAACCCATACCAGGCCCTTATTCAAGCATGCAGCCTGGCAGGTCATGAAAGGGAGGGGGATGAGCTAATCCCCCCCCCCCCAACCATACCAGGACACATGCCTTAAACATAGACTCTGCCCCCCCCCCCCCTTCAAAGCACATTGCCCCCAATGTTGATGGGGACAAAGGGCCCCTTCCCCACAACCCTAACCAGGTTTTTTACTTTCAACCATCAGCTGGGAATCCTGCTGACGGCTGCAGACTCATTGGCCGTTAAGAAGATGGCAGTCCCCTGCTCCTTAACAACCATATTGTTTAGTGGTTAAGGTTGTGGGCATCTGCCTGCTCCTTAACAATGACTATTTATTAATGTTAATAAATATGCCGGCTACCGCCAGGCATTACAATACTGCGTGACTTAATAAAATAACTCATGCAGTGTTTAAGTAGTGCTTCTTAGAGAATGCCAAAAACCGCTGAGACCGCTGTGCGGTATCTTACCACATACTCGGATGCGATAAGATACTGCTTTGTGAATAAAGCCCAGTGTGGTCACCTTTTGGGCTATGTAGTGTGATTGGGATGTATGCATCTGAGTCTGGCCGTTTGGGCTGAACAGAGATTTCTTTTTTGTGCAAAAGTGTATTAGGATTTACAGAGTTGAATTCTGATGAACAGTTTGGACTCTCTCTTGGGGAAATAGAGGAAGCACGACTCCCTAAAAAAAAAACGGACATTTCAATGGTGCTACCAAAGTATAGAAAGTACCCCATAAATGTGATGACAAAGAATAACTGGCCAATGTCTAGCAAATCATGGGTTAAAGCCACATAATCCTTAAAATCACTTCTCAAGGTTATACATCACTCAAACCACCCCACCCACACCAAAATTGTCCTTGAATTAGACAATGTCATTGGAGAAAGGGTGACATCTAGGAATAGGGAAGTAATGCAATAAAGAGCAGATGGAATTATGCTTGCAGCCCCCCCACCAGCAGCAAACGAGTTAACATTTACATTTATGTATTTGTTTTAAGAGCTGCAGTGTCTGACAGCATTACCACCGGAGCTTAATACCTATAAATTGTTCATCCCTCACATGTCATCAGCAAACCCCTGCATCTCGCAGCTAAACACTGCCATGCTTTGCACTTGGCTGCTTTTCTGAATGACTTTCTAAAAATAGCTGAGCTGCGGGGTCCCTGCCTTCCAGGGGAGGTGGTGATGGTGGAAGGGAGGGGAGGAATGAGAAAGGATGACGGAGAAGCGGGGAGAGCGGCTGCCCCTGCTGAGAGCTGCTGGCGCACTAAAAAGCGGCATCGCGCCTCATTCATATTCATACTTCTTTATCTCCCCCTGCGGACACGTTAACCCATTTCCGCAGACTTGGCTGACAAAGCAACTCTTCAGACGTGCTGGAAGGCGAGATACCCTTTAACAAGGTTACCCTCTCGGCAGAGACTGGGAGAAGGGACACTGGAGGTTACTGTGGCAGAGTTCATGAATTTATCAGGACAGGTTTCAGTCCCTGCTGGATACGCAGGAATCCGCCTGTTTCTTAATTCACTCTGTGCCGCTAAATAATGCAACACTTACTAGTAGACATGGACAGACATTCATTCCAAGAGGCAATATGACTTGCTGCTAGAACGCAGTGGCTAAATGTTTAGGGGGTCTTGCAGCAAGGTTCCAGAAGCATTTACCACCTTAAATGGTTCATTAATTTAACTTGGCATCTTCCTGTGTTTATGGGCATTTTTCTAGGTAAAAACATTCTGACAAATTTTATTTTACTTCTATAGCATCAACATAATCCATGCCATGTTAGAGGGTATACAATAGAACATCAGGTTGTAGCTCTGATGAGCTTACAATCTATGACAGTCATTGTTTTGTTCAAATTAATACTAGAGTATTTTTTAATGGTGGGACGAGAAAAGTGGTGGGTGGAGGGAGTATGCCCCTATTTTTTATGGTTACAGTCAGGTTGAAATAAAACACAAGTCAATCTAGTTCAGTGGTTCTCAACTCCCATCCCTTAGGACCCACTAACAGGCCAGATTGTAAGTATTACCTTGGGGAGATGCAGACTACAATACTGCAATCACTGAGCAGCAAATTATATCACCTGTGATGTAGTTCGGTTATCTTGCAAACCTGGCCTGTTAGTGGGCTCTAAGGACAGGAGTTTAGAACCACTGATCAAGTTCAACCAATAGAAAAAATAAATCAAAAAATCTCCATGTACACAATCATACACCCACAGTTGATCAGGCAGAAGGCAAAAAAAAAAAAAAAAACCCTGTAAAAAGCATGGTCCAATTTGCTCCAGTGGGGGTAAAATCTTCCTGATATCCCAGGAGGCAACTGGATTTTCCCTGGATCAACAATCCCTGGTGTTCTTACCCATCAATGTTAAAGTAATTCTAAAGGCAAAAATATTATTTTTAAAAAATAACAAACAGGTTATACTTACCTGCTCTGTGCAATGGCTTTGTACAGAGCAGCCCCGATCCTTCTCTTCTCAGGTCCCCCTACCGGCACTCCTTGCCACACCCCTCTGCCTAGTGCTTCCATGCTCGCTCCCAAGCTGGCTCTGCGTTTCCATAGACACACAGAGTGTGGCTCAGCCATGCCCCCGCCTCCCCCCTTACTGGGTGTGACTGACAGCAGCGTGAGCCAGTGGCTCCTGCTGCTTCCTCTCTGTCCAATGAGGAGAGAGAGCCACTGCTCTTGTGCAAATCGCTGGATTGAGATCAGGCTCAAGTATTTAGAGGGGGGCTGAACGCAGGATGCATTAAAGGTAAGAAACTTTCTGCCTTTAGTACCACTTTAATATCCAGTTAGATTTTGTGCATTTATGAAATGCATCCAGCGCTTTTAAAACAATCTAGTGTGCTGGATATGCCAACAAAAATCTCCCAGGCATAACTTCAGCAGGAAGAGTAGGGGTGCCTCATAATGGTCACAGTAGGTGTGCAAATCCAAGACTCCAAGAACAGAGAATGCAACAACGGAGTCCCAGAGAAATATAAAACTACAGGAGGAGTTTTCATGGCGAGGTTCTAGGCATTGTTTTGTTTACTATGTCTGGGACAATAAAGCTTTTGCTACATTGGGCTTGGCATACTAATGGATTTTCTTTTGGACTGTGATAAAGGCTTTTGGGGCATGGACGAGGTCCATCTGGGATACAGCACCCAATCCCTAAAGTGGTGGGACGGTTTGAGGGCATGGAAAAGGCAAACATTATAAGATAGTGTCAGGTGGTTGTATAGTTATAATGTAAAAAAGACCGCGCTGACCTAAAAAGTAGACCTAAAATATATAAAACAGGCTGCAGTAATAGGGAGATAACCAAATAACAGAGAACAGAAAAAAACTGCGCCACAACATGTAATTAAAAAAGAACTAATGAAATTAAACTTTAAACAGGATGGTAACTAAGTGGGATTTCACAGGCATATTAGTAGTCCATAGAAGAGGGCAAAAAAGATGGTGAACAGAAGTCTATGTAATCTATGATGAATCCACTTCTTCACGATACCACCTTAGTGCACACAAATCCAACAGGTGAATCCCACCACCAGTAATCGAAGCTGCTTACCAGAGAGCAGCTATCAGAAAGCACAGCTCCTCATACACAGGATATAAAGTCCAGCACCACACTTCCCCAGATGAATAAAGCACAAGCCTCAAAACTCAGCAGTCAGTAGATGCTCAGCGATCAATGGGTAACATCATGGACCATGTGGATTAAAATGAGGAGACCATAGCGTGATACAGTAAAAGCAATGGGTTTTAATAAGAAACAAGCAGTACAAAGTACTCACATTTGAGCAGATAAGTAACGCTTTTTTTAAAAATGCCGGCCGGCATGCATGGAGCCCTTCCTCCTCGTCTCAGGCGCGGTGACGTCACTGCATGTCCTCCCAGATGCATTTCATCTTCATAAGACGTTTTCAATGGGGATCCCCATTGGATCCCCTGTTGGATTTGTGTGCACTAAGGTGGTATCGTGAAGAAGTGGATTCATCATAGATTACATAGACTTCTGTTCACCATCTTTTTGCCCTCTTCTATGGACTACTAATATGCCTGTGAAATCCCACTCAGTTACCATCCTGTTTAAAGTTTAATTTCATTAGTTCTTCTTTAATTACATGTTGTGGCGCAGTTTTTTTCTGTTCTCGGTTGTATAGTTATAGTTGGATGAGTGTAAAGGACTACTAAAGGCAAACATTTTTTTTTGTTTTGGATAGAATGGAGAGTTATTAAAACACTTGTCAGGCATTATTGTTGTTTGTGCCCCTGTTAAAGGAGATTCACCCTCTCTATTTATCCTGTTTACCATTAGGCCAATATTGATTCTGCTACATATTTTTGGTAAAAAAGAAATCCCAATAAGCGTATATATATTAGTTTGCGTAAAAGTTATAGCATCTACAAAATATGGGATATTTTTATTCATTTTCTTACTAGTAATGGGGGCGAGCAGCGACTTACAGTGGGACTGCGATTTTGCGGTGAACAGTCGGACACAGACACTTTTGGGGTGACCAGTGACACTAATACAGTGACCAGTGCTAAAAATATGCACTGTCAGTGCCGCTGTGTGTATAACCACTTGCCGCCCACCGTCAAATGACAGCTGAGCAGTGCGGCTCTGGGTGGACGTCACATGACTGCTGTGTTGCTAGGACATGTCGCGACCCTGCTCTGTGTAAAGAGCCACGGCTCTTTAACCATGTGATCTGCTGTGACTGACAGAGTGTGAGGAGAGGAGAGCCGATCAGCCGCATCTCCTCACAGGGGACAGCTAGGTATGCAATCAGGACACTGATCATCAGTGCCCCTATTACAATTAAGTGCCCACCAGTGCCAGCAATGATTGCCCACAAGTGCCAGCAATCAGTGCCCATTCGTGATGCAAGTCAGTGCTGGCTATCGGTGCTGCCCATCAATGCCACCCAATGCCCATCAGTGCAGACCATCAGCATCGCCTATATGTGCCCACCATCAGTGCACATAAGTGTGACATATTCATGCCTCCTCATCAGTGCCCATAAGTGCCGCCCCATCAGCGTCCATCAGTGAAAGAAAAATTACTTCTTTACAAAATTTACTGACAGAACTAAATAAAAGATTAAGAAAAAAAAAATTCAATTAAAAAAACAACGATTAAATACCACCAGAAGAAAGCTTGATTTGTGTGAAGAAAATAATAACAATTTCACATGGTTACAGTGTAGCATGAGCGCGCAATTGTCATTCAAAGTGTGACAGCGCTGAAAGCTGAAAAATAGCCTGGGCAGGAGGGGGGTGCAAGCGCCCAGTATTGAGGTGGATAATCACAGGGGGAGCAGGTAGCCAGCGCTGCGCATGCGTGCCCCAGATTCAGACCTGTTGGATCATGTACTAAGTACGTGATCTGGCTCAGAAGTGCCACCTTACCATCGTATAAGTTATACAGACGGCAAATAACTACCATTTCCCCAAAATCTGCATATTGTGTTCGCTAATAAACACGGTTAAAAGATTTTTTTATTTTATTTATCTACACACTCCTCCGACACCCCCAACTGTGGAAGGGAGTTCCACATCCTTACTGCTGTAACAAAAAAGAACCCCTCACGCAGTTTAAAATTGAACTGCCTCTTGTCCAACTTCATTGTTTGGCCGCATTTCTTCTTCAGAGACATTAGGTTAAATAGTTTCCTTTCAACGCTAGAGCCCACTTATTAGCTTTGCTGCCCTTCTCTGGATGCTCCAGTTCAAGCACATCCTGAGGATTGGTGATTAAAAGTGAACTGCATACTCAAGATTGGGACAAAGCAGAGTTTTGTAAAATGGTAGAAATAGTTATATCTCTTGAATAAATACAATTTTTAATGCATGCTAATAGTCTGCTAGCCTTGCTTGCTGCAGCTTGGCATTGCATGCTATTGCAGAGTCTAATTATTAGGACCCCTGGATCCTTTTTCGTAACTGGATTCCACCAGAAGTTATTCCCCTAATGAGTAACTTACATTTAGATTTTTAGCTCCCAAGTACCGTATATACTCGAGTATAGGCCGACCCGAATATAAGCCGAGGCACCTAATTTTACCACAAACAACTGGGAAAACGTATTGACTCGAGTATAAGCCTAGGGTGAAAAATGCGCAGCTACTGTAAGTGGAAAAGAGGGTCAACGATGCCAATTTGCAGCCTCACTGTGCCCATGCAGATGGACACAGTTGACCGATTTGGGGCCCTGTATCTCAGGGTCACTTAGTGCTAGGAACCCCATCTTTAGATATGTTGTAGTGCTAATTCCACAGGGTTGGAATACAACATTTGGGGTTCCTAGCACCAAGTGTCCCCGAGATATGGGGCCCCAAATTCGGGTCAGAAAATCTCAAGCACTTTTCTGCAGCAGAGAATGACATTTTCTGAACCGACTTTGGGGCCCTGTATCTCGGGGCCACTTAGTGCTAGGAACCCCATCTTTGGATATGTTGTAGTGCTAGTTAAACTGGGTTTGAATGCCAAAGTTGGGACTCCTAGACCCAAGTGGCCCCGAGATACGGGGCCCCAAAGTCGGGTCGGAATTTTTTTTTTTTTGCTGCAGAAAAGTGCTTGACTCGAGTATAAGCCGAGGGGGCACTTTCAGCACAAAAAAATGTGCTGAAAAACTCGGCTTATACTCGAGTATATACGGTATATTGCTTTACATTTTTCAATATGAAACCTCATCTGCCGTATAGCTGTCCAAATCTTAATTTTAACTAGGTCTTCTGGTAAAGTTGTTATATCCTTCTGTGAAGTTATTGCCCTGCTTAGCTTTGTATAGTCAGCAAACAATGAGATTAAACTATTTATTCCAACTTCTACTTCGTTCATGAACACGTTAAACAACATAATTAATTCCAGGACACAGCCCTGTGGTACCCCGCTCACGACTCTAGACCATTCAGAAAATATGCCACTCTGGATATGTTCCTGCAGGCAGTTTTCTATGCAGGTACATACAATATCATCAATGCCAAAAGACCTTAATTTGTAAAGTTTAAGTGTTGTTAGGTGTCAAACGCCTTAGTGAAATCTAGATACACTATGTCCACAGGCCTTCCTCTATCCAAATTACAGCTTACGCTGCAACCACGTTGGTTACTATTGATACTATTTTCATCAGGAAATTCGTGGATATGATCCCTTAGCATTCCTTCTAAAGGAGTTTACATACAATCTATGTTAGGGTGACTGCTCTGTAGTTTCCCAGTATATATCTTGGCATTAATTGAATATTGGTACCACATTTCTTTCTTGACAATCTGTTAGTACTGGTACAGTTGGTAGTCGGTCCTTAAAAATGTGAAATATAGGTCTGGCTATAACATGGTTAAGTTGTTCCAGAATTGTCAGGTATAAGCCATCTGGTGCTGTTTTTTTATTCACATTAATAGTTTTCTATTTTATTTTTTTTCAAACACTGTTCTCTGTCAGCCACAAGAGTACATGCAATACAATGTTTTTAATACATCAAATCAAATAAACTGAAGAGAAGAATGTGACCAACTTCCCCGTAAATTTTACGGAGTCAAGATGTTCTGACCTACATTTACTATTCATACTTAAAGAAAAAAACGTTTTTTTTTTTCTCTTCTCAGCAACGTGCCTCTCATAAATCTATTTTAGCTGCCCTATTTGTACTCCTGCATTTCTTATTGCATTCTTTGTAGTTTTAGAATGCTAATGGTGACCCCTCAGCCTTCTATTACTTTGCCCTCATCTGCACACTTTGACCCTTGTTCACTCCATGGTATACCTCTCACTGACCCCCCCCCCCCCCCCCCCCCATATACTAGCTTCTCCAACTTTCTAGTCATCTGCTTCTAAAAGTTAGCGCAGTTCTCCATGACGCCAAAACTTTGGTCAACATTCCAGCATCTATTGAAATATCAGTCTTGGGTGGAGTGACCTTAAGTTTAAACTGAAACCTGTAAAAACTTAAAATTGGCATAGTGAAGAACGAGGAACAATATAGATGTAATCACCTGGAAAAAATATAGAACACACAGGAACTAAAGGTAGATAAAAAGGTGAACTTGAGCTTTAAAGCCTGCTCATTCTCCATAGCAACAGAAAATGTCAGCGCTTCCTCTCCCCAGAAGCCCCATTAGAAATCCTTGTTCCGCTCTGTAGATTCACCCCTGAACTGGCCTGAGCACATCTGCTGCAGAGACTAGGATGAGGGGGGGGGGGGGGGGGGGGAACAACATCTCCTTGCAATCCAGCACAAGCCTGACAAAAGGCAGAGCAGCCTGTGGGGAGACCGTCAATGCAAACACTTCCATTCAATGCGCTAGCATGGATGTCGGCCCTCGCTAATGCAAATGGTTATCCACCCAGCAGAGATAATGGTCTTGAAACACTGCTCTGCAGTCATTTTCCCCAATTTGTCACACAAGCTGAGCTGTCTCGGCTCAATCGTGCGACGCGCTGTCGTTTTGAGCTCCCTCTCGCTTTTAATACCATTATTCGGTTTGGTATTTTTCTGAAAGGGATGTGGAAACATGCAGGAATAAAAGGGAAGACTGGAATGTATCAGAAAATGGGTCCTAACTAGAGTGACACACAAGGGTGGTGGTGAAGAGAAATGTTACATACAATCACTTTTGCAGCATGCTGCTTTTAAGTGCTGAAAACAAGATATTGAAAATGCAGAAAACTAAATTTAAAGCAGACAAGCAGACATAGCATTTAAATTCACGTTACACAAATCAATAGGTCATATGTTGACAAGCCCAAATCACAATCTCTTATATAGTACTAAAGGGAGAAAAACGGAGGACCCTCACTATGCCAGGAGTTAGCAAGGGTGAATTCCATCCATTTGGCTGCAGGGCCTATTCTGCCTTAAGGGGATACGGTATCCCACTTCCTGTGATGTATGCCCTTTCATGTTTGGTCACTCCTTATATCAGTCTTTGGAAGTCAATACACCGGCAAATACTCAGGTTCATTTGCGGTGGGATTGTTTTGTCTGCCATCATGTGATCCCGCGTGTTATCAGCATAGCTTTTCCCCTTGCCAAGTATACTTTATTCACCCTCAAGCAATGTACTAAAGCCTGCTCATGCAATACTGCAATATAAAATTGATGGGCACATCTTGATATTGTCTACGTAATCCAAGTTTACTCAGGTCTGGCTGGCTCCTTTGGCCATTACCACTGGGGATCTCCCAGGTCCAGGGGAGCCATACTCTCCTCTGGTATGTCCCCTATGTCTGTCCCCTGATCATATACATCGTCCTCCCCTCTGCATCTGAAGTCGATCAGCACCCACCCATCCTGAAGAAGTATACCTTGCGAAACACCTAGACGTTTAAAGTATGGAGTAACACACTGGCCATGATCCGGCGATCCACATTGACTCCCGATACCACTGGTAGACTTATAGACATTAGATAAATCCTTGTGGTTTCTGGTTTCTCCATATTATGGGATTGGATGTCTGTTGACTCCTGATAAATGGAGGGTGTTTTTTAATTTCCCTTTCTATGTTTGTTGTATTTTAATGTATATCCAATAAAAATGTGTTACTTTTATATACATACCGCCTCATGATGTGCCTACAAAGTGCCTTTTTTTGAGAGATGGGTATAGACTCTCTCTTCCTTGCTGTAAATGGTACTAAAGTGAGTATTGAGCCCCCGGCCCACTGGTCTTTATTATATCTATAGCCTACATGAGCAAACCCCTCCTAGTATTTATAGCAGCCCTCCATGTTCCCATCTCACTGTCATGCTCTAAACAAAGAATATTTGTCTTGTGCAAAAAGTACACCCCTCCAATTTACCACAACTTCAAATCCATAAAATTATAAACAGGTGTTCCAAATTAGGTGCCAGTGACTAGAACAGCCAAGATGCCAAAGGATAAGTTCACCTTTATAAAAATAAATGCACATCTTTTTGCAGGTAAAAATGTGCATTTGTTTTTCTTTTTTTACTAGGAACCTGTAAAGCATTGCACCCACTATGAGCAGATCATTGGTGCCATGCAGGACTCCTGCAGACTGCCAGTGTAAGCTGTCTGCTCATACCTTGTACAGGAAAACAGTTAACACACTAACAGGAAGCAATGAACTACCCAGGGCGCCATGACGTGGCCAGGTGTGGCATTTTGTTTTTTAAATAGTGACAGTGAGTTCAGGGAGAAGATCCTTGGCTTGCTGTCACTAGAGGCAGCAGATTGGGGAGCAGCTGCAGGACTGGGAACATGTCACCCTAAAAACAAGTGGAACATGTAACATGTTCCCAAAAAGGTGAAGAAATGTAAAAATATCCCCATTTTTTTTTTTTTATTCAATCATTCCACCATAAGAAAAACAACTTACACGTGCTGTGGATTGCAAACAACTGCTAATCTGTCCAGGCCTAACTGGCTCAGCAAATTCAGTCCAAGAGCTGGACATTTAATGTTAATAGAAAATTCTATCTGGGGATAAACAGTTGGTTTCAAGTGTATGCATCAAAAGATTGACAGGCAGTTCATGCAAAGAAATCCATATACTTGCAAATGAAGGAAGCTTTCATGCAGTAATTCAATGCAGTAAGTAAGCTTCTGAGGGTGTATTTACTTTTTCCACAATACACTATTACATCTATTGATCGTTTTGGTTAAATGACTGAAAAGGCAAATATTCCTTTTGTTTTTCACCAAGTATATCACCTTTATCTGTAGGCATTCTTTGGTTAAAAATGTAATGTTTGTTTGAACATGTTGAAAGAGTAAGCCACTTTTATAGGGTGTACTTCTTCAAATCACTGTAAATGTTTATGCACTGTTCTTTCCATAATTTCTTTATTCATTCAGGTGCCTTTGCACTTGCTAGAAAATATGACTACTCCAGAAGAATCAATTCCCTAGCACAGCCCCCTTCCTCCTTGCACGTTATAGTCTTCTCCCTGTCTTGTGTTGCATAGTTGGAAGGGTTGAATAAAGACAACAGTCCATCCCGTTCAACGTGTGTGTGTGTTTGTAAAATCATTTCCCATATCCCCATATGCTTTGGCTAAGATGCACATCAGAGAGTCTTTTAAAACTATCCATACTTCCTGCCGACACCACCGATTGTGGAAGAGGAGTTCCACATCCTTACAGCCCCGACAGTGAAAAACCCCCTACGCAGCTTAAGGTTAAACTGCTTCTCCTCCAGTCTGATTGCGTGGCCCTGTGTCTTCTTACATTCCCTGGGACTGAAAAGTTTCATACTTAAGCTGGGATCACTGTTGAGATTTGTATATTGCTATCATATCTCCTCTCAAGCGGGAGAATAAATTTAGCGCTAGTTCCTCATAATTGAGGTCCTCTAGTCCCCATATTCATTTAGTTGCCCTTCTCTGGACTCTTTCCAGCTCCAGTACATCCTTTGAGGTCTGGTGACCAGAACTGGACGGAATACTCCAGATGTGCAGCCGAGCCAGAGTTTTATAAAGTGTCAGGATTCTCGTTTTATCTCTGTGGTAAATTTTCTTTTGAATGCATGCTAATATTCTGCTGGCTTTGGTAGCCACAGCTTGACACCGCATGCTATTGCTCAGTCTGTCTTCTACTAGGACCCCTAGATCCTTCTCCATCCTGGAATCCCCCAGAGGTTCTCCACCTAATGAGTAACTTGCGTTTATATTTTTACCCCTCAAGTGCATTACCTTACATTAACCAATGTTAAACTTAATTTGCCATGTAGTAGCCCACTCCATTAATTTATTCAGGTCCTCTTGTAACGTTTCTATATACTGAGATCGAGATTTTATCCCATCCTCTATATCATTTATAAACAAATTAAACAGAATTGGTCCCAAGCTATTTATCACATTCTCTATATCATTTATAAATAAATAAATTAAACAGAATTGGTCCCAGGACAGAGCCTTGGGGTACCCCTCTAACCACTTTAGACCATTCTACACGTTATTTATCATCACCCTTTGGACTCACCCCCCGTAGCCAGTTTTCTATCCAAGAACAAACCCTATGGGCTATACCCACCGAACTCAATTTGTAATTTAAGCATTGTGTGGGACTGTATCAAATACTTTTGCAAAATCCAGATACACCAGCCTACCTTTGTCCAAATGGCAGCTCACTTCCTCGTAAAATGTTAATAGGTTGGTTTGGCAAGTGCGACCTTTCGTAAACCCAAGCTGATTACTGCTAAAATTATACGATTTTCAGCGGCAAATTCTTGGATTTGGTCCTTTATGATCTCCTCAAATAGTTTATAAAACTACCGATGTTAGACTGGCAGGCCTATAAGTTCCCTGGAACAGATCGCTGTCCTTTTTTGAATATTGGTACCATGTGGGCTTTTTGTCAATCAGCTGGTACCAATCCTGTCAGTATGCTGTCCATGAAGATTATGAATAGCGGTCTGCCTATATCCTTACAGAGTTCTTTATGGACTCTCGGGTGCAAGCCATTCTGGCCTGGAGATTTATGTTAAGCTTCTCTAATCCTTTCTGGACTCTGTTAGCCACAAGGGTAAATCCGGTGGCATGTTACCAACAATGCTGTTGTGGTTGTTATACCCATCCTTTTCCTGTGTGAAGACTGAGAAGAAAGCATTTAGTACAGCGAACTTCTCCATGTCATCTGTAACCATCTTCCCTTTTTCGTCCTTTATGGGGCCAATGTGTTCCAACCTCGCCTTTTTACTGTTAATATATTTAAAAAATGTATTAGGATTATTTTTACTCCTCCTTTTACATCCTCCGCTATGTGTCTCTCATAGCGCTTTTTAGCCACCTCGATTGTGTTCTTACACTTTCTTGTAGTGTTGGAATGCTGACATCGACCCCTCCGCTTTGTACTTTTTGAAGGCCATTTTTTTGTCCTTAATATGACTCCTAAAGCACTCTAATTTTTCCTCTGTGTTCAATGTTTCAAAGATTTGGTTCCATTCAATATCCTGCAGCACTGAGCGCAGTTCAGAAAATTTGTCTCTTGAAATTTAGTGTTCTTGTACTCCCCTCTCGCCTCCCTTTACTGCGATTTATCATGAATGTAATAATTCTGTGGTCGCTAGCATCCAAGTTGTCCCATATTTCCACATCTGCACTCAACTGTACTGTAGAACTGTATCATTTGTAATTAATAGATCTAGTTATGCATTATTTCTAGGTCAGGGATTCCACCAATTGGGACATGAAGTTGTCCTGTAAGACATTTAAGAAATGGCGGGCCTTTAATGAGTGAGCTGTCCCTTCCACCCAGTCAATGTCAGGATAGTTGAAGTCCCCCAAGGGAAAGGAGATCCAACTCAACCTCTTCCTTCAGGTTAGGGGGCCTGTAACATACCCCCACCATTAATTTCCTGCTGACTTCTACCCTTTGGAGTTCCACTGATATGGACTCCACCTGCCCCTCAGCCCATCACTGATGTCGTTCCACTCTTCTACCCATAAATCATTCCTGATATATAGACACACCCCTCCCCCTCTTCTACCCTCCCTGTTCCACCAATACAAGTTGGTTGTCCAATTAAAATCTGCGCTGGCTTTGTGCGCCGAAAACCTAGGGCTTTTAGTTCCACGACAACCCATACCTTAGCTTTGCCAAGTCCAGCCCAAAAAGTTACTTTAGTCACTTACCTGCCAAGCGACACCCAGCTTGGAGATCTCTCGGCCAGACATGCCTTCGGTTATCGTCGCCAGCTCCGAACATTTCTTTCCATAGTCAAATTGGGCAACTTTCAAACGTCTACAGAAAAAGAACATGAAGCAGAGGGTTAGCAAAGCCAAGGGGTGAGCTAATGCACTATAAAATGGAGCTAATTGAGCACTTCTCTGTGAGGGAGACTGTACATTGCACAGGACATTTGCTCTGAGGCCTGAAAAGGTACAAAGGTCGCAAGGGAGCTGAAAAGCTATTGCACAAACATGAAAACAGAGATCTTTGCTTGCACAGCTAATTAGGGCACCACAGTTTCACTTGAATGTACAATGGATATAAAAAGTCTACACACTGCAAAAATGCTAAGTTTTTGAGATGTAGGAAAAAAAAAAATCAAACCAAAATAAAAATCACTTCTTAATGTGACCTCTAATCCATGCAATCCAATAAAATACAAACTGAAATCTTTATAAAAATAAACAATTTAAAATAACATGGTACCATTATTATGCACACCCATAAACTAATACTTTGCTGAGGCACCTTTTGATTTTTATGACAGCATTCAGTCTTTTGTGGTAGTAGTTATCAGCTTGGCACATCTTGCCTTGAGAATCATTGCCCACTCTTCCTTGCAAAAGCGATCCAAATATGTCAGATTGCGAGGCCATATCCTGTGCCCAGCCCTCTTCAGATCAACCCACAGATTTTCAATAAGATTCAGGTCTGGGCTCTGGCTGGGCCAGTCTTAAAAACTTTGATCATCTTCTGGTGAAGCCATTCTTTTACAGATTTAGAAGTATGCTTTAGGTCATTGTGTTGAAAGGTGAAATTCATCGCTATCTTTTTTTAGCAGAGGCCTGAAGGTTTTGTGACAAAATTCACTGATATTTGGAACCGTTTATAAGTCTTGCCACCTTGACAAAAGCCCCAGTTTCAGTTGAAGAAAAATAGCCCCAAAGCATATTGCTGCCACCACCATTCTTCACTGTGGGTATGTTTTTTTTTGGTGATGCACAGTGTTGGTTTTTGTGCCAAACATACTTTTGGGACTTATGGCCAAAAAAATTTAAACTTGGTCTCATCAAACCATAACACATTTTCCCATATGCTTTTAGAGAACATGATAGAAGCTTTTTCTAAATGTAGTAGGGCTTGGATGTTTTCCTTAGTAAAAAAAAAGGCTTCCAACTTGCCACCTTAATGCACAGCCCTGACATAGAATACAGGAGACTGTTGTCACATGCAATAGACAACCAGTACTTGCCAGATATTCCTGCAGCTCCTTTAATGTCAAAGTCGATCTCTTGGCAGAGTCTCAGACCAGTTTTCTTCTGGTTTTTCTCATCACAATTGGAAGAGCGTCCAGTTCTTGGTAATGTCATTGTTATGCCATATTTTCTCCACTTGTTGATGATCACATTTACTTTGTTTCATGGTATATCTAATGCTTTGGAGATTGTTTTCTATCCTTCTCCTGACCGATACCTTACATCAAGATCCCTTTGATGCTTTGTAAACACCAGAAGATGATCAATGTTTTGGAGTGGCCTAGCCAGAACCCAGAGCATCCCAAGGTAAGATGTGCCATGCTTATAGACTACTATCTCAAAAGACTGAATGCGGTCATAAAATCAAAGGGTGCTTTAACAAAGTATTAGTTTATTGGTGTGCATATTCACACAATCACGTTAGTGTACATTTTATATTTATTCCCCCTTTAAATTTGTTTTTAATTGAGCTGCACAGGATTATAGGTCACATCAAAAGGTGGAAAAATGTAGTAGATGTTTATTTTGGTCAAATTTTTTACATCTCAAAAACCTAGCATTTTTTTATTTTTTTACAGGGGTGTGTAGACTTTCAAATATCCACTGTGTGTTTTGTTCAAAAATGGCTGCTCTCAGAAAAATTATATTTTGAGGACACAATGTAAAAAAAAAAAATCCTCACATATTCTTCTTTATCAGAAGACACACATACATCCCAATTACTCCCACTGCTGTCAATCACAGCCATTGAAGTGGGAATGGGGCTGGGGACAAGCTGCTATCTGTGTGCCAATGGACACACACAGCGGACTCAGGAGCCGGCCCGCATGAGTGCCCCCATAGCAAGCACCTTACTATGGTGGGCAGATGGTAGGTACTCAGCGGGTGGAAGGAGCCAGGAGCAAACCTGAAAAAAACATTGCACAGGTACATTTAACATGCAAGCTAAAAAAAAAAAAAAAAAAAATCAAACGTTTATTGTGACGGGAGGGCCCGTGGAACTCAGAACTCAGAATCCCTTGGAAAGGTTGGGAAACCCATGTTTCAGCTCCCCACCTCTTATGTCTAAGTCACCCTGTGCCACCCTGGCACATGGTGAGTGAGAAAATATATCTTGGATTACTTAAAATGGGACAGTAATATTTATCCACAATATCTCCAAGGATATATGTAAAGAGTACTTATTTTTTTTAATTCTGAACAATACATGAAAGAGCTGATCACATTGACCTCTGGAGATGGACTGTCTGGTCACCTGGGCTGCCTTAAGTGCTGTGTTAATTAACATGCTAATTATATAGTTGTCTGCTAAGTTTTTACTAGAGGGGAGGGGGGAGTATCCAGGAGCCAGCCCTACCTCGTTATCTAACCCCTTGTGTTAAAAGTGTATAAAAAGACTGTATTCTGGTTCTAATAAACAGTCCATGTCAGCAGCTAAACAAGTGTCGTCTTGTTTTGTGCTTGTGAGCGGTTGGAATATCTGATATCTATATTCAGACTGGGAGGAAGTAGTATATGACGAAAGCACTCAAGCGGAGTGTAGGGACGTTTCGTTACATTTATAAATCAATTTAAAATGCATGCTCAGCCAAAATTAATTTTATTTGTATAGACAAGGAAAGAACTGCAAATTCTGTAAAGTTGTGTATTGCTATCCAACACTACTAAGAGATTTTGCCTCACTTAATGTCCCTGCAACAACAATTTTACTAGACAGGAGGTACAGTAACATTTGCAACAGAGACCCAGACAGACAGTAATAAATACAGGTGTAGCATGTAACCCATTTGCTAAAAGGTGGTGTTAGCCTTTTAAGGTCCCACAGAGAAATATACAGGGGGGAGGCGAGTGTGTGATACCCTGCACAAATACATTATATATATCTTTCTTGTGCCCTATACCGGGGTTATTAGTGTTCAGCAGCAGGATTTACTTTCACGGTTTTTTGGTTCAATTTCCTCATCAACACATTTTTTGTCACTAAGTTTTTTTCACCTAGCGCAAATTCTTTCTTTATATCTACAAATACATTAACTAAGAAATGAGGACAAAAGTCTCTGAAACAGAACAACGTAGGCTAAACTTTGCTCTCTGATGGTACTCGGGGCCAGATAATGATCTAGACTAAATGGAGGGAGGACAGGTATGCATACCATGGAGCAGGGGGGCCATTATGTTGAATAAGCCACTGCTCCTTAGGGTCTGCCATGATATTAAAGCCAGCGACCGAGAAGGAAGATGGTGTACTGGTTCCTGGGTAGAAGATAATGCGGAAGGGCCCATGGAGCATCTGCCAAGAGTCCGAGTATGTCTAGGTAACATGTCCGACTGGGCAAGTCGATGTAAGAATCTGGCGAATGCCCTCCATCTTGATTCACGAGCAGACAAGGAAGGGGTTGGAGAGACATCAAAAGAGCAGATTAGGTGGAACAGGTCCATTGGAATCACCGAACTCACCTAGGATATGGACACCAGACAGGGTTGGAACATGCAGTCCTGTCCAAGAAAGGAACAAGTCTATTTCCCTTTGAAAAAGCATGACTTCTGGTGCCTCTTAGATGGTGTTGTTGGTCATTGTTATGGCACTGTGCAACTAGATTCCTGTCAGGTGGCCTCCCCCAATTGAGGGGTTAAGAATTGAAGGTTGAATTGCCCTGAGTTCCAGAATACTGTTGGGAAGACAAGCTTCCTCTGTACCAAGATTGTGCCCAGAACTCCTGGCCAACCCCATAGGCTAGAATCTATAAAATGGGAACTTTTTATTTTGGGGGAAAGAGTTTCCAACTCCAGTGTCGTTTGGAGATTCATCACACCAGGGAAAGTCTGGCTTTGTACGTCAGACACATGAGGAGGTCCAAAGACAGAATCGGTTTGTCCCACAAAACCAGAATGTGGAGTTGCATTGATTAGGAGTAAAACTGGGCTGACAACACTGTCTTAAAGGAAGCTGCCATTAAACCCAATAACCCTCACATAGGTGTGAATCAGGCTGATCCTAAGACAGAAGGGCCAGGGACTGAGTGTTAGAACAGAAGTTTGTCCTGAGGCATAAAGATCATGGCCAGAGAAGAATTCAATGTCAGGCCTATTGGCACTATTCTGCAAGTCGGGTCAAGTGACGACTTCCAAAAGGTTGAGGATCTGCACTGTCTGCTGGACATTGACTGACAAGGATAAGAAAGACTGATCCTTTAGCAAGAGATTATCCAGCTAACCCACAACCTGTATCCCTGAGAATTAAGCAGAGCTACGACCAGGACAAGCATCTTTGTGAACACACAGGGGAGATGTGGACAGGCCAATAGGAATTCCAACAGATTATTATTCATGATCAGTAGCAAAACACAGACGGTGTTTATAAGGAAAGATGGAAATGTACAAGTAAACATCCCGCTTGGAAGGAGGGAAGCAATGACCAACCTAGCTATTCCATGCAGGGCATTTGAACCAAAAGAAATAAGCTGAAGGTTTTTGGATCCAGAATGGGCCAAAAGCCTCCATTGGGTTTGAGAACTATGAAAAAGTTCAAGCAAAGCCCTGAAAGAGTTTCTCATGCAATACTGAAGAACTGATCCCCTGCAAGAAAAGCTGTAGCAAGAAGATCAAATTTGAGAGCATGAAGCAGGAAGGAGACAACGTCAATCTCTAAAATTCTAGCTCTGGAAGTGACACACTGTGCCTAAATATATACGATTTCCTGTGACCAGAAGGCCGGCAGATATCTCTCCACTATGTCAAATTGGGTCACTGAGAAGAGGGCTTGGAGATAGACTTCCTGTCATGGGGGACCAGGTCTTCCAGTAAAAGTTTGTTTTGCACCTAAGAGGGGACAAAAGGAACTTTTCCTAGTCTCAGAAGTAGGTGGTTTGCCAGCAGAAGTGCACATTTTCTTATTCTAATGGAGGAGACTACTCTTACCCCCTGTAACGTTCTTGCTTTACTTATGAAAGAAGGTACCAAGCAGGGGTTCAACCTTAAAAGGGCAGATGCTCAAGGGGTTTCTTTGCATGGGAGTTCTCCTGATCAGTACTCAAGCAAAGGAACCCTCTACATATGGCCGCAGAGGCTCATCCTGGAAATCTGGTGAAACGTATCCGCCAAGATGTCCACGCAGTAGCTTGAGGCCACAGGTAAAAGTCCTAGTAGATGGTGAATGGCGGGATCCATTAAGATGGAGCTAGGGTCTCGAGCCATGTTATGTCTAGGCAACAGGGTGCAGGGTAACATCCACAAAAGCAACCGCCATTTGCTTAGCAGGACATGCCAAAGATAAAAGGGTCCTAAAGAGTGTCCACTGGGTCCACAAAACATTAATATCCTGTAAATGAAATGCAAGTATCTTGTTAAAACAAAAAGATGGCAGGGTAAACAAACTACCAGGACCATCCATTTTGCATGAAGCACTTCTTGATAGGATATTGCTGACCAAATGGTTTGAAGGTGCGGACAGCTTTTCAGTGTGTGACTAATCATCAAAATAGGGCGAGTGGATTGAAAAGGTCTTAGCAGGTCTGAAAAACCACCCAAGAGTAGAAAATGAAGAAGGTAATTTGTAACTGGTGTTATCTGCGACTTCTATCAGAACCAAAAATCCCCTCTAGGTAAGTAACAGGATGACTGTTGCAGAAGGCAGAGAATCAGACTGGGGGAAACTAGCTGAACAGATGTAACTAGAGCCCTGTGGAGATAGACTACAAATACCCATGCTTGAGGTCATATGCCAAGTTATTACCCCTGGCTTTTTCATCTGCCGTGTGTGGTGCAAAAGTATCCCAAGAGGGTACTGCGCATCTCCGCTGCTGTGGAAAGGGAAGAGGCTTCTGTGCCAGGAACAATAGGCTGCTGAACCCAAAGTGGGCATACATGGATCACTGTGCAATATTTTGGAAGGAGCTGCTGGTGCCAGTCGAGAGAAGCAAGCCCACAGAAGGTAAATGGCACGCACATTGCTCAGTTGAAGCAGCCAAGAACAAGGCTGTGCAGGCCAGACCTGCACCAGGACAGAGCAAAAAATTGTGCCACAGATCTGGACCTGTGTAGCACCCTGTGGTTTACTCAACGTGATGCATCCTGTGCCAAGGTGAACACCCATGCAGGATCCAGAGCCCAAAGCAACATTACTGGCATGACCTGCATCTTAATGCAAGTGGGGCCAGAGTATGGACCCCCAAGGCTCAGCCAAGGTGTCAACTGATCCGGAAGTGGCAGGAGTCACAGTGGCTATGAAGCAGCCAGGAATCTTGATAGGAGAAACCATCACCATAGGAAAGCTGTAAGCTTCATTTAGGCTAGCTTGGAATGGGAGGGGTTATATACGAAAAGTCCCTGCAGCTTTATTTTTAAAAGTGTATATATATATATATACACACACACACACACACATGTATGTATTATATATACACATATATAAACACACACACACACACACACACACTATATATATATATATATATATATATATATATATATATACACATACACACACACACACATATACATACACATATACACATATACACATATACACACACACACACACACACACACACACAATAGCGTACAACCCCCACATTTTTGTAAATATTTTATTGTATCTTTTCATGTGACAACACTGAAGAAATTACACTTTGCTACAATGTAAAGTAGTGAGTGTACAGCTTGTATAACAGTGTAAGTTTGTTGTCCCCTCAAAATAACTCAACACACAGACATTATTGTCTAAACAGCTGGCAACAGTGAGTACACCCCTAAGTGAAAATGTCCAAATTGGGCCAAATGGTCACCATTATTTTCCAGCACTGCCTTTTAACCCTCTTGGGGATGGAGTTCACCAGAGCTTCACAGGTTGCAACATCATGGAGCTGGTGGATGTTTTAGACCTTGTGCTCCTCCATCTTCGTTTGAGGATGCCCCACAGATGCTCAATAGGGTTTAGGTCTGGAGACATGCTTGGCCAGTCCATCACCTTTACCCTCAGCTTCTTTCGCAAGGCAGTGGTCGTCTTGGAGGTGTGTTTGGGGTCCTTATCATTGGAATACTGCCCTGCGGCCCAGTCTCCAGAAGGGAGGGGGATCATGCTCTGCTTCAGTATGTTACAGTACATGTTGGCATTCATGGTTCCCTCAATGAACTGAAGCTCCCCAGTGTCTCCCACCACAATGCTTGACTGTAGGCAAGACACACTTGTCTTTGTTCTCCTCACCTGGTTGCCGCCACACACGCTTGACACTAACTGAACCAAATACGTTTTATCTTGTTCTCATCAGACCACAGGACATGGTTCCAGTAATCCATGTCCTTATTCTGCTAGTCTTCTAAAAACTGTTTGCTGGCTTTCTTGTGCATCATCTTTAGAAGAGGCATCATTTTGGGACGACAGCCATGCAGACCAATTTGATGCAGTGTGTGGTGTATGGTCTGAGCACTGACAGGCTCACCCCCCCCCACCCCTTCAACTTCTGTGGCAATACTGGCAGCACTAATACGTCTAATTTACCAAAGACAACCTCTGGATAGGACGCTGAGCCTGTGCACTAAACTTCTTTGGTCGACCAAGGCAAGGCTTGTTGTGGAACCTGTCCTGTTAAACCGCTGTATGGTCTTGGCCACCATGCTGCAGCTCAGTTTCAGGGTCTTGCCAATCTTCTTCTAGCCTAGGCCATCTTTACATAGAGCAACATTTCTTTTTTTCAGATCCTCAGAGAGTTCTTGGCCATGAGGTGCCATGCTGAAATTCCAGTGACCAGTATGAGAGAGAGAGAGAGCAATAACACCAAATTTAACACACCTGCTCCCCATTCACACCTGAGACCTTGTAACACCAACGAGTCACATGACACTGGGGAGGGAAAATGGCTAATTGGGGACATTTTCACATAGGGTGTATTCATTTTTGTTGCCAGCGGTTTAGATATTAATGGCGGTGTCTTGAGTTTTTTTTAAGGGGACAGCAAATTTACACTGTTATACAAGCTGTACACTCACTACTACATTGTAGCAAAGTGTAATTTCTTCAGTGTTGTCACATGAAAATATAGAATAAAATATTTTATAAAAGTGGGGGGTGTACTCACTTTTGTACATATACATACAGTATATGTCGATGCGTTTCGCCCCTCCTCCAGGGCGTCAAAGGACAAGGGCGTTGACTCGTTTCACCCCTCCTCTAGGGGTGCAACGGATCGTCGCTGATCCGTGATCCGAACGGGCCACCCCGTTCGGATCGGCACACCCCGCGATCCGCGGAGCGCTCCGCGGCCTCGGCCTTAGGAAAGGCCGCGGCTTCGGCCTAGCTCCGGAGCGACGGCGGCCATCTTTGTACACCCGGCGGCCTTAGGAAAGGCCGCGGCTTCGGCCTAGCTCCGGAGCGGCGGCCATCTTGGTACACCCGGCCACTGTTTTTAATGTGATCGCTCCGTCAAATGACGGAGCGATCACTTGTAAACCCTGCATTACCCTGCATATGTCCTGAATTGCCCTGTGATACCCAGCCAATACTCTGCGATACCCAGCCAATACTCTGCAATACCCAGCCAATACTCTGCGATACCCAGCCAATACTCTGCGATACCCAGCCAATACTCTGCGATACCCAGCCAATACTCTGCGATACCCAGCCAATACTCTGCGATACCCAGCCAATACTCTGCGATACCCAGCCAATACTCTGCGATACCCAGCCAATACTCTGCGATACCCAGCCAATACTCTGCGATACCCAGCCAATACTCTGCGATACCCAGCCAATACTCTGCGATACCCAGCCAATACTCTGCGATACCCAGCCAATACTCTGCGATACCCAGCCAATACTCTGCGATACCCAGCCAATACTCTGCGATACCCAGCCAATACTCTGCGATACCCAGCCAATACTCTGCGATACCCAGCCAATACTCTGCGATACCCAGCCAATACTCTGCGATACCCAGCCAATACTCTGCGATACCCAGCCAATACTCTGCGATACCCAGCCAATACTCTGCGATACCCAGCCAATATTACAGTGGGGAGAGGATGTGGATATTACAGTGGGGGAGATGACGTGGATATTACAGTGGGGGAGATGACGTGGATATTACAGTGGAGGGGAGATGAAGTGGATATTACAGTGGGGACTATATGGTGGCGGAATTTTCACAGGTTTTTGCAAATTCAATTATTATTTGCTGATCCGAAAATGATCCGATCCGTGACTCCTGATCCGAGGATCGATCCGATCCGTGAGTTTTTTGATCCGTTGCACCCCTACCCTCCTCTAGGGCGTCATACTTCGAGGGGGGAGGCGCAAACGCACTTCCGGTTCACGTTAACCATTGATGCAATTTCCGCCTCCATGGAACGCACGCCATACAGCGGAGGACTCGGTTGTTTTCACTGATGCTTATTTTTGCCAGATATCCTGCAAGTGGCGCCTTGATTGCGCTCTACATTTCACGTTAGCGGTATTTCACTATGAGCTCTCTCTTTTTTTTCCCCCATCTATGGAGTGTGGCGTATCCTTTCTGTTATAAAGCAACCCTCTTGGAGGAGTTTTTGAGCAACCATCCTACATATCCCAGATCAACAGATCACAGCCCTTTTGACCCACAGACTGCGAAGCTGAGGGTCCATTGTTTCTGCTAAGTGGGCTCACACTTTGAAAGTTTGGAGCATCGTGGCATTTTTTTCCCATTACTATATAAGCACCAAGCACTTTACAGATTTGTGTATAACAAATATTTTTTTTTTGCATTATGGCACAAACATTGATTTATATGGCACTAACCACCATGAATTGTATAGAATATATGCTGCCAGTGCGGTTTTATATTTTATAAAAATAGCCATTGAACCACACAATGCCATGCAGTGCGGACACACATATGGCGTTAACATCAAAGGGGTGTAGAGCTGATGTGTATCGGTAAGTAACCTAGCTCTGAGGAACAGGGTGCGCCTCCGAAACACGTCAGCTCTACACCCCTTTGATGTGTGTCCGCACTGCATTACACTGTGTGATTCAATGGCTATTTTTAGTTGCTACTTTGTGAGTATCAATTTTTATATTGAATAAGTGAAATTCATGTGTACTTAATGTTATATCCACTTAAGGAATTCTGTACAGATGATGTTGTAAATTTACACATGTTCCACAGAGCACAGCTAGACAGGCGACTCAGTTCCCGATTCAGCAATTCATCTTACTGGTATACCAGCTGAGCTTAATATTACCCCCCTTCTCTCACCAGACTCTTTAATTGGCAGTGAATTGGCATCATGCTTTCTGATCAGCATGCAGAGGCTGACCCGGGAAGCAGTAATGCTAAATCAGGAAGTAGCAGAAATTAAGTATACAGAAATTCGCAGAAATAAAAGAATTTTAAAAAGGACCACCAATTCACACTTACTGCTTCCCCTCGCTTGCTGGTTTTAAAACGTATTTATCAAAGTAAAGCCTGACCAAGCGCTCCCTTTCCGCCAATCCAGGAAGGTCGAAGTTGACAATCTCATCTATTCGATCATTGATGGCCCAGTCAAACTGTTCTGGCTGATTACTGGCCAGCACCAACATAAACCTGGAAGAGAAAACACAGCTTTACTTAGTATACAAATTGTATTCCCAGGATTAAAGTGTTACTAAACCCACAACAGTAAAATCAGTGTGTGTGCGAGTATAAAGTGTGCTTGTTATACTCACCCCAATGGGTTAGTCCTCTGCATTGGTGTAAAAATGCTGTTTGATCCTGTCTTCTCTGATCCTCCCCTTTTTTTCCACAGTCCCCAATCCATCTCCAGATATAACAGAGCCTTGGGCAACCTGCACATGCTCAGTTTGGTGTGTATTGCTAGAGGGTGCATGTGATCAGCACAGGGCCAATCAGTACTGTCCAGACAGAGGGTCAGGTGTCATGCAGCCTCTTAGCACAATCAGAGGAGAGGAAAAACTCCAACAAGCTTTAACCAGCCACTCATAGAAGTCATGAGACTGCTACAGTGCCTTGAAAATGTATTCATATCCCTTGAAATTTACCAAATTTTGTCATGTTACAATCAATAATAAATGTATTTTATTGGTATTTTATATATGATAGACCAACACAAAGTGGCACATAATTGTGAGTGAAAGGAAAATGGTTTTCAAATTTTTTTTTACAAATCAATATGTGAAAAGTGTGGTGTGTATTTGTATTCAGCCCCCCTAAGTTAATACTTTGTAGAACCGCCTTTTTCTGCAATTACAGCTGCAAGTGTTTTTGGGTATGTCTCTACCAACTTTGAACAGTAATTTTCAAGTCTTGCCACAGATTCTCAATTGGATTTAGGTCTGTACTTTGACTGGGCCATTCTAACGCATTAATATGCTTTGATCTAAACCTTTCCATTGTAGCTCTGGCTGTATGTTTAGGGTGGTTGTCCTGCTGGAAGGTGAACCTCCGCCCCAGTCTCAAGTCTTTGGCAGACTAACAGGTTTTCGTCTAAGACTGCCCTGTATTTGGCTCCATCCATCTTTCCATCAACTGACAAGCTTCCCTGTCCCTGCTGAAGAAAAAACATCCCCACAACATGATGCTGCCGCCACCACCACACCATGTCATGGTGGGGATGATGTGTTCCAGGTGATGTGCAGTGTTAGTTTTCCGCCACACATAGCGTTCTGCTTTTAGGCTAAAAAGTTACATGTGCATCACATTACTTAATTTGGCCCTTGTTTAGACTGTCATACAGAAGCCTTTATTTGTACTTTATTATAATGTATGAAACATTTAGGTCACACACTGATGAAAAAAAATGATAGATCACCATGAACTTGCATCTAATAAACATTTAGAATAAAAAGCATTAGATTTGGAAAACATGTATAAAAATAATGGTAAGGTCAGAGTATCAACTGCTTCATATCTGCGCATGTAGTGCAGGGGTCTGCCTCATGGCCTACCAACAGAACAAGCCGTTTATGTAGAGCCTCACTATATAGTTTTTACAAATCTAATGGAGGTTGTATAATCAGACTGTAGCATGTCTGGCAAGCTTTAAAGATACCAACAAAGGAGCCTATTAAGCAACAAAGCAATGTATTTTGGGGTGTATTTCTACATATGCCCCAGACATGTTTGAGCAATATATCATATAGCATATTTTTTTTTTTTCATTAAGCAACCAATCTGTTTCTACATTCTCTCAATGCACAATCATGGAAAGAGAGAATCGGATTGCTTCAGACGCAGTAATAAATAATGATATCAGATATTGATCTGTTCAGATACTGTGCCACTAAGGGAGGTGTATGCTTTGCGTGGGTGTTTGCGGTACTGGACTAACCTGGGGCGACGCAGACCTTATTTGCTTCAGACGCAGTAATAAATAATGCCCAACTTTGCTGCTGAGTCAATCTCTCCACATGGCCTCTCATATCATCCCTCTTGAATTTATGGTTTTCTTCCTGTCGCTTTGAAAGAGTCCTCAATAAATTCACAAGTAACAAGCCCAAGGGAACACCTGAGGTGACCAATGGGAGAGACACCTGGAAAACGTATTGCCTGAATAAAACAACTCACATTGTTTTTAATGGTGCTCTGCGATTTCAGCCCAATAACACTTCTATGTTAACTCACATCGGCATTAAATAAGAAGAGATTCCTATGTGACTTACTGAACAGCTTAGGCCCCATGCACACGAGACGCTGTTAAATGCGCGTTCAGAGGCAGTTGGACACTTTTTTCAATGCAATATTATCCTATGTGTCCATGTACACAGACTCGTTTTTTTTCCGTTTTTATGCAGTTGCGTTTAACCTTGTTTTTCCAGCAGCAAAAAAATGGGTTCAGACACTTTGCTTTTGCGCATTTCAGACGCAAAACGCGGCTAAACGCGGCACCCGTGTTTAGCCGCATTTGCGTTTATAAGCGTTTTTTAAAAAGGAACCCAATTTTTTGGACCAGAAAACTGAAAACCAGAAATATGATGGTAAACCATAAAAAAAAATACTAAAAAAAAAAAATTGGTTTAAAATGTCGTAATTACTTTAGATAGTTCATAGGGCATATATACTCACTGATGCAATGCCATAAAAAACTCTAGATTTTCAGGTGGCTTAGACAATGAGGAATGCCTCCACTTCTTTGCCCCAACCCTTCATCCAATTTCTAATCTAATCAGTGACTCCACCTAGTCTGACCAAAGCATAGCAATGTCTTTTTTTCACAAAGAAAAACCTGCATACCAATGTCTAGTCAGCCCCAACCCCCCACCATGTTTGTGAAATATCCAATGGACATTCGCTGTTCCATCAACGGATGGGTCCAATATCGGCGAGTTCTGACTCTGGACCTCTCACGCAATTTGCGACGACGTTGCTGCCTCATCAAGAGCAACATCAGGAGCATTTGCTGACATGTATTCAATATGGGATCCATTTCCAAAAAAAAAAAAAAAAGTGTACAACTGCTCTCTGAACAAAATGGCAGAAATAGTTAATACATGCTTTCTGAGCTTGGGGAGGGTCTATATCAGGGGTCTCAAACTGGCGGCCCTCCAGCTGTTGCGAAACTACAAGTCCCATCATGCTCCTGCCTGGGGGACTCATGCTTGTAACTGTCAGCCTTGCAATGCCTTATGGAATTTGTAATTTCGTAACAGCTGGAGGGTCGCCAGTTTGAGACCCCTGGTCTATATGATGTTATCTTTACAAACGCTTATAGACGTAAAACGCGGCTAAACGCAGCATTAAAGCGCAGCAAAACGCGTGTTTTTAAACGCAGGTTTCTGCTTTTTAAAACATGCGTTCAGCAGAGTTTGCATCTGCGTCTCGTGTGCATGGGGCCTTACTGAGGAGGAACAGGAAGTGAGAAATTCAGACAAAGAAAAAAAACATTTAGAAGGGAAATCGAAGGAAAAGGGAAGTGAACCAACAATGCACTAGCTTAAAGGAACCTATTTAGAAAATAAAAAACAAAACCTTTACAACCCCTTTAAACAGACATTCCTCACATCTCTGCTAAACCCACAATTGCTCTAGTAAGCAGCTGTGAGTTCAAATCAACCTTCTTCTCACATCAGTGTTTTAATAGATGGGCCCATGAAGGTCTCAAAGAAACGGTCGTCATGGAGTTTATTTCCCAGACAATCAAAGGGTTAAACAATCTCCTCTAACAAGAAAGGATAATCTATCAATGTGGTGGTTTCATGGGAGATAAACAGGTATAGAAGAAAAGTTGGCCAAAGCACCCATCATTGTCTGCTAGTGACCGTTCCTCCTGGACTAGGAATGGTCCCAACATACACGTCACACAACATCATTTTGCAGTCTGTAGTATACACTGTAGCACAGAACCACCTCACAACTTACTTGTTACTCTGCTCTCCAGTCCTGTAGAGAAAGGCATTTAGTGTTGCTCTCAGGTCTTCACTGATTTTCTCCTGAAAACATAGTAAAGGACATATGTTCAGTCACATCTGTCTTTATTTAGCTGGTATCCTGCAATTTGCACATGTGAGAAGACCAGTATTGTATGTACAGATTCCGACACTCTAACCCTGTCTGAAGTGCCTACCCACACTGTGATTATTTGTCTTTGCTTTTTCAATAGTCTGCCTTCTTTCTGAGTGTATTCTATTTTTTGTGTGAAGTTATAGGGAATCATCGAGCGCATTTAAAATACATCAGGGCACATTCCCATGTAGAACAATAAAAATTGTCAATTTTGTAGTAGCTGTGGTTTAGCGTGGCTTAGCTTGGACGGCCTGGAAGAGTAGTCACAAGGATCCATAGGGGCACTGTAATAGCTTGCATTATCAAATTCTCAAATACAGTGGGTGTAGCCAAAAAAAAAAAAATCACCCCCCTTTAAAATAATAACATTTTGTTGCTTTGCGGCATGAAAGGAAGACATACACCGTTTTTGTTTTATCCAGCTGTATTTACCAGTGCAACTTATAACATCCAAGTGAAAGATACAACACCAATACCATCAAATTTAACTGAACTCGAGCAGTTCTGAGTGGGAAAATACTTCAAAGTCTAGATGTGCAAAAGTAGTAGAGACATATCCCAACAGACTAAAGGCTGCATTTAAAGCAAAAGTTGGTTCAACAAAATACTGACAAGGGGGTGAACAATTTTTGTTTCTGGACAAAACAAAAAATTGCATGTCTTCATTTCAAGCTTCAATGCAACAAAATGTTATTTTAAGGGGGGGTGATTCTTTTCTATACCCACTGTAAGTTAAAAAGGATGTAAACCCTCACATATACCCAGTGAAGTGAACAGCTTCGGATGATACACAGGGATGAACAAGTAAAACTTATGTAGGGAGATTTGTTTCATCTGCTGTCTTCAGCTTTCTACACTCTTTAGAAAGTATTTTGTATTCCAAATTTTGTTTCCTCATTCAGCAGTGGGTGTGGAGTCTGGGCTTACACTGTGTGAGAGCTGATTGGAGGAAAGGCACACAACATCCCCTCCACAACGTCCCCTCCCTGACACAAAATTTCCAGCTGCTTTTATCTCCTGTGTCGGAGAACTTGGTCAGAAGTTATCATGCTGATAACAGAGAAAAGGAGCAGCAGAAAGACATGGGACTTAGAGCTTTGTAGAGAGATGGGTAAACATTACAGATTTATGTGCCTAGGTCAGATTTCATGAATGGGGTTTACAACCACTTTAAGTAAGACTTTCTGATAAAACATTTGAGGGATGCCTATAGGAAAAATACTATATGGATTAGGTCAATTTAAGCACAGCTATCTATTAAATAACATCCTTTACTAGCAGTGAAGAAGGGGATGTGTTATCCCTCCCGAGTCTTCCAGGAGTGTGTGCAATCTGATCTCTCTGAGGTTTAAGTCAACAGCCTGCACAAAGATGGAGCATTATCTTACATCAAGGTGTTGGCTTTTTGAACGAAATAGAAGAATTCAATAATATTTCATATTTATCTGAAAAAAGCCATAAATTTTAGTACTGAATATAACTACTATATAAATACATAAAAACAATATGCATTCCCGTTACTAATTTTCTGAACTTCTGCATGAACCATTTCTAAAATGCAATCTGTTTATCTAGGTCACGACAAACCATATTTATGAAACTGGATGACAAAGTAATTACATACCGTTGCTCTCTTCCTTAGGAAAGCATCTGCTTCATCCACAAAAAGCAAGAGGCTGTAAAAAGAGAGACAGGAATCAGCCGAAGAATCCTAAGCATTAGGGTTCATCAAGTCAAGAGTGTCAACAAGTACACAACACTATGGAGACCAGGCAGCCCAATCTAAGAGCCAAAAGACAATTTTATTGATAACTGTATGGGGTAAATACCTTCAAAAAAAATATTCAGTATGCAATTTCCTTTTTTTACATTTATTTATAATTTCCTCACATTTACATGCAGACCAGGCTATCTAGCATAACACTACCTAAGAGAGCTTACAATAATTAACTTTTATTTATATGGTTTAAACCTTCCGCCTCCCAAAAAAAAAAAAATCATTTTAAATTGCTGCTTAAAAAAAAAAATGTTAGTTTTAGGAGGTAGTGTTTATTTGTTTAACCTCCCTGCCAGTATTCCCGAGCGTGGCTCGGGGCTACATTTCAGTACCATTAGCAGTAACCCCGAGCCACACTGGGGATTGCATCGCAAGATCCTGGTGCAGTGTACTTACCTTGTCCCCAGGATCCTGCGATGTCCCCCTGCTGTGTCTGCAGGCTGTGTTCTCTGCCCGATGCCTCTGTGTGCCAGGCTCCGTTCCCTGCGAGCGTTGCCACACATGGGGGCGGAGCCTGGCGGCAAATTCAAAGAGTACAAAATTCATACCACATACAGTAATGTAATATGTAAGGTTACAGTGTACTGTATCAAATCATTTAACATGCCCTTTGTTCCTAGTGCCCTGCATGCAGTTTTATATTATATATATATATATATATATATATATATATATATACTGTTCTTTCTGCCTGGAAACTTGAGAATGTCCATGACATCCAAAAAGTGTCCCTTTACGTCAAAAGTGGTCTTGGACCAGCTAGAAAACAGTGATAGTAAATTAGAACACTTGCAGAATTGAGCGATAGTGAATCGTGGGGAAATTAATTTTATTATTATCATCATTTTTTATAATTAATTTATAGTTATTATAATTGATGATTTTGTGTTTCAACTTTTATCATACCCAGGATGTCTGCTAGACTCTTTTTTTGGACAGATTTAGGCGAGTTATTACTAAGAATTACAGGCCTGCAATATAAAAAAAACGCCAAATTTCTATGCAAAACAATGTACCGCTTTGATACGCAAAAATCTGACATAATCATACCGCCAGAGAGGTTAAAGTCCATGTAAAGTGGAACTAAAGTCTTCTCTACAGCTGTTCAAAGTCCACAATTTAAAAAGCTTCTGAGCGGTCAAAAAAAAGGGGGCAGAGAGCTGAAGTTACACTCTGCAGAGCTCAGTGAGGAGAGATGCGAGAGCTGATTGGAGGGAAGGGACTCGTCCCCTTCACACTCTCAGGAACAGAGCAGAGGCTGTAAATCAGCTGAAGTTTCCCCCGTCATCTTTTTTCTCTTGGTGTCAGGAAAACTTGTCAGAAGTAATTCATGCTGATAAAGGAATGAAGCAGCAGACAGAATTATCACTTAGTGCTCTTAATTGAGAAAAAACACAAACTATGCTTTGTTCATATTTCATGTCTGAGGTTTACAACCACTTTAACGCTAGGGCCAGACTTCATCATATCTGGTTTACTACAATTTTTGACTTTGTTTATTGTTCCACTTTAAGGTCTCATGCACACTGGACGTTATAAAAACGCCAGTAGCTTTGCACTGAGTTTTTCAAAGTTTTTCATGTTTTTGCAATAGCGTTTTTTTTTCCCAATGAAATCAAAAATGTTAAAAAAAAACGCTGGCAAGACGCACTTGAGTGTTTATTGGCATTAGGGCGTTTTTATAGCTGAAAAACTGCGCTCAGAACCCACTAGTTTTATTTTTTTTTACAGCCAAAAAACCCCCCAGCCAAAAACTTTTGAACAGGACATGGACACACAGGATAACATGCTGGAGAGTTTATTGACTGTAGAAAAAAAACCACACATCTAAAGCCGAAAACAGCATCTGTAAAAACGAACGTCTAGTGTGCATGAGGCCCACTTATTATACAACTTGGCGGACTCTCAAAAATTTCCCAAACTATTATTGTCTGTGCTTGCCATTTACCAATGGGAGTCAATGGAAGCAGTGTTGTGTCTCTGCCCATCCTATCACAGCATCAAAATGCAGGAAGGACATCTTCTCCAGGTTAGCGGAAGCAGAGGTCTTTTTTCCCCGTTTTCGACTCAGACCTTTTCAGCTGTGGCCATTTGAAGAAGAGGAGGTGTGACCACACAACAGTACTAATATGCAGTATATTTTTATTATTTCACATGTATCATAGCTACAAGGAACCAGGCACAGGGGTTATTATGTGGTCAGTTAAAGTGACTGCAAAGTCTTGTTTTTTTTTTTTTCCCCTCTAAAAATGAACATCTCATACTTACCTGCCCTGTGAAGTGGTTATGTACAGAGCAGCCCGGAACCTCTGAGTCTCCTGGCCCCTCCCTCGTAACGAGTGCCCCCACAGCAAGCAGCTTGCTATGGGGGCACCCAAGCCGAGTCACAGCTCCCTGTGTCCATTCAGACATAGAGCCCTGAGTCGGCCCCACCCCTCTCACTCCTGATTGGCTCCTGCTGCTGTCAGTCAGCCAATCAGGAGTCTCTAGTATGGCCGAGGAACTCATGGATATCGCTGGAGACAGATGGGGCTCAGGTAAGTATTAGGGGTGCTGGAGGGAGGCTGCTGCACAGTTTTTTTTTTTTATTTTTTTTTTTTCGCTTAATGCATAGAATGCATTAAGTTAAAAAAAAAAAAAAAACCTTCTGCCTTTACAACCCCTTTAAGACCCAAATCAGTGTGTAGAATAATTCCCAATCTCATCACTCACTTTCTACACAGTCTCTTGGTTACTCACCCACGCTTGCTAGTGCTTGCCCAGTCAAACACTTTGTGCATTGCAGTAACTCCATCTCGCCCCATGGGGGCGACGTCACCACCAGTCATGATGGCGTAATCCATACCAGAATGCGTGGCTAATTTCTACAGGGAAACGGAAAAGAAAAAAAAAATCAATCAAAATATGATCACTTAAAATACACTGAGGGCAAGATGTTCAAATTAATACAAGAACTTTTGGTTTGCAATGCTCCTTATACTCCAGACACTGAGCCAACATAGCAGAAAGGCTTCTGATCTCAGGAGACATTCATTTCTCACAGGCGACTCCATCAATGATCTTGTTAACCATTCTCTAATGCCCACAAGGGAACACGCTCATAAATCTCTCTTTTGGGAAGAGAGGGTGGGGGGGGCTATCAAACTCATCAACCAGAGTGCTGTGTCTACGTGTCACATAAATATAGCCCATTTCTCAATTAGAAAGACGACCACACAGGGTAGCAACACAGCTCACATTGTCAGCCCACAAATCAATAGGCGCGATTTCTGCACAACGCTGTACAGTAAACCGATCACTGTGCAAATTACACAGCGCATGAGCCGGGCAGGCAAAACCAGACAGGCAATTATATTAACCCCTATATCACTATACAGATGAAAAGACAAGAAGTCTTAAAAAGCTGAGTGGGGTTAATGAAAATCCTCCTCAGGAAAGAAATAGAATGTGGTGGAGGAGGGAAGGCAGGCTGTATATTTTGTACAATAAAGGGAATAGTCAGGGCTGGACATATACTGTACAAAGAACTACAAATATTATAATAGAATTTACCTGCAAAAATGTATTAGTACAGAGGGCTAAATGGTTAGCACTTCCGCCTAGCAGCACTAGGGTCGTTGGTTCGAATTGCAACCACGACCGTACCTGCACAGAGTTTGCATGTTCTCCCTGTGCCTGCAAGGGTTCCCCCGGGTACTCCAAAGACATGCTGGTAGGTTATTGGCTCCTGTCTAAATTGGCCTCAGTATGTGTTGGTTTGAATGGGAGTTAGGGATCTTAGATTGCAAGCTCCTAAAGGGAATTAACCCATGTGAATGTATAATAAATATGTGAAGTTCTGTGTAAATTGACAGCGCTATATAGGGACCTGTAATAAATAATATAAATTTGTCCCTTTACTAACTTAAATGTGACTCGGCTTGAAAGTCAGAGGTCACAGCTGCCGCCCTATCAAAATCCTGTCTCTACACATTTGTCTCATAGCTTCTTTGTGTGTGTGTGGTTAGGTATATGACAAGTCACCATCTATCCAACTTCACGGACCTCTGACCCCTGATTCTTAGGCTTCATGGACATGACTGTTTAGGGGCCATGCAGCATTGAGCCTTGTAATCACAAACCCAGGACCTGCAGCTGCCGTGTACAGCAGCTCATTGAGATGGATTAGAAGTTGAGGCTGTACATGATTATGCAATAGAGGGTGCGTCAGGCACTTGAATGGACGTATCTGCCTTTTGTCCACCCTTGTTATGAGCGCCCGACGCAAACGCTGGCATATAACTGCATCTTCTGATTCATGTGATTATGCAGGCTCTGTGTGGTACAGCCCCTGTACGGCTGTGGGCATAAAAAAAATCTTTAGACTGAGGAGTCAGTAAATCCATATAGCAATAAAAAAATAAAGTGGCAAATGTTAAATAAGCCTTTGCAATTATTTTTTAGAGACCCAGCCAGTTCAATATTAAAAATCAAAATGGCAGGTACCTCAAAAGAGCAAGTCCCTCCATAGAAGAGGCGATATACTTTACCTTTTACAGTGACCTGCGTCTCCAACCTTTTCTTAAATACAGCACAGTAGCCTCTGTCAGACTCTAGGAACTCAGAGGAACACCACCATTGTTGTATTCTGTGGTTTCTTCTTCCGAATGCTACCCCACTACAGGACACAGCAGTGATGTAGGGGTCAGAAGATAGAACCACAGCACCTAGGGGACACAGGCATCGGACACTCCTGGAAGTGTTGAATGGGGAAGACTGCCCCTCTCTCTTCTGATTGGCTAGCTGACTTTGACAGCAGCGGCAGCCAATGGCGTCACTGCTGTGTCTCAGCCAATCAGGAGGGAGAATCTAGGACGATTTAAAACACTCGTGGACATCGCTGGACAGAGAGGGACCTCAGGTAAGTGTTATGCCGCGTACACACGTGCGGACTTTTGCCGGCGGACTTAGTCCAGCGGACAATCCGCCGGACTTTCCAGCTGGGTCCGCTGGACTTTCCGAGCGTGTGGACTTGCCCACACACGCACGGACTTCTCTGGCGGATAATCCGCCGGCCAAAAGTCCGCGGGACTTTTGAAAATGAACGGACTTGCCCACACACGGAGCAGTCCGTTCATTTAGAACGTAACTTCAGGTTACGTAGCTAGCGTAGGCAGTAAATGCCATCGCGCTAGCTCCGTGACCTGGCATGGATTTAAAGGGACTCCCCACGCCGAAAAAACGGCGTGGTGGTTCCCCCCAAATCCATGTCAGACCCTCATCCGAGCACGCAGCCTGGCATGCCAGGAAAGTCCTGGGGACGAACGAGCGCCCCCCCCTCCTGAGCCGTACCAGGCCGCGTGCCCTCAACATGGGGGGTGCCCTGGGGAAAGGGGGGCCGTGCGCCCCCCCACCCCAAAGCACCTTGTCCCCATGTTGATGAGGACAAGGGCCTCTTCCCGACAACCCTGGCCGTTGGTTGTCGGGGTCTGCGGGCGGGGGCTTATCGGAATCTGGGAGCCCCCTTTAATAAGGGGGCCCCCAGATACCGGCCCCCCACCCTATGTGAATGAGTATGGGGTACGATGTACCCCTACCCATTCACCTAAGGTGTAAAATGTAAAGTAAAAACAACACCCACACTTTTGAAAAAATAGTTTATTGCACTGCTCCGGGGGTCTTCTTCCGTCTTGGGGGTCTTCTCGCCGGACTCCCCCGCCATTTACCAGCTCTTTTACCGAGCGGGGAAGTCCGGCTACCTTCTTCGTCGTCGCCGCCGTCGTCTGGGGGTCTCGATCCGCCTTCGGGGGTCTTCCGGGGGTCTCTTCTGTTCTTGCGGCGGTCGTCGTCTTCCGCGCCGCCGGCGCCTTCTTCTTCTTCTTCTTGTTGTCCTTCTTCTTCCGATGTTGACCCGATGCTCTCTCTGCCCGGAATGGCAAAGCCGCGCTGCGCTGGGACTTATATAGGGACATGGGGACAGGGTCACATGCTCATGTCACATGGTGACCCCGCCCCCTTGTGTTGTCACAGTCCCGGAGGATGCTGGGACTGTGACATCGCAAGGGGGCGGGGTCACCATGTGACATGAGCATGTGACCCTGTCCCCATGCCCCTATATAAGTCCCAGCGCAGCGCGGCACAGGCATTCCGGGCAGAGACAGCGACGGGTCAACATCGGAAGAAGAGAAGAAGAAGAAGAAGAAGGACAAGAAGAAGAAGAAGGCGCCGGCGGCGCGGAAGACGACAACCGCCGCAAGAACAGAAGAGACCCCCGGAAGACCCCCGAAGGCGGATCGAGACCCCCAGACGACGGCGGCGACGACGAAGAAGGTAGCCGGACTTCCCCGCTCGGTAAAAGAGCTTGGTAAATGGCGGGGGAGTCCGGCGAGAAGACCCCCAAGACGGAAGAAGACCCCCGGAGCAGTGCAATAAACTATTTTTTCAAAAGTGTGGGTGTTTTTTTTACTTTACATTTTACACCTTAGGTGAATGGGTAGGGGTACATCGTACCCCATACTCATTCACACAGGGTGGGGGGCCGGGATCTGAGTGCCCCCTTATAAAAGGGGGCTCTCAGATTCCGATAAGCCCCCGCCCGCAGACCCCGACAACCAATGGCCAGGGTTGTCGGGAAGAGGCCCTTGTCCTCATCAACATGGGGACAAGGTGCTTTGGGGTGGGGGGGGCGCACGGCCCCCCTTTCCCCAGGGCACCCCCCATGTTGAGGGCACGCGGCCTGGTACGGCTCAGGAGGGGGGGGGGGGGCGCTCGTTCGTCCCCACCCCTTTCCTGGTCTGCCAGGCTGCGTGCTCGGATAAGGGTCTGACATGGATTTGGGGGAACCCCCACGCCGTTTTTCGGCGTGGGGATTCCCTTTAAATCCATGCCAGCTTACGGAGCTAGCGCGGCGGCATTTACTGCCTACGCTAGCTACGTAACCTGAAGTCACGTGCTAAATGAACGGACTTGCCGATGAGCGGCAAGTCCGTTCATTTCAAAAGTCCCGCGGACTTGCCTACTAACGGCGGGATTGTCCGCCGGACTGCCAAGTCCAGCGGATAATTTTAAAACCAAACTTAAAACTTTGGTCCGCCGGACTTTGGCGCCAAAAAGTTCGCCGGCGCCCACACACGAGGGGATTATCCGCTGGACTTCAGTCCAGAGGATAATCCCGCGGGATTGTCCCTTCGTGTGTACGCCGCATTAGGGTGGCTAATGTACACAGAAGGCTTTTTTATCTTAATGCATTAAGATAAAAAAAACCTTCTGCCTTCACAACTCCTTTAAAATAAAAAATATGCAAATGACCACATGTGATAAAAAGAACAAATCCGTGCAATCAATGAATTTCCAAGTAAAACAATACAAAGTCCTGAAAACAAAATGAATAAACAAAATGATCCGCTTCTTTCTTTCACCACATGTGCATTAGTGAAACATGCTCTTCTTAATTTACAGTGCTTCAAACATAAGTGTTCCACCACCTAATGTAAGGGGAGCCATTTACCAGATAGTCTCGGGCCACCAGGACCCTCACTGCTTTATAATGACAAATCTTAGGTATGATAAATGCTTGGCATCCACTTCCTTTCCTCTCAAATCCAGTGTCACCATCAGAAATAGCCAGAATGAGACAGCAACAACTGTGCAATACTTTTTTAAAAAAATAGACAGACATTAAAAAGCGTGCGAGTACACTCACATTTCCTAGTGCCATGAAGCAGCGCCCACTATCAAAAGCCTGGATGGTTACAGTACTCGATGCCGCTCGTCATACTGAGCTAGCATGCATTCAACTTGAGTTGGACGTGGTGTATGTGAAAACCCAGAAGTTTGGCTGCTCTTGGGACCGCAATGCATTTCACCGGAAGGCGTCATCAGTAAGTCGACTGGCTCAGCAAGACAAAGGGCGGAAAGTACTGTAACCATCCAGGCTTTCTATAGTGGGTGGCGCTTCATGGCACAAAGAAATGTGAGTGTAATAACACGCTTTTTAATGTCTTTCAACAAATAAAAAGTTTTGCACGATCGTTGCATTGTTGCTTTGTCATTCTGGTATATTTCTGATGGTGACACTGGATTTGAGAGGGAAGTGGATGCCAAGCATTAATCATACCTAAGATTTGTCATATAAAACGGTGAGGGTCCTGGTGGCCTTACATTAGGTGGTGGAACACTTATGTTTGAAGCACCTTATGCATTCTATGCATTAAAAAGGTGAAAAACCTTCTGTGCTACAGCTGCCCCCCAGAGCCCCCCCCCCCCCCCCCCACCTTCTTACCTGAACCTGTTAGTTCCAGTGATGAGCACGAGCCCAGCGACTCAAGCGGCTGTCTTTCCACATTGGATAGATTGATTGCAGCAGAAGCCATTGGCTCCTGCTGCTGTCAATCAAATCCAGTGACATGAGCGGGGGCTGGGCTGAGTCTTGCTGTCTGTGTCAATAGACGCAGCAGTGGGACTCGTGAACGCACCCGCACGGTGGTTCTCTTTAGTGAAGTTTTGCCCCCATGGAAAGCGTCTCTCCGTGGGGGTACCTGATGAAGAGTAGGGGCCAGGAGTGCTGCCGGGGTAGCCCAGTAGAGGAGGATCGGGGGGGGCTGCTCTATGCAAAACCCTTGCACAGAGCAGGTAAGTATAACATGTTATTTTTTTTTAAAACAAAACAAAGCTTTACAATCACCCAAAAAGAAAAGAGCATGTATCATTAATGCACATGTGGTAAAATAAATTACTGTATATACTCGAGTATAAGCCGAGTTTTTCAGCACATTTTTTATTGTGCTGAAAGTGCCCCCCTCGGCTTATACTCGAGTCAAGCACTTTTCTGCAGCAGAAAACGACATTTTCCGCCCCAACTTTGGGACCCCGTATCTCGGGGGCCTCTTGGTGCTAGGAACCCCAAATTTGGTGTGTAAACCCACACTACAACAACATATCCAAAGATGGGGTTCCTAGCCCTAAGTGGCCCCGAGATACGGGGCCCCAAAGTCGGTTTGGAAAATGTCCTTCTCTGCTGCAGAAAAGTGCTCGACATTTTCCGAACCGACTTTGGGGCCCCCGTATATCAGGGCCATTTTGTAATAGGAACCCCATCTTTGGATATGTTGTAGTGCTAGTTCGAGTTTGCATACCAAATTTTGGGTTCCTAGCACCAAGTGGCCCCAAGATACGGGGCTCCAAAGTCAGTCAACTGTGTCCATCTGCAGCAATGTTATTTCAGGACCCTTTGGGTCCAGAGACCCCAAATTTTGTCTGCAGATAGGGGGCATCTAGGAACCATTAACTACCAAGTTTGGGGGACCTATGGCTGCAAATGAGCACAGTGAGGCATGTAAATAGGCACAGTGAGGCATGCAAATGGCCATTGTTGACCCTCTTTTTCACTTACAGTAGCTGCACATTTCTCACCTTAGGCTTATACACGAGTCAATCAGTTTTCCCATTTTTGGTGGTAAAATTAGGTGCCTCGGCTTATATTCGGGTCGGCCTATACTCGAGTATATACGGTAATTGCATGGATTTGTTATAATTTATCAGGCGTATTACATGTGGTCATTTACAATTTTTTTATTTTAAGCTAGCACCTCAACACAAAGTACACTGCCAACAAGACCTGTCATTCGGAGAACTGACAGGATACCTTTAAGACTAAATGCTGAAATTCATGCAGATGTCTGAATATAACTGGTCCTCTTTAGTGAAGTTTTGAAATGCCAGAAAAAAAAAATGAAAAAGAAAATGCCATTGTAAATGTTACCAGTGTGCAAACCTATATACATTCATGAATAGTGGGCCGTGGCACTCTGAACAAGCTTACCTAAAGTAGGTCTTGTTTTCATACCTTCTCAGGCATTGTCCATAAAATGAAAACCCAACAGGGAGAGTGGAATCCCCTACTATGGACCTCAGGTGGTGTGAAAACCTGGAAACTCAGATCTCCCCACCAAGAGATATTAACCGTGGGCTGGTTTCTACCATAATTGACCAAAAGCTATCAAAATAACAAGTTTGAGGGCCTTGCCTCCGAGATTTAACTAAAGCCCAGACTGGCTTAGCCCATTACCTTGGCAAATAGTGTTTTTCCAGTCCCTGGAGGACCATACATTAAAATATTCCTGTAAAGACCTTTGTTCCTCTTCGTATTCCTCGTGGCAATGGCAATGTCCCTCACCCGTTCCTCTAGTTTTGGCTGAAACAAAGAGAAATAACAGATTAGACCACAATTTTAAAACTTTGCTCACTGAAAAACCGTACAGGTACAAAAACGAATAGTGTTCCAAAAGGAGGAGGTGCAGAAACCAGCTAATATAACTTATAATCCACCTTTACCTCCTAACATACAGTCTAGTGTCAAACACTCTGTGCTCAGCACACCACGATCACTTACAGCACATTATACACAGGAGCAAAAAGGAATGAAAGGATGCATTGCATCATGGGGGTATCGTTTTCATGGTTCAGTGCAACTCTGTTTAGACAATTGAGGAGGATAAATATTCAAATTTCCCCACATTTATTAATATAAAGTGGTATAGAAATACTGAAAGAGATAGGATTCTTATGCAGAAAGGAATGTCGTGTTATAAAAAGTTCTAAAAATAAAAGCCAAAAATATAATTTGCCATCAAACACATTCACAGCAGTGTCCATCCAATGGAAAGTGGGAAGTTAAAGTGGTGTCCCCCCCCCAAAAAAAAGATGATTAAAATTCCTAAAAATAAATAAAAAAATAAAACATTTGGGAAATTTTTTTTTTTAACTCACCTCTAAATGCCTGTTGCTAGGGGTTCCCTCATAGTCTGCCTCCTTCAGTGCCCGGGCTAAGTGACATCACCTCGGCGCAGGTAGGGCTCCTGTCAGTCATCTGGGACAAGTGACAGGTCCTAGATGACTGCGTGGCCAATCACGGTGCCCACAGTTGCAATGCCGGCGCCGCCGAGCGGATCAGGGGACGAGCAGAGCTTCGACCCCCCGCATCTCTGGACAGGTAAGTGTCCGATTATTAAAAGTCAGCAGCTGCAGTATTTGTAGCTGCTGACTTTAAATTTTTTTTTTTTTTAAGGAAGAATTTACTTATCCTTTGCTAGCAAGATAAGTATAAAAATATTTTTACAGGGGCCGGTATTTAAGTAATGCACTGACAGGATCACTGCAAAGTGCGAAGAGTGCTTCCCTAGACATAAGAAGATGAGGTCCACTGGTCCAGACTTTATGGACTAGATCAATAGCAGTCACAAGCCACTTGAGGAGAAATATACACTGGTTGATTTTATGGCAGCCTTTCCACACAAGCTTGTTAAAAGGTGTAAGGGTCCACTCAAGCAATTAATCTTCTCACCAAGTAACCCAGGGATGACCCCGATGCTTAATGGCGACACAAGGAACTGTAAAGGTACCATAGCAAATAAGATGACAAAAGCAGGTACAGTGCCTGATACTTAAAGGTGCACTCACCTTAAGCGGCAGTAATAATAGCCATTCCTTCCCCCCCCCATGCCCCCCCCCTCCCCCTGAAAGGTGCCAAATGTGGCACCGGAGGGGGGGGGGGGGGAAGCAGATCAGCAGAAGTTCCAGTTTCGGGTGGAACTCCGCTTTAAGATCTTTTTAGGGGAATTAAAGTGATTCTAAAGGTTAAAATGAAAAAAGCAAAAAACAAACATGTTATGCTTACCTGCTCTGTGTAATGGTTTTGCACAGAGCGGCCTGATCCTTTTCTTTTTAGATCCCAGCCGGCAGACCTGGCTCCTCCTCCATGCCGAGTGCCCCCAATAGCAAGCCGCTTGCTATGTGGGCTCCAGAGCCATACTCCTGTGAATGGTTTTGTCCATTCACACACGGAGCGTGGCTTGGCCCTGCCCCCCACTCTATCCTCAGTGGCTCACTGGCTGTCACTGACAGCAGCAGGAGCCAATGGTTCCCGCTGCCGTGTGAGCCAATGAGGAGAGAGGAACCCGGGAGAGTCGCTGCTCTTATGCACATCGCTGGATCAAGATGGGGCTCAAGTATGGGATTGGGGGAAATTGTACCAAGAAGGTATTTTTTACCTTAATGCACTGAATGCATTAGAGTAAAAAACCTTCTGCCTTTACAACTACTTTAAGACCTCTTTCCTCCTGCAGAGGAGCTCTCTAGTAATATACAAAGATTTATATGGAAATTATGACCCTTTTCTTCCTGCTAGTGATCCCTCTAGTCGAAAACGAAAGATCTGCATACAGGAATCAGGATCTCCCTTTCCCCTACTGGTGATTCATCTAATGATAACTAAAGATGTACAGTATCTCACAAAAGTGAGTACATCCCTCCCATTTTTGTAAATATTTTATTACATCTTTTCATGTGACAACACTGAATAAATTACACTTTGCTACAATGTAAAGTAGTGAGTGTACAGCTTGTATAACAGTGTAAATTTGCTGTCCCCTCAAAATAACTCGACACACAGCCATTAATGTCTAAACCGCTGGAAACAAAAAAGTGAGTACACCCCTAAGTGAAAATATCCACATTGAGCCCAAAGTGTCAATATGGTGTGGCCACCATTATTTTCCAGCACTGCCTTAACCCTCTTGGGCATGGAGTTCACCAGAGCTTCACAGGTTGCCACTGGAGTCCTTTTCCACTCCTCCATGAAGACATCATGGAGCTGGTGGATGTTAGAGACCTTGCGCTCCTCCACCTTCCATTTCAAGATGTCCCACAGATGCTCAATAGGGTTTAGGTCTGGAGACATGCTTGGCCAGTCCATTACCTTTACCCTCAGCTTCTTTAGCAAGGCAGAGGCCATCTTGGAGGTGTGTTTGAGGTTATGTTGGAATACTGCCCTGTGGCCCAGTCTCTGAAGGGAGGGGATCATACTCTGCTTCAGTATGTCACAGTACATGTTGGTATTCATAGTTCCCTCAATGAACTGTAGCTCCCGTGTCGGCAGCACTCATGCAGCCCCAGACCAAGACACTACCAAGCTTGACTGTAGGAAAGACACACTTGTCTTTGTACTCTTCACCTGGTTGCCGCAACACACGCTTGACACCATCTGAACCAAATAAGTTTATTTTGGTCTCATCAGACCACAGGACATGGTTCCAGTAATCCATGTCCTTAGTCTGCTTGTCTTCAGCAAACTGTTTGCAGGCTTTCTTGTGCATCATCTTTAGAAGAGGCTTCCTTCTGGGATGACAGCCATGCAGACCAATTTGATGCATTGTGCGGTGTATGGTATGAGCACTGACAGGCTGACCCCCCACTCCTTCAACCTCTGGAGCAATGCTGGCAGCACTCATACATCTATTTCCCAAAGACAACCTCTGTATATGACGCTAAGCACATGCACTTAAACTCCTTTGGTCGACCATGGCGAGGCCTGTTCCGAGTGGAACCTGTCCTGTTAAAACCGCTGGCCACCGTACTGCAGCTCAGTTTCAGGATCTTGGAAATCTCCTTATAGCCTAGGCCAGTGATGGTCGAACCTTGGCACTCCAGATGTTTTGGAACTACATTTCCCATGATGCTCAACTACACTGCAGAGTGCATGAGTATCATGGGAAATGTAGTTCCAAAACATCTGGGGTGCCATGGTTCACCATCACTGGCCTAGGCCATCTTTATGTGAGCAACAATTCTCTTTTTCAGATCCTCAGAGAGTTTTTTGCCATGAGGTGCCATGTTGAACTTCCAGTGACCAGTATGAGAGAGTAAGAGCGATAACTCCAAATTTAACATGCCTGCTCCCCATTCACACCTGAAACATATAGGGGGATTTCTCCAGTATGTGTTTGTGGGGTGGGCGCCACTTGCTCATTGCATTCCCTTGACTGGATACCCGCCTGCCAACCTTTTGGGTTAAAAAATGGGTGGGGAGTTGGCGGCCACTGGCTTAAACCAGAGGCCGCACCCAGTTATGGGCAAATTTCCCATCCTGGCGGCATATGACTATCGCGCCTGCGTGTGATGTCATTTCTGGCGCTGTACGACTATCGCGCTTGCGTGTAAAGGTGATTTCCGGCGCCGTTCGCGCATGCGCGGTGTAAATTTTTGGCGTCGACGCAGAGGAGGTGGAGGGGACACAAAAGGATCTCTTTTTTTGCAGTCATGGCAGCGGTGAAGTCGTGGGTCAAGTTGAATGTGATGCTTCAAGTCTTTTTAAGGTAAAGTTATTCTGGTAGTAGGGACTGTCCTATTGGAAATAAGCAAGTTGGTCTGAATGTTGTTTTTTCTCCCGCTTGTTGGTTATTGATTAGGATACTTGACTGCTTGGAAGTTCCTTCTAGGAAAGTGTGCCTTCAAATTTGTTAACCATCTGGGAATACCATTTTCTAAAATATCATCTACCACTGACTGACTAGTTACGAAATCTGTATTCCGAGGTTAGAATATGTCTATTCTCCCTGGATTATTTTACGTAGATTTTTTAGCTTGAGCTCACAATATAACCCTTTCCAGATAGAACTCTACCTCTTGGAGCCTGTATGTCCTCCTCTGCGATACACCAGATTTCTCTGCATCTTTCAATGTCCTTCACACATTTTACAGTTCAAGTGGGGATGCAGGGAGGCTTTCTTTGGTTCAAAGCATTTGCGAGAAAATGTAATTGTTTTGATTTGTTATGATTAGTGAATATCGATCTTCTAACATATTGTCTTTTACCTATAGTGACCACATTATGCAGTGCTTATTGGAAGACTCCTGAGGAATCCATTGCATGGCGAAACATGTAGAGCATGAAGCTACTGCTGGTTACTCATATGATGGTTATTGTATGATGATACTGTGATTTATTTTATTTTATTTTTTTTTAGATATATTTTATATCAATACATTCAATATATTTGACCATTATATTTTCTTGGGCACCCTAAAAATCCCATTCACTTTCTTTTGCCAATATAGGCTTATAAAAGAAAACAAATGGGGAAACAAGCAAGCTGTTCAGAGGTGTACAGATTGTTTATTTTGCCCTTAGTTCTACATTAATTAGTACTCCACAAAAGGTGTCTTACTGTTGTCCCTATTGGAGACATTTCCTGAGTTGGCAAAAACCACCAGAACAGAACAGAAGTCAACTCTTGCCCTGCCCTATCCATAAAAATAAATACATTTCTCCACATGCAACAACCCAAAATTGGGATTCAGAAGTAGCCACGCTGCTTTTGTGCCAACTCCTCACCACTATATAACGACAGCACTATTTTGAAGGGATGTACTTATTGGTTTTACATTAACACATGCTCGGCTACAAAAAATAAATAAAAAAAATGACAGGTAGTTTTATTTCTTCCCCCAAATTTTCGCTGTGCTTGTTTGAGTTTTTTCCGGGTACTCCAGTTTTCTCCCACACTTCCAAAGACATGTGTATGTATGAAGGTGCGATAGCTCTTTTAGGGCAGGTACTGATGTGAATGTACAATATATAAAGTGCGGTTTAAAATTGTCTGCACTATATAATTACTTGTAACAAATATATATATATATATATATATATATATATATACATACATATACTACAGAGCTATGCAGGCTCCATAAGCATACTGTGCTTCCTATGTCTTTAATAACAAGCCTCAGCGTCTTCCTCTCCTGTTCTAACCTGCCCTAGCAACAGGACAGCGAGAACGTGATTGGTTGGCTGAATGTTGCATAGAAATGATCAGTTTACATGCACATTCTAAATACTCACACTGAGAACAACACCTTCGAGGGCATCCTGGATTCTGCTGAAAAGACGTCTGCTGACCTGATGATGAAGAAAAATGATATTAGAAATTGTGTAAGTATTAACTCAAGATTTTAATTTTTTTCTGTGGCAGTTAAAAGAGCAAAGTTATATTGTGTGACGTTATTATGGGTGGGCAAATATGTTGCCCCTCCCCCACTGCACTAGTCTAGCAGTTCATGCTGGTAAACATACCAGACATATGACTGCAGTGTGGCAATAAAATCCATTTGCACAATTCTGTGAAGGTGTAATAATGTTTGTTGCATAAGGGCAGCCTATTCTTTTTGAATGAGCTGCAAACACATCTCAGCATGATCTAAACTGTACTTCAAGACAGGAGTGCACTGCGGAGTGCTGCAGCACAAGAATGCTGCATTAGGGCATTAGGGTGGCTTTACCACCGCAACGTGCTTGCATGCATAGTATGGCACAGCGGGTTACTGCATGCAAAAGCATGACCCTGTCCTGTCCAAACTGTTGAAGTGAAACTACAGCCAAATTTTCTTTAGACTGAATAGGTAAAAATTTGGAACCAATTATGTTATTTTCTGCTGTCAGTGTCCATTCCAGAGTTTTCACAGGGACAGAAGTAAGCAGGGTCTTTTTAAGCTCGTAAAACGCCCAACAAGCAAAATCCCATTAATTTCAATGGTACCTGATCACATGTGTTTTGTCACCTGAAGAAAAATGCCCTAAGCTCAAAAAAAAAAAAAAAAAAAAAAAAAAAAAAAAAAAAAAAAAAAGAAGAACATGAGCTTCTCTGGGGCAGATTACAGGCGTTTTACTGCCTTTTACATTGGTGACCTGAACAAAATCGCGATAAAACGTGCGCCTTTGAAACGCTCAGGTGTGAATGCAGCCTAACTAATCGTAGTTCATTTTATGGCGCTAACAAAGGCCACTGTACTGGCAAATGTTGGAAAACATATGCAGGTTTTACCTTTATAGGATGTTTGATGGCCTCTACCACTGTTATTCGAGAAGTGTCTCGGACCAAAGAGGGCTTGCCAAGACGAGCTTCAATAAAGCGACCTGCCACACCAGTTGCATTCTTGGCGGAGTAAATACCTAAGGCAAGTAGGGTCAATCCAGTAGCCTTAAAAGAAAAAAAAAAAATGAACAATGCATTAGGTCATAATAATGATACATAACTTTAATGTGAATCAAAACTAAATACACACACAATTATTATTATTATTATTATACAGGTTTTATATAGCGCCAGTTTGCGCAGCGCTTAACAAAATAAAGGAAGACATTACAGTTACATTACAATTTGGTACAAGAGGAATCAGAGGGCCCTGCTCATTAGAGCTTACAAAAAGGAAGGGTCAAGTGATACAAAAAAAGGTAATAGCTGTGGGGGATGAGCTGATGGAGGAAGTAAAACAGTGTTAGTTAGCAGCAGGATAGGCTTCTTTAAAAAAGAGAAGGGTTTTCAGGGATCGTCTTAAGATGGATAGATTAGGGGACAGTCGGACAGATTGGAGTAGGGCGTTCCAAAGGATCGGAGAATCTCTGGAGAAATCCTGAAGGCGAGCATGGGAGGAGGTCACAAGGGAGCTAAAGAGCAGGAGGTCTTGACAGGACCGAAGAAAGCAGCTTGGTTGGCATTTTGGGACTAGGTTAGTGATGTAGCTGGGGGCAGAGTTATGGATGGCTTTATATATATATATATATATATATATATATATCAGATATACATATATATATATATATATATATATATATATATATATATATACTATATATATATATATATATATATATTTATATATATAATATATATAGTATATATATATATATACATACATACACACACACCCATACATATACACACACACACACACATAGATGATATCGTAGCACATTACAATATATAATGCTGTAAGCCAATTGTACTCCATGCCATAAGATCAATTAAAATTGCATAGTGAGTTCTAGAAAGAAATTATTAAACCATATATTGAAGAGATAACTGCATCCAAAAAAAGCTTGATGCGTTTTGTGGATTCACTCCACTTCCTCAGGAGCAGATGCATAACATATCTGCAAGAGACATATAAATACCAATATGGTCTAGTGTTTAACCTAAACATCGGGGAGGTGATAAAAGCGGGGGGGAAGAAAGGATACCCATTTCCTAGAATACTTACATATCGGCTAGAGTACAAACATGCAGTACTGCAGGCAGAGGGATGATAGAGGTGTCTGTTTCGGGAGCTGTGGTAAAAAGGGCCCGCAGGGGGAACCGGGCACACACATACAGATCCCCAGGAGGATGGTGGTCTAAAATATTGATCTGTGATAGGGCAAGGTAACAGCTCCAAATTCTAAAGGATTAATGAACTATGTATAACTGTTGAGTATTAAATAATATGGCTATCGTGAATAAATGACACCAGTGACCATTGTGAATTTAAAGAAACAGAAAGAAAGTGTAAATTAGGGAACATATTAGATGAACCATGACCCAAGTGTAGAAAAAGGATAGGACCAGTATATAAAAAGTGTTGCATGGCGGAGGGGCGTGGCCTAACCGGGCTAGAAGATGGCAGCTTGATTCCCGAGCTCCCTCTGCCACGAGACATGATACCTGACTATCGGAGGTATTTTACTTTCCATAACCGCCAGTGACAATGGGGACTGCTTCACGGACCTCCTCGACCTCCCGCTCCCGCTCTCCCCGCAGGAACAACGGAGGTATTCACACAAATATACCGGACATGTTCCGCGCTCATAGAGACAATATGGAGGCTAATCACCTCAGGACCTCACAGGCCTCCTCCCCACCGCTGATGGACGCACCGCTCACATCTCCTCCTGCAGTCCACTCGGATCGCACACTAGTGCTAGAACCAGTCCTCACAACAACCCCGTGTCGGCGGCCATCTCGGAACTCCGCATCGACATCAGAGCTCTGAACAGCAGGGTAGTGGCGGTCGAAGATATGGTGGAAAAACAAGACACACAACTAAAGAAGACTACTCACCATGTAGACACACACACCCTTCAACTGCGGGACATGCAGAGGCACCTGGAAGACCGACAACAGGGGCAGACGCCACAATCTTAGAGTCAGAGGTCTTCCAGAGGCCATTGAGGGCTCTCACATTGCTTCAGAAGTCACCGGACTCTTTAATGACCTACTAGAAAGACCATCTCACACACCGATCGTCATGGACCGGATCCACCGCGCTCTGCGACCCAGAGGACGAGACTCAGACCCTCCACGAGATATCGTATGCTGTATGCCTGATTTTAAACTAAAAGAAGAAATTCTGAGACGGGCTAGGGGGAAGCAGCAGATCATACACGCAGGCCAATCTGTTCAGATCTACCAAGACCTTTCGGGGATAACCCTGCAGCATCGCAGACACCTGAAGCCTATCCTTGACGCCCTCCGTGCCAATGGGATTTCCTACAAGTGGAAGTTTCCCTTCTGCCTGGCTGCCACTTCTCAGGGACGCACGGCATTCTTAAAAGTACCTGAGGATCTCCCTCAATTTTTCCGCATCCTTCATATCCCACCGGTCGCCGTGCCCGACTGGTATGCGGACTATCGACGTTCGGCTGTCCGGAGAAGCGCCTCTCCCCCAGAACCCATGGAAGCGCAAGATACAAGATACAGACGCCGTCGTTCACCTTCCGCCCGAACGACTGGCAATCACTCGAGGGCCGACCGCGATCCGAGCAACCCCTTCAACTCGCCGACCTCCAGGAGAGCCAGAAGGGACCACTGAATCGGGTAATGTACCCTCTTCTTTCACACCAGTTTGCCTCAATTCAACCTTTATTTTGCCACTACTATTTGTCTCAAAGAAGGCGACTTGTTCCCTTTACTGTTAGTTACTGTTGACTATTGACGTTAACTTGTTGCTATGCACAACTTCAGCCTCCTCTCCTCATCGCTAGGAGCCTATCCGCGCCAAGCTCTCCTCAGTTCCACCGACCTATCGGATGCCTCTACATGCCTCGGATCACTTCTACTGACTCTTGCCCACAACTACATCTACCAGGATACTCCGCAGCAAAAACCCCACCCCCTTTTTCTCTGACCTAGACGCTGGACTCCCGGGATACTCATCTCTCATCACAGCTCACCACGTACACGTAGCCGGCTGACGCTTCGGTCTTCTCCTGTGCTAGACTGCATTAATACCGCTAGGACCTGCTCCACGGATGATCACCGACCATCATCTATTCTCCTAGCCATAACTCCTCTGATGAGCGGTACCTATACCCGCGTCCGCACACGTCCTCATCCACCTGCAGACTGCACAACGACCGTCCCCAGAAGGTATGAACGCTACGCATCGCATTGAGGACCCACAAACTATTCGCTTAAATCTGCTTCAATTGTCTAGTCCTCTATTGAAATATCGCTCTATAGCCCATTGGCTACCGATTATCACTAGTTACAGCGTGTCATGTAGATGCCAAGTTGTGTTCAGCACCGCATGGAACTCTCATCAGTGCCAGTGACTCCCCCTTCTAGCACCATATACACTGAGGTTGAGGTCTCATTATCTTGGCGCTCCCTTACAGGTTTCTTAAAGATTTTGCTTATAAATTGCAATAACTGTTTTTCTCTTACAGGCGTGATACTCGTTTCATGTTTGAATTGATTCTGTTAGACATATTCACTTGTTATGACTGTAATAGCTCACTTTCCTTCTCATCAAGGGTTTTTTTTTTTTTTTATCACCACGGGTCTCCCCCTGATGAGACGGAAATTTCTTTACTTAATAGTCTACTGTTCTTGCAGGAATAGTGATATTCCTCTGGAAGGTTTTTGGGTGTGTTACCCCCCCCCCCCCCCCGCACTGGCCGTAATTTTTCAAATACCAGATGGGCCTTCTTACACTCGCTCCAATTGTCACACCTCCACCCCCTTACAATTCAGGGCTATGCTGGTTGACTTCCTCACATTCACCCACCCGTCACTAGCCCCTATCCGCTGTATCGCTGGCTTATAATTAGTCTCATAATTAGGCTCAAAATCTTACTTACCTCTGTCCTGCCTTACCATGGTCGGGCAATAGGGAGACGACACAGTTACTCTCTCACACACATCCCACTCTAGCCTGGTTCACTCCAACCCCCACACAACGGTGTCCAGAGGGGTGTTCACTTTAGTATTAGTGGACATCCACCCTCTTCACCTTGTACTAAACCGATTCTCGTATTTCACTGAGGTTGAAAGGACCAGGACTTCCTTCGCCTCATCGGTTTCACTTAGTGGGAGTTCCGACTCCCCCTCTCTCACCCCCACAAGACCATTACAGACACCTTATTCACTTAATTTGCATACTCGGCTGCACCGACCACCACAGTACACCTACAGCACTATCCTTCTGCAACAATGTGCCCTATTCCACCACCAGCCAATGTCGCACACACTCACGAGCTTCTCAATCTCTGCTCTATCAACATCCAAGGCCTTAATACGCCTGAAAAACGTGCTCAGCTACTGGCTACTCTTCACAAGTCTAGAACTCACATCGCTTTGATACAGGAAACTCACTTCAGATCAGACTTGATTCCGAAACTACACAATAACCATTTTCCCCTAGCGTTCCATGCAACGAATAATGACGCCAAATCCAAAGGCGTTTCCATACTTATATCACGCCACTGTCCTCTCCAAAACATAACCACAAAATCAGACCCGAAAGAGAGATTTCTCTTCCTGAAAGGCACACTACATAATAAACTAATTACCATCGCTAACCTTTACGCACCAAATTCACATCAAGTACCTTTCTTCCGCAACGCTCTTAACTTATTGACTGAATTCCAATCCGGTACACTCATAGTTGGTGGAGACTTCAACGTTACTTTATGCCCAAATCTAGACTCCTCTACTGGCAATTCTACACTCACTCACAAGGCTCTAAGGGCAATTAAATTGGAATTACATAACCTTCTGTTGCATGATGCATGGCGCACACTATACCCCAACACTAAAGACTATACTTTCTATTCTGCCCCCCACAATAGACACTCCAGACTAGATTATTTTTTTATATCCCAATCCGACCTTTCGCTTCTCAAAACAGCTACTATTGAACCCATGGTACTGTCAGATCATAACCCGATCACCATGACAATCTCTCTGCCTCACACAGCTAGCAAGTCTCGCATCTGGCGCTTAGACAGTTCCTTGCTCTCAGACCCTGCTACACACCAGAAGATGACGTCTCACCTCACCCATTACTTTTTAAATAACGTTCAGGCCGACTCTGATCCAAATACCGTCTGGGCTGCTCATAAATGTGTTATGAGAGGCCACTTCATCTCCCTAGCTGCAACTCGAGCCAAAGCACAGAAAGCACACGTTGAAAATCTTACTCAACGTGTACGAACACTAGAAAGAGCACATAAGGCATCTCGAGCGCTGGCTACTTTATCAGAACTAACCCAGGCTAGAGAGGAACTTCTCAATGAATTGAACAGATCACTACGTCGGAAATACTCCCTAACACATAAGCTGTTCTACGAATTCAGCAACAAATCGGGTAGAATGCTGGCTAGATCTCTACAAGCCAAAAGAGCCTCCCACACCATCCACTTACTTAAAACCCCTTCAGGAACATCCTTGACCAAAACAGAAGATATTGGCCAACAATTTGTACAATATTTTTCCAAATTATATAACCTACCAGTCTCCCATCCACCTAGTACAGATCCCAATCGTCAGGAAATGATAAGATCCTTTTTGCAACAATACGCCCCTGAACCCCTGAGTTCAGAGGATTCAGAAACCCTAACTTCACCATTAACCATGGCTGAAACAATGATTGCCCTAAAACAACTGAAGCCCGGTAAGAGCCCCGGCCCAGACGGCCTCACCACCTACCATTATAAATCATTTCCCGACACCTTACTCCCTCATTTTCTCACTGCCTTTAATAATACTCCGTCAAACGCTTCAACGACTAGAGATATCCTAGAAGCCCATATTACTTTATTGCCAAAACCCAATAAAGACCCTACCCTGGTTACAAATTATAGACCCATCTCTCTACTTAATGTAGACGTCAAGTTATATGCAAAAATACTCGCCAATCGACTACAGCCCCTTATTCCCAAACTAATCAGCCTTGACCAAGTGGGGTTCGTCTCTGGCAGGGAAGCTAGAGACAACACCACGAAGGCGATCAACATCCACCACTGGCTGACTACCACCTCTACTAAGGGATTTTTCCTGTCCTTGGACGATGAGAAGACGTTCGACAGGGTGGCCTGGGACTTCATGGAAGCAACACTCCAGGCAGTGGGTATACCTCCCTCTATGCTTCAAATGATCTTGGCATTGTACTCCTCCCCAACTGCCAAGCTTAGGGTCAACGGCCACTTGTCGAACGCCTTCTCGGTCTCCAACGGTACTCGCCAGGGGTGTCCTTTGTCTCCCCTGCTTTTCATATTGACTATGGAACCTTTTCTCCGTAAAATCAAGAGTAACCCAGATATAAAGGGCGTGGCAATCAAACAAAAACAATATAAAGTAGCGGCGTATGCCGACGATATTCTCCTCTTTCTATCCGACCCATTGCTCACTATACCTAACCTCCTTAAAGACTTTACCCTCTTCAAAACTCTCTCTAACCTCCAGATCAATTTCTCGAAATCCCATGCACTTAACATTTCCCTCCCTCCCACTCTAGTTGCCCAATGTAAGCTCAATTTCCCGTTTACATGGGAACCACACGCTATCACATACTTAGGCATTAAAATTCCCACCAAACTCTCAGACCTGTACACGCTAAATTTTCAACACATATTGCAATCCATCCAATCCGATCTACTAAACTGGCACCATAGATCCTTCTCTTGGTTCGGCAGAATAGCCATACTAAAGATGAATATATTACCCAGACTCCTGTATCTATTACAAACAATACCAATTAGGCTCCCACCTTCTTTTTACTTATCTTACAAAAATATGTGCAGACGTTTTGTGTGGTCTTATAACACACCCAGACTTAGCTGGGACAGACTGACACTACCTAAGTCGAAAGGTGGCCTGGGCCTTCCAGACATTGTAAAATATCATTGGTCCTGTCACCTAGCCAGAATAGTTGATTGGCACTCACACGGTACTCGCAAAGATTGGATTAACATTGAACAGGATTTTACCCCTTTCCCCTTATCCCACCTCCCATGGCTACACCCCTCTCACATCCCTAAACAGGCCAAACTTCACCCACTGATTGGCGCCACACTGCAATACTCTCACACAACTAATGTACGCTCCAACATACTGAACGCCCCAGGTCCCAGGACTCCTTTAACCAACAACCCCGAATTCCCACCGAATGTTCTTAGGTATGACCCGGCACTGCCTTCATCAGATAGGGACCTAAGAGCTAAACTATTATTTACAAATGGTCAATTGCTATCACACAGGGACATGTCCTCCACCTTTCCGGAATTCCAGATACCTTTCTTTAAATATCTACAAATTAGGCATTTCCTCCAAACTCAAAAACCTAAAGTACCGTGGCATTCCGATTACACGCCATTTGAAGCTCTATGTTCCCAAGAGGGACCCCAACAACACGTGGTATCCCAACTTTATGCTCTACTATTCTCGACTCACGACTTTAAATCTGACAAACTAGTTAGACTATGGGAATCTGAACTCAATATTGACCTATCCCCTGAAGACTGGGAGAACATTTACACGCTCATGCATAAAGGCTCTGTTAATGTCTCCGTTCAGGAAAACAGATATAAATTGTTCTCCAGGTGGTACAGAACTCCTGAACGGATTCATAAATACCATCCGGGCCTTCCCCCCACTTGCTGGAGATGTAACAACGACGTGGGCTCCTTGTTACATGTGTGGTGGGAATGCCCCTTACTCCATTCCTTCTGGGAGGAAATCCGGTCCCTTATCTTTAAGATTACTACGTACGACATCCAACTTACGCCCGCCCGATTCTTGCTACATCACACCTCCACCCCTGTTCGCTCTTATAAGAAGTCCCTAACGATACATCTAGTTAACGCAGCAAATCAGTGTATCCCTGTACATTGGAGAAGTACCACTCCCCCACTGTAAATGAATGGATCCGACGGGTTGATAGGATCGAGGAAATGGAGGATCTAATCCACCAAGCCAGGGACGATTCCACCTCTCATGCACAAACATGGGCATGCTGGAAACACTTCAAACTAACACACCGCCACACGCCACCTCCACCTTCTGCCTCTCCCCCGGATTGATGCCCACTATTATGCTACACCCACGCATACCTAGCGTGGACACTAATCGGACATTACTACCTTACCTCACATTATTTAAGAGTCTGCGGTTGACCTACTTCAATCCTTGTGACCCCTAAATATAAGGCTTTCGGTTCTTAATGGAGACATTTAGCGGTTCACCTACTCTCTCCTAACGACCACCTTTAGACAATATAAGCCCCCTAGCAGGAGCTTAGTATACCACGCCATTCACGGCCGGTTCCCATGTGGGGTAAAAAGATCTAGATGACACCGTGGTAATCTGAACTCTGTGCTCACGATCTTGTATCCTTACTTCTCTGTTACTGCTGAGGCATTCACTGCTTCAACGACACCCAACGCCATTACATTACTTACTCACCTTTGCATATATACCCCCCAATTTCAACGCTGTTTACTAAACAACTCTTGTTGTTCTATTATTATTGCTATGATCCTTACCAATGCTTCTGTACTAACTTGTGTAGGTTGCCTGATATTCCATTTATTTACTCTGTACCTCACTTACCAGAACACTACGCAATATTTATAGTTGACTGTACTGTTATCATTCTTTGTACTGTTTGTTCAAACTTTTTTTTTTTTTTTCAAATAAATTTTTATTAAAAGTGTTGCATGGCACCCACCATGATTTTCCTCAAAAGGGGGAAAAGGTGAAAAAAGGTGGTGAAAAAAAAAAGGAGACGTGTTACTGAAAGGAGCCTATGGATAAAGAAACTCCCAAAAGGAATTGCCTTGCGTTTCCACATAGAGCCATGATACAAGATGTAATGTGCAATTTGCCCAGGATGTGCTACTGAAAGTACTAACCAATCTTTATTTTGGGTCAGGGTATAAACATTTTTGAATGGTCTTTCATAGCGGTCCGTTTCCCCACTGGAGAGATCCACCCTCAATAAAAGTTCTGGAGACCACTGTCACTTGGAAACAAAACAATTCAGTTGTCACTGGAACAGGAGGGTAGGGCAGATCTTGCAAAGGGTACACATGTTCTTTTGACAACTGTCTGAGGGTCTGGGTTGACAAGTTCTGGGCTTGTGTTGAAATGCTAATCTACTTGCTTTCAGGTGAATACCACTTGCACTGAAAATCAGTTTGAGATGCTTCCGAAATCCGAGTCCGAGTGCCTTTGACCTGCTGACTTCCAAAGTTGCATCTACCTACTTCATCCCTTTGACTTGTATAGGGAAATAAGCAGTTCTGAAGTCAACAAAGTAGATTTACCTATACATTTCAGAGGTTTCCCCACACTTTGTTGTGGAAATGTGAAAATAAATCTCCCAAAATGGGACACAAAGCCTGACAGGGATTTTAACAATTTCCTTCTCTATCCCCTTATACAAAACAAAGATATATACTGCATCTCAACTAGTGCACTCTAGCCCAACACAGACATGGCTGTGACAGGTAGGTTGAATAAAGCTTTTCACTTGAGCTACTATTATCACAGATGTAAGTTTGTTTTTCACAAGCAACAGAGGCGAACATGTTAAGGCAACTAAGTGTCTGTTCATCTGTTCTTTTTAAGAGTATCCAGGAGCCCCTAAATCATAAGGCCATCTTTGGTTAAATGCAGACTCCATTAATGAAGACCAGTGCTTGTAATACAGCACTTATTTATAATATCATAGAGTATGCTGGGTAGTTCTAGAGGGGCCAACTTGTGGTTACTTGAGGATGCCCGTTTAGGCATTCAAGTGGTGGGTTTCTAGGTTTAATATGACTACCACTTTAAATCTTTAATATGTGCTCAACTGTGCACAGCCTGTGCTTTCAATAAACTAAAGTGGGGTTTTGTTATGTGCCCTGTTTAGATGGCGCTTAGTAAAGTTCTCTGAATATTTTAACACAGCCAAGAACCTAAGACAGGAGATTAATTTCCTGTTCTGATAAGTTTCTAATCTACAGTAAATACTGCTATTTAGTGTATATTTTCTATCCGATGTCTAATTGATATTTCATTGACTTGGCTCTCGCTGCACCACCACATCCAGCCAGGAAGCTACAGATAGGAGCAGGTGGCACAATGGCTGCAAGCAAACATGTTGCAAAGCAGCATGAGCACACTATCATAAATGAGTTTTAGGAAGAGCACGCTCGGCCTCAGCAGGAAAAGATATTGTGTTTGAGGTTAAATTTAGACCTTCCCATCTTATCCATAGCAAAAGAAAAAGGGAAACATTAGCCATTACTACTTGGCAAATAACAATCATGCAGAGCTCAAATTGAAGAAACCGGCAGCAGGGGGAAGTGACAGCTCCTATTAGGCGAGTATCACAGCAGTCAAAGGAATGGATACATAACTTAGAAGATAAAAGCAGAGCTATTCCCTAGGGATGGGAGTAAATCTCTCACCAGTGGCTTGATGTGAGGTCACAAACGGCAAAAGACTATGGGGGGGGTGACAGGAGATCTCTAACAGTGACCTTTCCCAAGGCTGCTGTGATTCATCCACGAGCAGAGACTTTCATCTGTCAGCAGACATGGATTCACAAGCAATGCTGAAGACCGGGCCTCTACTATAAGAAAGGACCTGATGTCAGGGCAGAATCAATATGTATCAACTGAGTCAAATTTTACCACCCGCTTACAGACCTAGGCCCAAGATATGTCACAGACAGCAAGGATGCATTGTTATTTTAGTGCGTCTTTCTTTATCTGTAGCCAACCCAGAAAAGTTATATTTCTGAAGCTCAAAATATACTTAAAGCGGAGCTCCACCTTAAAAAAAAATATATATTAAAAGCCAGCAGCTACAAATACTGCAGCTGCTGACTTTTAATAAATGGACACGTACCTGTCCAGGGTGCCCACGATGTCGGCAGCAGATGACGAGCAATCGCTCATCTCTCCGCTGCCCCCGCCACCATCCTCGGTCAGGGAATCAGGAAATGAAGCGTTGCGGCTTCACTGCCCGGTTCCCTACTGCGCATGAGCGAGTAGTGCTGTACGCCTTAACTGGTCCCCATTTGTGTTCTGGGAACTCAGTTTCCCCAGAACACAACGGGGGGGGGGGGGGGGGGGGGGGGGGGGGATTATGTGTGGATATTCTGCGGCTAGCTATGCCCGGAAGGTGTCTGCACCCCCCTGAAAGGTGCCAATTGTGGCACCGGAGGGGGGGAGGAATCCGGTGAGTGGAAGTTTTAGGGTGGAGCTACGCTTTAACTCTATGTTCTATGATTAGGCTCCATTGTAGAATGATATTGTCAGAGGGAAGAGCCTAGGAAGGGTGTGTATTGACCTCTAGTCGAGTTTTTATCTGGACAGAAGTCTAATATGCACTGGATCTAAACAGCCGGGCGTTGAGCTTGCATGCAGGATTCGGGAAGACTATGGATCGGAGAGGCCTAGAGCAGAGCTGCACCATTGCTGTCTATATCGATTTAAGCAGCAAAGAAGCCAGACACAGATCTGAATACAAGGATTAAAATGATAGATACTAAGCAGGTAGTCTTTTCCACCAAGCCAGTTTAAATGGAAAATGTTCATGGTGGTAGAAAGTTTGCTACCTTCTCTGTGCCCGATTACTGCATCTCCTATCACAGTGGAGGTTAAATAAAGCCCGGTATGTGCCTTTTTCAAAACTAAATGACTTTTCAGACCTTGTTAAAGACTCATTAGCATGGTGATTTAAGACCACAGGTAGAGTATTTCTTCTCATTAGCCACAGCTCAGTAGCCCCTGTGCTTCTGTCTAGAGACTGCCTTGTCTGTGTGGGCCGTAGGCAGGCTGAGGAATCGCATACTGTATAACTGCAGCTCTAGTATTTTTAACTGTCAGCCATGTTTAGTCAGCTCTATGGTGGCCAAATATTGTATACATTTTTACAGATGGTGTGTGTGTGTGTGTGTGTGTGTGTGTGTGTGTGTGTGTGTGTGGTGTGTGTGTGTGTGTGTGTGTTGTGTGTGTGTGTGTGTGTGTGTGTGTTTTTTTAACTTTATATTTTTATAGCACCAAAATTCACAGCACTTTACAGAATATGCTAGATTTTTCTCATCAGTTTCTGCACCAAAAGGGGATTCCAGTCCAGTGCCCTACAGCTGTCACAAATAGAAAAAAAAAAAAAAACTATACCATATCAAATCTATTTTTTAAGTTAAGTTCCACTTTAAGGCTAGCCCTAAAGGGTGATAAGTGTTTCCACACATCAAGGACTTGTACAAAACATTTTTCAAGACCATTGTAAAATCCTGGTGCAATGTGTTTCTTGGTCCTTCTAGTTCTAGGTCCCAGCATAAACTTACATTTTAGATCAGCATTGTAATAACAATAAACTATGGTTTGGATTGCTGAAAATCCAATATAAGCTTACTTGAAAAAAGTGCTGCTTGTTTTCTGGTCATGTCATTCCACAACTTTCTGGATTCCCTGTATGCATTGCAGCTTCTCCTCTGCTGTTCTCTTTTAATTTCTAAGGACTACATATCCCATGGTACCTTGCTGCATGCAAACCGATTGCTGTAATGACTCCGCCTCCTGAAACTCCTACTCTCAGCACCCCTGTAGTTCAGAAGGCAGGCTCTGTAAAATGTGTGACAAAGCAGTGCCTACGCACAGGGCGTAGGAATACGCATCGCAGAAATCAAGGCAGTTAATATGTGGGGATCTTGACAAAGTAAATTTACAAACATCAAGATCATCCAGATAATTAAAGTGGAATTTCACACAAAAGGGGAAGTTCCACTCTTCTTCCTCCTCTGTCATCAACATTTTTTTGAGGGGATACCTGGTTTTGACAGGTTCCTAAAGCTCAACCGGAAGATCAAAGCTGGCCAAGTAAACATTTCCATCCCTGGCAGGTTACCTTAGAGACATCCAAACATTGACATCTCTCAATGCATACCTTTTAACAAAACACAATTGTCAGTATTAAAATACTAAGTATCATCCGAAGCATCTCTAAAATTCGTCCCTTTTTAACTAATGAATTCACTCCCTCGTTATCTCTCGTCTTGACTATTGCAAGTGCCTTCTCACAAGCTACCATGAATGCAGCTCCCAGACTCATTTACCTTACCAACTGTTCAGTTTCTGCCACGGATCCCTGCCAATCCCTCCACTGGCTTCCTATTGCCCAGCAAATAAAATTCAAAATAATAACATACAAAGCCATTCACAGCTCTGCCCCGAGCTACATCACCAATCTTGTCTAAAATATCACCCAAACTTTCAGGGCCTGAATTTGAACCTGGAACCTCTGCTGTGTCAGGAAGGGTCTCTTCTTGCTGAGCTCCCTGGAATGCTGGACAGTTCCCGGGACAATTCCTTGAATGATCCTATCTTGAACCTTGTTTGTCTTGAACCCCAAACTCTTTGCTCCTCCCATGGAATTCCCGATTTAAGCCATGTATCTGGAGTTCCTGTTTGCCAGATTATTGTGCTCTCTCCAGCCAGCATCTCCCTCCTGTCTTCCCTGCTGCCGTCCATATTTTGCTACCACTCGTTATCGACCCTTGGCTTGTTCCCTGACTACACTTCAGCTTGATCCCAACCTGCAACTACTTGTTACTGACTATGCTTCTGTTTGATCCCTACCTGCTTAGCTGCTACTGGACCCCAGCTTGCTCACCTCCTGGTCGGGTGACCCTGAGGACCACGACCTGGTGCGATGCAGCAAAATCCATCTCCACCATCAGGAGCTCTGGTGAACACTGGTTAGTGTCTAGACTCTGCCCCTCAGGTGAGCCCACATCATTCACCAGGCTGACTGCCTGTGTACCTATCCTGCTGGTCAGTGGTAGTTCTGCTACAGCATCTGGTCTTCGAGCTTGGTGCCTGATCGTGACACAAACCATTCTCTGTTCCTCCCAAGACCTCCTGCTCTAGTTTCCTCCTCCCACTCTCAACTCCAGGACTTCTACAGAGCCTCTCTCATTCAAACTACATCCTTATAAAGACTTCACCTTTTAACCGCTGCTGGAGATGACAGGGTGGTGTGAGAGGCAGCCGAGGCCGGATCTCCTTTAGGAGCCAGCGTGGAGCACATCGCCTCTCAGATAGGGATCAGAGCGGAGATGCAGAGAAGAAACAGAATGATGTAGATGGCATGGCTACGCGTTTTGTAGCAACAGGGACTGCCCCCCTTTGGAGCAGGTGTACAGCCTGGAAACTAAAACAGTGTGTATTCTGGGCCCCTATTCGTACAGCCCCTGCTTCTCCTTAGAGTACCAGGCGGCTCCAGCCGAATAAATAATCCACTCATTCACACAGCCAGAGTACCTGCTAGGGACCCTGACCTGGTAGTGTGACGTTTATTCCGGAACTATCCAAACACCAACAAATGGGAGGTCAATTAGCCACAGCTACCTTTGGAGGAACTCTGGTTGACAATGGCTATTCTAACCTGTTGGAAAACCAGTACACACACACACACACACACACACACACACACACACACACACACCACAGCAATACTTTAAATACTGAAGACCAGTGTCTCTTCGTATACTGTTGGACTACACATCCCAGCAAGCCATGCTAGCTTAAAATCAGAGCTGAGATTAACAGCTCTGAAAAGGGTTAAGGGTTACAGAACTCCAGTCTCAATCACAGGCTTACAAAATAAAATGGAAAGGCAATGCCAAAAATACAAAAAGGGCACTTGTGATCTGGCAAGACGGAGACTCATTTCCTCCCCTTTGCTTCAATCAAAAGAATTTCCACTTCGATCACTGGCAAGAGAATTGCATTCAGCTGCGTCAAGTCATTTCTTTTTTAAGCTTGTGTGCTGGACCCGGGGAGGGTGGGGGTGAGCAATGCTTTTATGCTGCATCTGACATCTGTGCATGCATTAGGAAACAGACAATTATGGGCTCATCAAATCGAAGTTTACTTCCCTATAGCTTTGGAAGGTTCTCCATTAACGGAATGAGCTGCAGGAAAACTGCAGGGAATTAAAGTCACTTTTCAGATTCAAAGACCAGACTTATTAGTGACCGAGCTGCACACTGTTTTGTTGAAACTAAAAAGTGCATACAAGTGGATCAAAGCAAGCCGTAATGGCAAAACAGGTCCCTTGGGTTTTAATTACCTCTCATTAGGCACCACTATATTGCAAACAACTCGTTCCATGTGTTTGGCAGGTTTTGTAACACTAAGCGGCCCTGTACACACAGGCATTTGTTAATTTGAGCTTTTGAATGCTCATATGAAAGGCACCATGTTCAGCAACGATTTACAAAGCTTTGAACAGCTTTACTGAAATCATGAAAGCAAATCTGCACTGTGAGAAATATATACCGGTAATCAGGTTCTACAATCTGAAAATGCACATTCAATGGCGTGGTGATGTCGTGGTGATCCAACTATTTAGCACTTCTGAGTCCCTGACCTGGTAAGCAGATCAATGGCTCTGACTTCACAATGGCTTCTTTGAAGTAAAAGTATGGAGAAAATTTATGGAACATAAATGGAGGCCAACAGTGATGACCTTCTAAAAATGCTAGCTGACTGTCCATTATACTGAACCTTTAGAGCTTTAATGGTTATTGACCCGAGAAAAAAAAAAAATGTTAATCTGTAAAGTGATTGAAAAATCACAAGTTCTCCTTTGGCTCACACATTTTGAGTAACTAAATCTGGCTATAGAAGATGGTTCGACTCTCGGTCAGTTCAGCAGGGACCAGCTAAAATTCTTATCTATGGGCAGGTTGATTTTACCCAAGTCAATCCATCAATCAACTTGGGTACAACCAGCATGTTGGCTTTTGACATGCGATTATTGCCAGAGGATATTTCCGCTAGCAATAATCATGTTCCCCCGGCAGGGATGGCTCCCCGCGCCACCCCCCCCCCCCCACTGCCCCACTGGGAGAACACAATGGGGGTTATTTACTAAAGAAAAATACACTTAGCTTGCACATGATTGGATGATAAAATCAGCAGATCTTCCCCTCATATCTACAACGACTGCACTTCCAAAATCACTTGCAGTGCAGAGTGGATTTGCCTTTAGTAAATCAACCCCAATGGCTTATTGAACCGCAAATAGGAAATGGAGTGTGCCAGCAGTGAACATTTGCCAACTTTCGTTCAAAACACACATTAAAATTTTATTTAAAAGGACTCCTATAAAAAGTACATACTGGTACCAAGGGTTACCCATTTTTTTATTTTTTTATTAGGTCAATTAAATAATCTGTCAAATGCCTGCTAAATATGATGCTCTTTAGTTAACATTTACAAGCCAGGATTAATACATACCAATGTGTATACAGCCTTTTGTAAGGGGTATACCAATAAAAATGTCAGTCTGTCCAAAAAGGATAATTCAGCTATGGGTGAACTGTCGTGAATCCAGTCATTGTATGGCTTCTAGGTCTCTCACCAAACACCACAGAATAAAACCATCATGTCCACCTTTACCATAATGGAATCTAATAACTGCTGTGGCACTGATGGGCAGACCTAGGAATTTAAATGCAGAAAACTAATTCGCTGATAAAAACCGGGCAGTCTGCCAAGAATCACAACATTTTTTAGCAGTGGAAATTAAGTATAAATATTGTAACGATTTGTCCTGACCTTTTTCTGACATTTGTTGGTTTCAAGTTAAAATCATTTTTTTTGCTAGAAAATTACTTGGAACCCCCAAACTATTTTGTATATATATATATATATATATTTATATTTATTAGTAGAGACCCTAGAGAATAAAATGGTGGTTGTTTCAATATTTTATGTCAAACTGTATTTGCGCAGCAGTCGTTCAATAAATAAAAACCAGTAAAGTGATCCAAATTGTATAATGTGAAAGATTTTACACCATGAGCCATTTTTATTCCAAGCAAAAAAAATTGCGATTCTCATTTTGCCCAGAATCGTGCAGCTCATTATATATATATATATATATATATATATATATATATATATATATATATATATATATATATATATATTTTACACACACACACACACACACACACACACCAAATGGGGTTTAAGCCCAGTGCAGCTGGACAACAGCCATAGCTGGAGGATATGGATAAAGCAGAACAAAACAATCCAGCGCTCAATGGGTTAGTGGAAGAAGCAGACTCAACAGGCAGTTGAACGTGAATACACCTAGTTTAATCAGTGAAACATAAAATCCAATCCTGTTGCCAAGCAAGGAGAAACGGGGAGTGATAAAAAATAGAGAAGGCTTACGGTGTAACCAGGAGTCCACAGAGCAACGAAGGGCTGACGGCATCCGGGTATGGGGGAGAACCCTTGCTGCAGGGGGAGGTGCCAATACCCCTGCTGCGCTGTAGCCAAAATGTGCAAACCACTGAACGTGCTGGAGGAGGAGGCGGCAGCCATCAGCGGGGAGATGGGAAACCGAACTCTGTGCGTCACATGTCATAAGCGCCAGAACTTCTGAAGAGCCGACAGGAAGGAGAAAAAATACTGCGATGATGCAGATAGATTCACGTTGCTCTCTCCTAGTATAACCAGACACTTGGGTTGCTGCTCACCGCTGAGTGTGAGTATCCTAGGGCTATACAATAACCAAAGGGATAACAACCAGAGCTGGAATGGTTGACATGGATGACGGTCAGCGTTGCTGGAGGTTGCTGGAAGTTGTAATGACTGGAATACATCGTGGGCTGCAGTGACCCGCAAGCTTCTCGGTTGCTTTGACGACGTGTCTCGCTCTTTTTCAAAGTTAAGGAAATGGGCAACCAGGAAGTTTAAATAGTGTATAGGTGTAGGGAGTTTAATGAAGCAAAGGGGCAGGATAATTTATTTGGTACCCGATGTTAACCCCTCATTGTTTAGGAGATAAACATTAAAAATGTATATACACAATTTTATATGCTCAAAGAAAATGTATGTTATACACACACACACACACACACACACACACACACACACACACACGGCTTGCAATTCATAATCCCAAAAAAACATAATAGTAACAAAGAATTTAAAAAAAAATTATTAAAAAAAAAGAAAAAAAAAATTCAAAATGTCAAGACATATTAAAAATATATAAATTATATAGGGTGTATGTGAAGAAACCTGTGCATATATATTCTTATAAGCACACCCAAACTTGTACACATGGAATATACCAGCGAACAATTGTAAAATGTGTGCACAGATACAAATTGAAGGATATACTGAAATAAAACAATGACCTAAAAAACATTGAACAATACCCTCAAAAAACAACAAAAAAAATACACTAAATTATACAATTACCAATTGTATATATCTCAATTAACAACAAGAAATAGATACTGCGACCACTAAATGGAGGGGGGGGGGGGGGGTGTGGGTGTGTGTGTGGGTGGGAGAAAGGTGTGTGTGTGTGGAGCTATGGAGGTGCTAAACAAAACTGCATGTTTCCAATTCCTTGTTTAGTCCTTTGGGGGCAAGAGAGTCAAACATATATATCCAGAATACTTCCCTCTTGCATAATAGGGAAAATCTCTCAATTGCAGTCAAGGTTCCTTTAGGGATGGTCTCTATAACAAATACTTCCAGGCATTTAATATCATTAGGCATACGATGAAAATGCTTTGGAGCGCTATGTTCATCACATCCTTTTTTGATGAGTCTACGGTGATCACCGATTTTTGCGCGTAAAGCACGTATGGTGCGACCCAGGTATAAAAGGCTGCAGGGACACCGTAAAACATATATAACGTGTATATATATGTAGCGCATGTGATGAATTGTTTAATTATATAAGTTTTACCTATATTAGTGATGATCTTATTGCTGCCATGAGTGATAAATTGACTGGTCAGGCATCCTTTTTTTGCACTGAAAAATGCCTGTCCTGTTATCGAAATACGATCTGAAGTCCACCAGATCCCCTTTAGACATATTTGTGATTTTGCTTGGTGCTAATATGTTTTTCATGGTCCGTGCTCTTCTGAAGGTTACTTGGGGGGGGGGGGGGGGCTTTTGGTAACTCAGGAGCCAGACGCTGGTCTAATAGTAAGATATTTTAAATGTTTTTTTATTATTCTGGAGACTGACTTAAACTTGTTAAGTTGACACAAATCTGACCGTATAATTGTCATTCGTTTCAGCTGAAATATTATTTTTAGAGGGAGGATTCATGTGAGACAAGGAAACATCTTGAACCAAGTCCCGTGGATATCCCTTTTCCTCAAATTTTTGTATCATCGAGCCACCCTGTGTGACATAGTCGTCCACTCTCGAACAATTTCTCCTCTCTATGAAACTGTCCCCTAGGAATGGTAGGAATTCTCACTAGTGGGCTTAACGTGATTCTTGGTAACAATCCCACTAATATCATGGATCAACGTTAAATCCAAAAGACACCAACTCGTTGGAATCGAGTACATGTGTAAAAGGTCAAACCAAAGGGATTGGCATTGCAGTGAGCTACGAAGGAGGGGGAACACATCCAGGCCACCACTCCAAATGAGCAGGATGTCGTCAATGTATCTACCAAAAAACAAAATGTGCTCAGCAAATGGGTTGTTGGCCCAGATGTATCCCTCCACCCAGTAGCCCATCGTTAGGTTGGCGTGTACTGGAGCAAAATTTGCCCTCATGGCTGTGCCTCTACATTGTAAATAAAACTATTCAAAAAAATGTGAAGTAATTGTGTCTTAAGCAGAATTCAGTTGATTTAACATCAGAAATTGTGACTGCAAGGAATTGATGTCTCCATTCTGGGTGAGGAAATGTTGTATGGCCATAATGGCCATAAGGCCTACCTCATGGGGTATAGATGTATAAAGAGATGCAACACTGAGTGATGCCCACATATATCCCTCTTCCCAAGTATAATGTTGGAGGACATCAATAACTTGACTCAAGTCTTTAATATAATATAGGAGTAGGCAAACCAGGGGTTGTAGAAATAAATAAATAAATAAATAAACATACATTGATAAGCCATTAGTAAAGCTATTGGTACTAGCCACTATTGATCTTCCCGGAGGATCTATCAAAGACTTGTGTACTTTCGGGAAATGGTAAAAATACGGTGTGTTACACTCAGATGGAACCAGGAATTGTCCTTCCTCTTTGTTAAGCACTCAGTTTTCCCAAGCCTCGTCGACCAAGATTTTGAGTTCTAATCGATATCTGGGGAGAGGGTCAGCTGCCAATTTAAGATAGGTATCGGTGTCGGCTAGGAGGCGATTGGCCTCTTTAATGTAAGCTACTCGGTTCTGCACCACTAACCTCCCACCCTTATCGGCTTGTCTGATAATATCAGTATTGGCTGTCAGATCTTTTCAGGCCCCGGCTTTCTTCCCTTATTAAGTTATGATATCTGTTAGTGTTAGGGGTGTCACAAAGTGCTAAAAGGTCTTTATAAACAGCCTGATAGTAGGTCGCTATGTAGGGACCCTTTGAATGTGTTGGGAAAAATGTAGATTTAGGTCTAAAAAGCCGTATGTGTGACTGATGGTTCTAGAAATGGTGTTGGGATATGTCCCTCTGTATGGCCCTCTTCCCAGAGTTCTTTCAGAATCTGGAGCATGTCATCATTTGATTCAGCGCGTGGCCCCCTATCTAGTTCAGAACATGATTTGTTCTCGCCTCCTGGCAGCAATAAGATCATTACTAATATAGCTAAAAAACTTATATAATTAAACAATTCAGCACATGCTCTACTGATTTTGTTATATATGTTTTACGGTGTCCCTGCGGCCTTTTATATGTGGGTCGCACCACGTGCTTTACGCGCAAAAACCTGTAATCATCGTAGACTCATCAAAAAAGGATGTGATGAACATAGTGCTCCACAGCATTTTCATTGTGTGCCCAATGATGCTATTAAATGCCTGGAAGTATGTGTTATAGAGACCATCCTTAAAGGAACCTTGACTGCAAATGAGAGATTTTCCCTATTATGCAAGAGGGAAGTATTCTGGATAGAGATAATATAAATATATATATATATATATATATATATATATAGAGATATATATATATATATATATATATATATATATATTATATATATATACACATACATATACACACATATACACAACACACACACACACACACACACACACACACACACACACACGTTTGATATATATATATATACACACACCCACACAAACACACATACACACACACACACATACACACACACACGTTTGACTCTCTTGCCCCCAAAAGGACTAAACGAAAAATTGGAAACATGCAGTTTTGTTTAGCACCTCCATAGCCGCCCCCCCCCCCCCCATTCCCCCTTTAACCCAGGGGCTCAAATGTAATTGGACAAATTAATATAATCATAAATAAAATGTTAATTTTTTTATATTTTTTTGAAAATCCTTTACTGCCAATGACTGCCCGAAGTCTAGAACCCACGAACATTGCCAAAGACTGGGTTTCCTCCTTTATGATGCTTTGCCAGGCTCTAACTGCAGCTGTCTTCAGTTGTTCTTTGTTTGTGGGTCTTTTTTCTTTTCGTTTTGCCTTCAGTAGGTGAAATGCATGCTCAATTAAGTTGAGATCAGGTGATTTACATTGCACAATATTTCACTTCTTTTCCTTCAAAAGCTCCTGGGTTGTTTTGGATCATTGTCCATCTGTACTGTGAAGCATCGTCCAAACAACATTTCTGCATTTGGCTGAAGCTAGGCTGACAGTATAACTCTAAACACTAGGAGGTGCACCGAAATTTATTGTCTGAAAACTGTTTTTCATTTGGCCGATAGCAAAAAACAGCTGATACCAAAAAGGGGACAGGGTCCACCTTGGGTGCCGCCCATTGCGGGAGTGTCACCCTGGCGCGCCCCAGTCCTCCACTCCCTCCTCCTCCCCTCTTGCAGCGATCTCTGTGTGTCACGGAGCTGAATTGTCCGGACCGCAGCAACACTGATCCAATGGCGGGACACTGAATCAATGTGACGTGATCACAGCAGGCGGGACATTGTTACTGCGGCCCGGGCCCGGGCATTTCAAACCCTGCTCCGTGACACACGGAGATCATCACTCTGAACCGGCACAGGCATGCTGCATATGATGGGCGCCGGTGTGACTGTTGGGCACAGGCAGGCTGCATATGATGGGCGCTGGTGTGACTGTTGGGCACAGGCAGGCTGCATATGATGGGCGCTGGTGTGACTGTTGGGCACAGGCAGGCTGCATATGATGGGCGCTGGTGTGACTGTTGGGCACAGGCAGGCTGCATATGATGGGCGCTGGTGTGACTGTTGGGCACAGGCAGGCTGCATATGATGGGCGCTGGTGTGACTGTTGGGCAAAGGCAGGCTGCATATGATGGGCGCTGGTGTGACTGTTGGGCACAGGCAGGATGCATATGATGGGCGCTGGTGTGACTGTTGGGCACAGGCAGGCTGCATATGATGGGCGCTGGTGAGGCTATTGGGCACAGGCAGGCTGCATATGATGGGCGCTGGTGAGGCTATTGGGCACAGGCAGGCTGCATATGACGGGCCCTGGTGAGGCTGCATTCATCTCTTGTATCATGTCTGCAGTCTCTGAACATCTCCTGCATCATATCTGCTAAAGGTGCAATGAATGGAAATTTTACTAATACTATTAGCAGTACGTTTAAGTTAGAGACTGCAGACATGATACAAGAGATGGTTAGAGACTGCATTTTTCTTGACTTTTCTTGCACTATTGCGCTTTTCTATTCTTCAGGCCTATGAATGGTTTGCACCTTGTGGTGAACCCTCCGTATTTGCTCTTGTGAAGTCTTCTCTTGATTGTAGACTTTAAGAATGATACGCCCACCTCCTGGAGAGTGTCCTTCACTTGTCTGGATGTTGTGAATGGGCTTTTCTTTACCATAGAGTGGATTCTGCGATCATCCACCACTGTTGTCTTCCGTGGATGTCCAGGCCTTTTGTTGCTGAGCTCCCCAGTGCATTCTTCTTTTCCTAAGAATGTAGCAAACTGTTGACTTGGCCACTCCTAATGTTGCTGCCATCTCTCTGATGTATTGGTTTAGTTTTTGAAACCTTACAATGACCTGTTTCACTTGCATGGACAGCTCCTTTGAACACATGAAGTAGGGTCACAGCAATAGATTCCAAATACCACACTTATGGCCCGTACACATGATCCATCAGACGAAAAATACTCTTTTCGAAAGACGATCATGACAGTTCATCTGATATTATCCGATGGGACAAACACGAAAACTTCTCGTATGATACCAGATCATACGATTTTCGTTTAATCAGTACAGTTGTCGTCCGAAAACACAATACAAAATACACAACACATGACATCACTTTTTTTATTCTGTCATATGAGAATTTTCATAACTTTAGTAAACTCTCCATTTTTGATATGCAACTAGCATACCAAAAAAATTTAAAAAACAGACGATCTGTCGTCCGATTTTCAGATTGTATTTAGGGGCCATTATAATCAACTCCAGACCTTTTACCTGCTTAATTAATGAATAAATAACGAAGGAGTAGCCTACACCTGGGCATTAAACAGCTTTTCTGTCCAATTACTTTCAATCTCTTGAAAAAGGGGATGGCCATTCTTAAAATCTGTAATTCCTAAACCCTTCCTCCGATTTGGACGTACATACCCTCAAATTAAACCTGAGAGTGTGCAGTTTCAGCCTATATCCATTATATAACTATAGCATGAATATTTATTGGGTAAATACCTGAAAACCTTTACCAAATATATATGGACCTGACTGTGTGGAGATAGAGATAGATATAGATAGACACACACACACACACACACACACACACACACTGGGAGGGGCACAACTGCAGATATTTTTGGAAATTCCCTAGTAACTAACAGACTTCAGTGGCTATTTTGAGGGTGGGCATATGAAAATGGTGAACTGCAGGCAGGTGAAAGAAACCACAACAAATTAATAGGTTGTTACACAAGCTGAGTGTAGCGATTAGGAACAAGCCAATGGTTCAGTCTAAACCCAGGTTTGGGTCGAAACTGGCTGGTCGAGCATGTGGATGAACTGTTGGGATCAGTCATGTGCGCTGGATAGAAGGTCCTGTTAAACGTTTGGGTGTCTTTATTTATAGGTTACGCTTTTTGGGAAGGAGTAGGCAACCCTCCCAGTGGGAGGGCTTTATCTGGGGGACCACTTATTAAAAGGGGTGTTCCAGATTCCAATAAGCTCCCCACAACCACTGGCAGGGGTTGTGGAGATGAGGCCCCTGTCCTCATCAACATGGGGAAAAAGGTGCTTTGCCCCCTAGCAAGGCACCTCTCCACTATGTTGAAGGCATGTGGTCTGGTATTAATTTTTTGGGGGACCACCCACAGTTTTGTATTTTTGTGTAAAGTCCCTCATAAAATCTGATTAATTTCAATGGGGCTTGGGTTCAGCATCTAAACTTCTGTGGAGTTCACTGAAGCCTTTATGAACCAAACCCAGGGCAGTTTGGCTATTTTGCGATCATAGAATACAGTTGCAGAGTAGGACTCTCTCTCTCTCTCTCTGTGTGGAAGCAGTGATCTCTCTGCAGAGGTCTGACATGCCCCCTGCTTAGACATAGCTAGAGCTCTTTAATCAGCAGGGAGCAGGAGCTTTGCCAACTGAAGAGCCATACGTCTGCAGCCAGCTGGTAAAGGGAATGCGTAGGACCTCTGCTGAGAGACCACATTTTTTCACAGAGAGCAAGGGTCCCCTGCATAATGATGTTCTATTCAGGTTGAGGCTGTTTTCTGCAAAAAAAAAAAATGGATAAGGCATTGATGGCACTAGTATTTCTTCCTCATTTCATTACTAACAAATTAGAAGTGTACACAATCATTCAGTCATGATGCACATAAATAATGAACAGAAATGAGCAACTTGACCCCAGAAATAGGGATTTTAGGAGTGACTCAATTCCTCCTTCCACACACTTGATGTGGATGGAGGAATCCTCCCACTATACCTTTGTATTCTAACAATGGGGAAAATTCCACAGGCTGGTTGTACATAAGTTCATCGGTAAATAAACTTCTGTATAATGAGCCTGCCCATACATGGATCAAAATTTGGCTCATCTCTGTTGAACCAGACGTTTGCGATCAACGTATGGCCGGCTTAAAGGTGCAATATAGGTGGAATACCCCAAACGCGCCCTCTTCATAAATCTATTTACTACTCTGCACTTATACATAAAAATTGCACATCCTAATGTCTTCAAGAAATCACAACACCACAGGTAAGCCCTGCAATCTGTTCTAGTTACTGGGATATATTAGAAGGCAGCTCTGCATTGCACTACAGACAGACTCAGCCTGGCAACACAAATAACCGCGCCATGTCTACCAATTGTCACTAACTGCAGACAGCCAACACCTGAAGAAAATGCTCCAAGCTCATCTCAGCAGCACCATCTAGTGATAACAAAGCTGAAGAGCTGCACCGAAAAAAAGCAACTTGACTGCAACATTGCTTTAAAGGCACTGCCACGGGAAAAAATGTGATTAGGTTTTTATGGAAGCAGCCATCCTACACGCCAGTGATCCAGTGAGTGGATTAACAGCTTCGCTGTCCAAAATCTGTTTTGTGGGTTTTTGGCACCAAGGTCACCAACCCAGCCTGTGATCAAGAGGAGGTCGGTTGACAGTTGAAATTAAAAGAGAAAAGAGATAGGCATAGGGGAGAGTTGGATCCCTCTATACAGCTGTGATCGATGATAATGGATGCATACCCAGGGCATCAGTGACATTCAACATCGGGTACTGAGCATATTACTGCTCTTTCTGTTCAGAAATTGTGGCTTGAAAGAAATCCCTACAATGGACTACAGCTCCTCCCCCAAGCCCGAGATCCTCCCTCCTCACTAACGCCTACTGTTTTGAATCTATATGAAGCACAGTCACCACACACACACACACACACACACACACACACACACACACACACTACAATCTGTACACTCTGACTATGCAATCACTTTTGGATCCAATAACAAATACAGTATCCAGTACAAGAGATTTTCTGATACAATGTGAATTGGATAGTTTAGGTAGGTTTTGGCAAGCCTAAGTTGGTAGTACAGAGATTGTAGTCAGATTTGTGAATGGTGACTAACAGGGTTGCACCGATACAGCTATCAATACTAAGCATTTGCACAAACGCAAAATTAATGAGCTCAAATCGCACTACGAAAATTCCTGTTCAAATCACATGCGGTTTTGGATTCCTGTGCCAATGACATGCAGTTTGCTGCACCGCTCCTCTGAAGCTAGGCTTGTCATAGTGACTTCAGCCTGGGTTCACACAGGAGCGGTGTGGCAAACCGCCTGTGATTCGGACAAGAATTGCACCACATTCCTGTTCAAATTACATGCGATTCTTTGCAGTGTGATTTGAGCCCATGCGTTTTGTATAGGCTCAAATCGCACAGCACGGAAAAAAAAAAAAAAGTTAGTTATTGGTACTTGGTATCTGTGCATCCATAGTGACCAAGAGTCTTTCTGATCTAAGGACCTTTTGTTAAAAAATAACTGAAAAATAATTATATACAGTCCAAGATGGTTGGACTGCTGCAAACAACTCTAAAATGGATTTTCATAAAAAAGGTATCTGTGGCTGATGCTATATTGTTCTTTGGCAAAGACTGGGAAGCTGCCAAATTCATACTAAGCAGCCATTAGTTGTTTAGACCAGTGTTTCTCAACCGTTTTCCAGTCTTGAGGCACCCCTGTCCAAGGCTTGGTTCACGTTACTGTGCAAAATCGTGCTTGTTCCTGACACACAGACAAATGCTCTGCTCTTTAGAGGTGCCATTAATTCGTAATAGTATGGTACCCCACACATTGGCAAACATGGGGGCGCTTTCGGTGCGGCGCATTTAAAAAAAAAAAAAAAGTCAGGGACTTCTTTCACTGCATTTCTCTGGGCAGGGAAGCCCATTGAAATGAATGGGCTGCCCTACACGCAGCCACACAGATGTGAACCAAGGGCTTGTTCACATGTCAGGTTGGAGGGGCAGTATAAACACATGGTTGAGCTGTTTTTACCGCCCCAATTTCTCCCCCTTTAGCTGCAGAGACAGCATCTGGGGTTGTACACATGCTGTAGTTACTGCTGGAGGTATACCCAGGGTGAATGGGGCTGCACTGCACTTACCCCGCAACTGTGTGCATTGTAAAGTTGCGGTGTAGTGATGCTGCATTTACAGGCTTAAAACAGGTGGTGGAGGCAACATATTGCCTCTTTAACGCCTGCCAAATGCCTCAGAAAAGCGATTTGAGCATGGATTGCTGTTCAGAGGAGCAGCAGTCCTTGCTGCTATCACAAACAAGCCCTACAAAAGCAGTTCTGATGGTACAGGAAAGGGGGGGGGGTCAAGATTAAAATTAACATACAGACGCACACAAACACATGTACACAATTACAGACACACACACACAAAGCCTGTTATAACATTCTAGCACAGTACCATTTCTCATTCAGCCGGGTACTGCACTGTACGGGGGAAGCAAAGAGCACAGCACACTCCCTCTCCCTTTATTTTCACTTTTGAGGCTGATGGAGCTCCCTCACTGTGCCGATGTACAGTTCAGCAGGGGATCAGGAGATCAGGCTCATCTGACAGCCCTTCTCTCCCATGATCCCACGGCACACCTGAGGCCCTCTGCCGGCACACCAGTGGGCTGCAGAACACTGGTTGAGGAAGGCTCGTTTAAACAACAGACTTTCCACTCCTTCCTTTGTTATGTTGCACAAACATCTGGATCTATATATTTCTACAGCATTGCAGAAGTTTATCAAGGACTTACCGTGGCTGTTACTTTGTCCCAGTCTGACACAAAGGCACGGAAACCCTCTCCAAACACAGTTCCTGCAGTCCTAGAATGAGAATACACAGTTAGTGACTGAATTAAAATAGTTTACACTTTTAGCAACCTCGTTGCTAGTCTGAACAAATGAAAGCACCCTGTAGTGATGTAGGGGGGGCACCGGATGGAATGGCAATGCTGTACGGTGGAGCAGGCATCTGACACACCTGGAAGTGTTGGATTCCAGAGGCTGCTGTAGCTCTTGAACAAAGAGAAGACTGAAGTCACCGTCCATTCGATGGACAAGTATAACTAATCTTTTATAACTAGAGAGCAAAAAGCCAATCTTTCTGCAATAGAAGTGGTTTTATACTTGTCTCTTTAGCTGCCCACGTCTCCTACTTTTCTTCTGATTTAGCACCGAAGCTTACCGTATATACTTGAGTATAAGCCGAGTTTTCCAGCACATTTTATTGTGCTGAAAGTGCCCCCCTCGGCTTATACTCGAGTCAAGCACTTTTCTGCAGCAGAAAATTACATTTTCCGACCTGACTTTGGGGCTCCGTATCTCGGGGCCTCTTGGTGCTAGGAATCCCAAATTTGGTGTGCAAACCCAGTGGAACCACACATATCCAATATCCAACATGGGGTTCCTAGCACTAAGTGGCCCCGAGATACCGGGCCCCAAAGTCGGTTCGGAAAATGTCATTCTCTGCTGCAGAAAAGTGCTTGACATTTTCCGAACTGAATTTGGGGCCCCGTATCTCAGGGCCACTTGGTAATAGGGACCCCATCATTAGATATGTTGTAGTGCTAGTTCGACTGAGTTTGCATACCAAATTTGGGGTCCCTAGCACCAAGTGGCCCCAAGATACAGGGCCCCAAAAAATCGGTCAACTGTGTCCATCTGCAGCAATGTTATTTCAGGACCCTTTGGGTCCAGAGACCTCAAATTTTGGCTGCAGATAGGGGGCATCTAGGAACCCTTAACTTGAAGTTTGGGGGACCTATGGCTGCAGATGGGCACAGTGAGGCATGCAAATGGACACAGTGAGGCTGCAAATGGGCATTGTTGACCCTTTTTTCCACTTACAGTAGCTGCGCATTTCTCACCCTAGGCTTATACTGAAGTCAATACGTTTTTCCATTTTTTTGTGGTAAAGTTAGGTGCCTCGACTTATATTCGGGTCGGCTTATACTCGAGTATATACGGTACATCAATCTCTTCACCATTAAACACTTATGTGAGCATCAAATGCCTGTGTGCATCCCCCCCACGCACTATGGTTCCTAACTCTGACCCCTATATCATGACTGGACTCAGGAGTCAGAGGAAGGGACACCATCAAGTGATAAGGAACACAGGCATCTGAAACTTGCCAAATAGATGGAGGCTGCAACACTGTAACAGAGGGGAAAGTAGAAGACACTGGCTGCCAGAGATTTGCATAAAATACCTCTAATGCAGGAAACTGGCATTTTTAAATTAGTTTGGGAACCTGACAGGGTCTCTTTAAAGCAGACATTGAAGAACAATGCAAGGTTCACATATAAAATCCCTTTAAAAATTACAATAGTTAGCAGTTCCTAAATCTAAAGAAAAGAATTGTATTTATAGTTACTATATCCAACCTCCTGCATTACCTGGCTTAGTACCACCATCCTTCTGGGAGGATTACTAGGGAAAGCAGAGTAGGTTAAATCTCCTGAGAAGAAACTCTAATCCAGGCATCACTAAATGGCGGACCGCGGTGGTCCCCACTTAGGAGTCGGCTTTTTCCCGCACCCTCCGCCACTGTCATTTTCACAGCAGGATGGAGGACAGGAGACACAGCAGCATTGGATGGAGGGCAGGAGCTGCCCAAGTTAACCGGCAGGTGATTGGTTGCTAGGATGCAGCGCGGTCCTAACAACCAATCACCAGGCTTGTTACTATAAATTAGCTCCTGCCCTCCATTTAAGGGGACTTTAAAGGCCCACAGCACAATAGCAAACCATAGTAAAGTATGCGTTAACAAGAGAATATTTAAAAAAAAAAATCTCAAGTACAAATTTTATTAACAATTGTTAACAGATTAAGGCTAGTGCAGGTCACAAATGTACAGTTCTGCATATTCCAAAAAATGCCATGAAAAAGCTACCGTGGCAGAGCATACGTGGAAAACGTGTGTTTTCCGTGTATGCTCTGCCATGGTAGCTTTATTGTGGCAGCATGGCTTGGCCTCGCACCCGCTCTCTCCGTACCAATGGCTGCCACGAGACCAGGAAGAGAAGCGAAGAGCTGCAGTAGACCGCGCTGAAACGAAAATGGACTTGGGTAAGTGTTTAAGGGGGGCGGGGGAGCTACTATTGAAATAATTTTTGTTACCTTATTGCAGAGAATGCATTAAGGTAAAAAATCACTTTAAACCCTCAGGTCTATTAATCTCTTTCAGCAGCTGAATTAATCCCTTACTGGGTATACAATTTCTTTATCTTTTAGTCCATGCCAGTTTAAGCTGGTGCCATGACCACTGCCCCAGGTTTCCTGTTTCAGAAAAAAGACAAACACAGTCCAGTAGCCTAGAACGGCAAGGCACTTCGCTGCGTTTCCCTCCCTGACTCCAGACTGCACTGTCCGCTGTTAAATGTGAAAACTGGAAGTTCTGGGTAGCAACACTGAGAAAGATAAAGCCACCAGCAACAAAAAGTTGTAAACTGCAGGTGCTGGGGGAAGAGTTTTAACAATAGATTACTGGGGAAAGTTAATTTTATTGTGTTTAATGTGTTAAAAATGTAAAAAATGCTGAGGGTTCAAGACTACTTTAAATGATAAAAGATGCAAACTTTCAAGACCCCCTAGGATTGTATAATGCCTGAGCAAGAAAACTTGCTAGAGACAAAAAAAAAAAAAAAAAAAAAAAAAAAAAGAAGGATCACCTGAACTCGCCCCTTCCCACATTAACCACTTAAGGACCGCCTCATGCCGATATACGTCGGCAGAATGGCACGGCTGGGCACAAGCACATACAGGTACGTTGCTCTTTAAGAGCCCAGGGTCACAGAGCTGAATAATGGGAAGAGGTAAGTGTAAACAAACCTCTCCCCGCGCTTCCTAGTGAGGCTGTCACTGATCGTCTGTTCCCTGTCATAGGGAAAGACGATCAGTGATGTCACACGCCAAGCCACGCCCCCCTTCAGTAAAACAAAACACATAGGTCACACTTAACCCCTACACCGCCCCTAGTGGTTAACCCTTTCACTGCCTGTGACATTTTTACAGTAATCCATGCATTTTTAATCGCACTGATTGCCTGATTGCTGTATTAATGCCAATGGTCCCAAAAATGTGTCAAAATTGTCCAACGTGTCTGCCATAATAAGAATCGCTGACTAGTTAAAAAAAAAAAATATTAATAAAAAATGCCATAAAACTATCCCCTATTTTGTAGATGCTATAACTTTTGCGCAAACCAATCAATAAACGCTTATTGCGATTTTTTTTACCAAAACTATGTAGAAGAATACGTATCGGCCTAAACTGAGGAAAAAAAAAAAGTTATTTTTATATATTTTTTGGGGATATTTATTATAGTAAAAAATATTGCATTTTTTTCAAAATTGTCGCTCTATTTTTGTTTATAGCGCAAAAAATTAAAACCGCAGAGGTGATCAAATACCACCAAAAGAAAGCTCTATTTGTGGGGGAAAAAAAATTTGTTTGGGAGCCACATCGCACGACTGCGCAATTGTCAGTTAAAGCGACGCAGGGCCGAATCGCAAAAAGGGGCCTGGTCCTTTAGCTGCAAATTGGTCCGGTCTGAAAGTGGTTAAAACCATTATATAAAATTGGAGAATGCAATAAAAGTGCTAAATCACCCAAAACCCTCAGGTGTTTAGGAACAGTCTGGAACCATGAGGAAGAGATGCCGCTGTTGGAGTTCCTGGATGATATATGAAATCAGTGCATAATCTAGCCTACCAGACTACATTAACCCTTTAGCACAATGTGTGTACTTTGTAGTACATCTGCCAAGAATGTGCCCAAGCTGAACTAGAAATGAATGTAGGTCTTTGAAGTGCTGACTCAACAAGGAATAAATAATTAATGACACCAATTCTTAAACCACCTGTACAGACAAATCTAACAAGATAGCCTGTGATTAATACTTCCTAAATCAGTGCTCATGCTTCATTATATCAATGTTGGAAAAAGGAGTTTAAAATTTAAATACTCGATTGCTTAAAACTAAAAAAAAAAAAAAAATTCCTAGTTTTGGAAAAAGTAAGGAAGGGTTAAAAGCCCTGTCAGTAGGGCTGCAACTAATGATTATTTTCAAAATCGATTAGTTGGCCGATTATTGTTTTCGATTAATAACCTTAAAAGAAGTGTGGCGTTTAATTTAGTTAATATGTAAAGTTTTTTTAAAAAAAGGCAATTTATTCGTGGATATCTCTATGCAGTGGTAAATATAAATAACCAACTATATGGTTAGGGAGAAAAATCTCTAATCCACTGAGAATAACAGACAGAAGAGATATACTGTATATACCATTAGAGGATATATACTATTAAATGGTGAATCTGGTAAATATCAGATTCAGAGATCAAATTTTTTTATTTAAAAAAACAATGTCTACCTTAAAAAAAAAAAAAAAAGTAATTTTAAGAACGTTCGTTCAGTTTTCTAATTGTTAGTGGGGTCAAACCGACGTTCATTTTCAACCACAGTGACAATTTGGAAAGAGAAAACTTCTTGTTTAAAGGAATTTTCAGACAGTGGATGTGGTTTTCGTTCAGAAATGACAATTATTTTTAAAACAGAATGTTCTAAACAAGTGAAAATTTCAAACAACATTCTTTCATTCAGCAAATGTACAAAGATTTTTTTGTCTGAATATTCTGTTTCTGCAGTGCCTTTGTGCTGTGCTTTTTTGATTTTTGCGCACGTGATTTTGCTGCGATCTGCGTTTTTTTTTTGGCCAATTTGTTGGGCAGATTAAAAAACACAAATTGCTGCAAAAACGCAGTACATGTTTTTCTGAAGCTTCTCCATTGAAGTATATTGAACCAAAAAAGCAAAGTTAAACCCCATTATATTACTGGCCGATTAATCGATTATGAAAATAGTAATCAATTTCAGAATCGATTAATCGATTAGTTGTTTCAGCCCTACCTGTCAGTATTTTTTTTTGCCACCTATGTCCCATTGGGGAGATTTTAATTCAATTCCTGTCCAGGAGACAGAACAGAAAGTAAAATGAAATCTATTCAAAGTGAAGGAAATCTTCACTTGGGTATTTGTCATTACAAGTGGTCCCCTCTGCAAAGATCAATAAAAGTTGGCAGGGCTTCTAACCTGACCACACCTATTCAAAACTAAGGATTAAATTACACTTGTAAAGATATAGGTGTTTTTCTGCACTAGAAAAAAAAAAACAAAAAAAAAAAAAAGTTGATCTCTGCACAGGCACACAAAAAACAATGGTTCTATGTGCTCTGTTCATACTTAAAATTCAGATTATTAGGCTCCATTCACAACTGATCGTGGGTGGAATCGCCGGGAGGCGTTTGCGATGTTGCCGCAAGGTAAGTCGCACTGCAATCGCAAGCTGCTACACTTGTCACTCAAAAAGGAACATGGGCTTCTTTTGGGCAACAGTATCGCATGATTGCAGTGTGATTTATTGAACAATGCAGCACGATTGGGCTGCCAATAGAAGGGCATCGCAAACGCGTCCCACGTTTTTCAGCGATTTGAATTTGCGGCGATTCCGTCCCCACGATATAGAACAAACATCTATACTCACCTCTATACTGAAGCACTGCAGCATACTGCAGCTGCCACTGTCCCACATTGGTTAGTTCTTGTGCTTAGAGCCAATCACACGACAGCTGATAGCTCAGTTCTCAGTCAGCTTATAGCGGAGAGCAGTGACTGTCGGTCACCGATCTCCGCTCTGCTCCTCCAGCACTCACAGGAGCACCGGGCTGGAGGGCAAATGTAAGTGCATTCCTTTAACCCAAAGAGAAGAATGACTAAAACTATTTGTCCATACGTCTCTTTTAAATGCAACCTTTAGGTGTGTGAAGTATGGAAATCTGAAGCCCGTGAGCATTTTCATACCACACCTTTGTCACCCTCCCTCATTCTCCCATCTGTGTTTCTACACACCACAGCTCACCTGAAGTGTACAGAAATGAAAGAAACATCACACTGAAAAGTTTAACCACTTCCCACCCACGCTATAGTCGATTGCCGACTACAGTGTGTGCCTTAATTCCCGGGAGGGAGTCAATAGACGTCCTCCCGTGCATATGCTGCCTGCACGTCAACGAGACTCGGCTGATCACAGATCGGGGTAAGGGGCAGATCCCGGCCCCTTACCACGTGATCAGCTGTCAGCCAATGACAGCTGATCACGTGATGTAAACAGAAGCTTGGTAATCGTCTTTTTATCATCATTCATTCATTCATCATGCTGCCAGCGTGAGGAGAAAAATAAGCCCATCACCGGCTTCTGTCAAAGGGACATTGGTCCCGAACAGAGAGAGCCACCGCATCTGTGCCCACCAATGCCCCCTGCCAGTGCCCCCCCAATCAATGGCACCATCAGTGCAGCCTCACCAGCGCACATCAATGAAGGAGAAAAATTACCTGTTTGCAAAATTTTAAAACAAACTATAAAACTGTTTTTTCCAAAAAAATATATATATTTTTTTAAATACCAGATTAAATACCATCAAAAGAAAGCTCTATTTGTGGGGAAAAAAATAATAAAAAAAATTATAAAAATGTAATTTGGGTACAGTGTTGCATGGCTGCGCAATTGTCATTCAAAGAGTGACAGCGTTGAAAGCTGAAAATTGGCCTGGGCAGGAAGGAGGGTTTAAGTGCCCAGTAAGCAAGTGGTTAAAAAAAGGAAAGAAAAAAGCGAACAGTGCTCTGAGCTTTAAAAGTGCAAGGCATCACCAGTAAGAATAACGGGTAAGAAGCTGAGTTTTGCGGTGCAGATACTGTGAATCAGATTTGGCTTTAGATACACTTTACAGTACAAAAGGGCTTGTATAGCATTTGTATATGTTAAAGACTTTTCTATATTATACTTGAGCCGCTATGATTTCCTAAAACTGGCAAAATGTTTTTTTTTGCTTCAGTATGAAAAAACACTTTCTGCTCACACAATTGGATTCCTCCTTTTCACAGATGATTGCATCAGCATTTTAAGTCAAATTACAAGAATTTCCTGCAAGGCAGTTCACTTTTGGTGAAATACATTCTAAGGCTCTTAAACACCTAGCTATAGATGCTGTCATTCTAAAGCCTCATACTCTCGATCGGACTTTGTACAAACTTTCCCGTGGATTTTTGTACAAAGGGCATTGGCCGTAAACTCGTATTGCATACGCACGATTGGACTTTTTAGGCAACAAACACGAACGTAGTGACGTTTCAACGTATTGACGACACTTCAAAAGAGGACGTTCAATTACTCCGGCGCCACCCTTTGGTCAACTTCTGTATTGTTATCTGATCATTTGCATTGGTTCTGAGCATGCGTGTTTGTACTTTTGTATAAAGTTTGATGGTTTGTATACACACGATCGGACTTTGCTCCATCTGACTTTTGTTGGCAGAAAGTTTGTCCGTTCGCACAGCCAACAAAAGTCAGATGAAAAACGAAAAATTTTGTCCGATGGAGCGTACACACGGGCGCATGTTGCCTTAAAACAGCTAATTTGCATGTTTGTTGTCAAAAAGTCTGATCGTGTGTACGGGCCTTTAGGCCCCTTTCACATTTGCACTACCTGAAAGTCACGCGACTTAAAGCAATGCTTGTGTAATCTTGTAGTCTATGGACCTCAAGTCGCATCAAAGTCGGACCAAAGTAGTGCAGGGACGACTTGAAGTCGCACAGACATGAACGGTACCCATTGGAAATCATGAGGTACAACTTGTCATTCGACTTTGCAGTCCCAAGTCGCACAAGTGTGAAAGGGGCCTTAATATAATGCTGAGACTGCTGAGGTGGTACTAGTAAAAACGGACACTCACTCGGTTTGGGAAAAATATGGTAAAGCTTACAGGAGTTGTCAAAACAAATACAGCTTAGCTTAGAATAAGCAAAACCCCCAAAAGATATTTGAAATTCTTTTTTTGAAACAGGCAATGAAAGTTATTCCTACATACTTGATGGATTCCAGGACGGTCTGACGATGTTCTGAAGCTTTTAGACGAATTTGTTCCCGGATAATGTCAGCATTTTCGCGTTCTACCTTGGCACGAGCTCGAGCTTCTGCCTCAATTCGAAGCATTTCATTTTTATGTCGCAACTCCATTTCGTGCTCCACCGTGGCTGGATGGGGATAAAAAATAAAAAATAAACAAACATACAGCATACGAAGAGTCACTTTCATAAAATCCTTGAAATGTGTACCAGTCGCCTGGATGGGATTTTATTTTTCGCAGATGCAAAAAAAAGGTACAGGTTCATATTGTAAATCAGTCAAAACCCCAAGGTGTCCAGAAACTGAACTATTAGAAGGGGATCCGTTGTTGGTTCCCAGATGATTAATGTAATCAATGTATAACCTACCAGACTCCATTAAAGAGGAGCTCCATGCTCCTTCAGAAAAAAAAAAAAAAAAAAAGTCAGCAGCTACAAATACTGTAGCTGCGGACTTTTAATAATTAGGACACTTACATGTCCAGGAATCCAGTGGTGTTGTCACCCGAGCCGATTTTTTAATCGGCTCTAGGGTGCTTCTGCCGCCATCTTGGCTAAAGGAAACCGGCAGCCTTGCGGCTTCAGCCAGTTCCCTACTGTTTGACAGCCCCCCCCAAGGTGGCAAATGTGTCAGCAGGGAGGGGAGGCAGACAAGTGGAGCTTCCCCTTTTGGGTGGAGCTTCGGTATAATTAACCCAGTCGCCTGGATGGGGTTTCATTTTCAGCAGGAACAAAAAGGAACAGGTTCATTTTGTAGACCATATCCCCACTTCTGATGACTTAATTTCCACAAAAGTGCTACAAAAGGATATAAATCTCCTTTGTGCGCACCAAACGGCTCTGCAAACCCAGATATTAACATATAAAAGCAGCAACATCATCATCACTGCAGTGCATACCAGGACCATGTACTACAGGCTGCCTGCAGTAAATTCCGGGGGGGGGGGGGGGGTTGCTTGAGTGGGTGAGAAGAGAGATCTCCAGTGAGTGGCCTTTATTACAGGAAGTTCCCAAAGAGAGGCACATCACACTGAATTACTGCACAGATATAGAAGAAATACACAAAGCGTACTAAGGTTCAGTTTTGGATAGAATGAGGAAGGATTACATTTCTTAATTGCTGTCATGCCTCTGCTGGGTAGACTGATTACTACTGTCACTTGGACAGAAATTGATGGAAAAACCAACATATTAAAAGTTGTTAGCCCAAGAGGCAAGGGTAAATCTTTCAATGAAGACACCTACTCCAGTGACATCTAAAAAGGTTAATTCTCCTAAATTTCGAGAGAATTCTGCTCACTTCCTGTTGCATCTTCAATACAGGATGTGAAATCTTTCCAATGGGACAAAGACAGCAAAATAAAATAACAGACCTCTACTCAATCAAAATAAGTTTTGCCAATGCATACACTTTAAATGATCAAGTCCCTGTCAGATGATTTTATTAGTAAGCAAAACGTACTTGACAGTAAAAAATAAATAAAAATTTGCTCCTCCCTTACCTCGCCGCATTGACTCTTGCTTCTGAACAGACTCTTCTTGTTTGCGCAAATTTTCCTCATTTAGATGTTGCTTTAAATCGAATAAAAGCAAAGTATTATAATAGCAATACTAGCAGAAATTTAGCATACCATTAAATTTAGCAGGCCAGATATAAAAGACAATGATAGGATATATTGCTGCCCATGGCAACCAATCAGCATCTTTAGACTAGACTTTAAAAATGATGGATGGAAGATGATTGGTTGTTATGAGTTAACAAAAAAAATCTTCCCTTTTGCACCATTTTTATACATATCTAACGGACAAGACTAGGACCAATGAAAGCATTACTATTACTGAAGAAGCCGTGTGTGAGAGGATGACACCAAGCCTAAGTATTAGAATTTGAATTCTACATATCTCCAGTTCTGAGACTTTCCTGGACCTTTTACGTAAATCCCAGGAAATGGGCAAGTCATTTACATAAAACAAATGCATTAAAGTTATGAAAGTCCTTTAATTATGATATGTCCTAAGTCTATTCCCATAATCCTGCTTTCATATCTCAATAACTGTTACTGTGACTGATTAGAAGTCGTGAAAGGTGATCAATAAACTAATTCTATTTATCCCCACTTTAATTCTCTTCTTAAAGCTTTTGCTGCCAAAATCTCAGTCGTGAGAATAGTGTTTGTCAGCCGAAAATTAGAAGCATGCATTGCATGTATCATCAGAGACTTTGGGGGTTATTTACGAAAGGAAAATCTACTTTGCACTACAAGTGCAAACTACAAGTGCAAAGTGCACTTGAAAGTGCACTGAAAGTACACTTGGAAGTACAGTCGCTGTAAATCTAAGGGGTAGATCTGAAATGAGGGGAAGCTCTGCTGATTTTATTAGCCAATCATGTGCAAGCTAAAATGTTTTTCTTTCATTTTCCTTGCATGTCCCCCTTGGATCTACAGCGACTGCACTTCCAAGTGCACTTCAGTGCACTTGTAGTGCAAAGTGGACTTGCCTTTAGTAAATGACCCCCAATGTCTGCATATTCAAGGCCACCATGTAAATTGTAAATTTTTATGCACAATGCAGAGCAAAGAAAGGTATGCTGCCCCTAAGTGGTCACTGAGCATCATGTCCCAGAAATAGCTACCATTCTTATCTGTATTACACCCCCCCCCCCCCCCCCCCCTCACCCCCCCCCCCCCCCCCCCCCCCCAGGTAAAGGGAAATGGCACGGTCCTGTCGTTCGCCAAACAAATCTATAATAAAGGACTGAGGCAGAAAAATCACACCTGACTGGTAGTGTGGCTTTTTAATGTACTAACAGAAAGTTTGTGTTCACCATACACACAAACTACTACAGTAAAGGAGATAGGCTTAGTTGTAATTCAACAAACACTTATACAAGTATAATATAGTTATAAACTATAATATATAGTTCATTACAACACATGGACTTCAATTTAAGGCAATTACCTGTTGCCGTAACTGATCCTCATATCGCTGCCTTGCCAGTTTATCTTGGTACTGGGCTCTCTAGAAAAATGGCAGAAATAAAAGAAAAATTAAACCTTATTATTTCCACTGAAGCATATGCTACACTAATAGAAAACAATGAAGCTGAACAGATAAAATAATAAAAAAAAAAAATACAGAACTGTAGATTACAGAAACACTGCCCATGCAAGGCACAGTGAAAGTGTCACGGCAAGGTGACTCTCCCCCCCCCGCCCCCGACGCCCTAAAGCCTCATACACACGATCGGACCGTGGACCAACTTTCCCGTGGATTTTTGTCCAAAGGGCGTTGGCCCCAAGTTGGTATTGCATACACACGGCAGGACTTTTTCAGCCAACTTTCACCAAATCACTTGGTTTTTCTGCTCTTTACCGCCACCTTTGGTCAACTTCTGTATTGTTGTCTGATCTTTTGCATTGGTTCTCCATTGGTTTGTACAAAAGTCCGTTGGTTTTGTGTACACACGGTCGGACTTTGGTCCATCAGACTTTTGTTGGCAGAAAGTTGGTCCGTTCGCACAGCCAACAAAAGTCAGATGAAACCTGGAAAAAGTTGGTACACACGGTCGGATGTTGGTCCAAAACAGCTAATTTGCATGTTGGTTGTCAAAAAGTCAGATCGTGTGTATGGGCCTTTATACTCACCTCGCCGCCAATGCCCACCCATGCTTTTCTTCTTTTTTTTGCAGCCAGCTACAATAACTGGCCCTTCCGAGTAAGGAGGAGCCCGGTGATGGGGGCTCAAGCTCTGTCACCTTACCTTGTTGACTGCATCCCTTTGATAGATATCCCACTTCGACAGCAAGTATAGGACACCTTTTTTTTTTTTTTTATAATTTTTGTTACATTATTCAGTTGCCCATTGGACATAGTTCCTTGATAATCTTAAAAAAATAGTAACAATTCTCTTTTTTAAAATATCCTCCTACCTAAATATGGGGCTGTACAAGAAAAAAATGCATTTGATCTGTAATGTCAAATGTGATAAACTACTGAACCGTAAGGCCCCTTTGATGTAGGCTTTCCGATCAGGTCCGCCTGTCAGTTTTTCAGGTGGACCTGATCGGACACTCCATTCACTCCTATGGAGCGGCGGATGTCAGGGGTGACATGTCTGCTGACACCCGCTGCGATCTGATCCGATCCGGTCCGTGAAATCCAGATGGATGGAGACCCTATTTTCCATCTGTTTGGTGGATCGAGTTGGATGGGATCGGATGAAAACAGACAGGTGGTCTGTTTTCATCCGATCTCCCCATAGAGGAGAGCGGGACTGACAGGTCACTGTGCAGAGACGGACCTGTCATCCGCCTGCTCTGCTGGGATCAGTGGATCGATCACCCGCTGAGCAAAGCGGAGACCGCCGTTCCGACCGCCCATGTGCACGGACCCTTACTATAAATATGTGTACCGACCTAGCTGGCAAACAATTTGAAAATCTTTGGAGCATGGCCCAAGTTCAGGGCCGCATCTGGCATACAGCACAGATTGGTCAACACCATCATCATTACCACCACAAAATCAGCTTAATAGGCAATTAAAGGGTATATTTACCTTCTGCAAAAAAAAAAATGCACATCTTTTAGCAGGTAAAAAAAGTCAAATAATAAAAAAAAAAAATAATATAATAATTTATAAAAAAAAATTTGCATTTTTTTTTTTTTTACATTGCATCCTGTAAAGCATTGCAAGCCTGGATCCTGAAGACTGTCAGTACACTGTCTGCCATACCATTGGTACAGGCAGGCAGTTACTGAAAGGCGGGAAGATCAATGGACTAAGAGCGCTTACCAGTGCCCTCGCAGTTCATTAAGAACTACAAACCGCAATGTCTGACGGTACTAGAAGTTGAATGTTGAATTCATTCACAGGAAACCGTGAATGAATGATGTGTCCATGTGGGCGAGAAGATCTCCTGCCCACTGTCGCAAAGCAGGGAGTTCTGGAGGCGGGAGGTAGCTGCATAGGAGACTGTACACCCTAGACCAGTGATGGCAAACTTTGGCACCCCAAATACAGGTCACATGATTGGGTATCAAAAAGTGCATCTTAAGTGTACCCTACTGAGAAAATTAGAAGAAAAATTCCGTACAAGGCACGATCGTTCGATTTTCATATAGTGTGTACACAAAAAAAATAAATAAAAAAAAGTGTACTTTTTTCGTACAAGAAAAAACAGATATGAAAGACTGTGCAAAATCAGAAACAATAAACAGCGAAATAAAGACTGTCTTTCGAGAATTTTTTGTACAATTAGTACCATCCTCGGATTTGACCTGCTGCAAAACATCGAGGAAAACCAGACAATCATTCGTCTGATTTTCTTATAGTGTGTACTGGGCTTTAGAGTAAGAGTGTGTCAGAACTAAAAATGGGCAGAGGTTCACCAATTTGTGAAAAGCTATATCTAAAAATTGTTGAACAATTTCAGAATAATGTTCCTCAAATTGCAAAGAAATCTCTGTGCACAAGGGACGAGGCTGAAACGCAATTTTGGACGCCTGTGATCTTTGGGCCCTCAGCCAGCACAACATTATAAACAGGCATGATTTCGTAATGGACATCACTGCATGGGCTTTCAAAAATCACTGTCTGAACGGTGCCATCCCCCGTGTCCAGCATTTGCGTCCATAGACGTGAATGCCGGACTCAGCCCCGCCCTTGTCATTGGATTTGATTGACAGCAGCGGGAGCCTGCACTGCTATAAATCTATCCAATCAAGAGCCGGGACTCAGGTAACTAAAACCTAAAACGGGGGGGGGGGGGGGGGGGGGGGGGGTGGTCACTGCCAGAAGTTCTCACCTAAAATGCATAGGATGCATTACAGTGAAAAAACACAAGGGTTTACAACCCCTTTAAGCTCATTAAATGGTCTGTTACAAAGTGGAAAACTGTTCAGTGGCCAGACAAATTGATAATTTTACATTCATTTTTTTGGGCAACCATGGGCGCCACGTCCAGACTAAAGAGGAGAGGGACCTTCCAGCTTGTTATCAGCACTCAGTTCAAAAGGCTGCATCTCTGAGGGCATGGGTGTGCATTAGAGCTGCACAATTAAACGTTAAAAAAATCGTGATCTCGATTCACCCCCTCTGACGATCTATATTGCGGAGTTTGCCAATTCTTTCATATAACAAGGGGAGAGACTGTCTGCTCACTCAGCTGTCAAAAGAAAACATCTGGGCAGTCGGCCAAGTTTAGAATATGAAACATTGTAACTAACCTTCCTTCTTAGATCAAAGGGATACACTAGTTTGTAAAAAAAAAAAAAAAAAAAAATGTCCATGCAGTCTGCCAAGTTCTCAACAACATGTAAATGCAGGAAGTTTAACCACTTAAAGTCTAAATCTTTTTATGACACTTCGAGTTATTCGAGAATAAAATGGCAATTGCTGCAATATTTTATGCCACACTGCATTTGACCAGCGGTCTTTCAAACGCAATATTTTGGAAAAAAAATACACTTCAATGAATAAAACGAAAATGCTGCGAGAATCGTGATCTATCTTCTAAGCAAAAAAAAAAATATGTGATTCTCATTTTAGCCAGAATCGTGCTGCTCTAGGGTGCATTAGTGTGTATGGAGTGATCAGCTTGCACATCTGGAAAGGCATCATCAGTGCTGAAAGATATATCCAGGTTTTTTAGAGCAGCATATGCTCCCATCCAGGGAGGTCTTGCATATTTGAGCAGGACAATGCTAAACCGCATACTGCATCTATGACAACAGCATGGCTTTGCAGTATAAGAGTCTGGGGGCTTAAGTAGACCCAGGATTGTGAGCAGTTAGAATCCTATATCAGGCAAGAGTGGGAAAACATTCCTTTCCCAAAACACCAGCAACTGGTCTCCTCAGCTACCAGATATGTACAGAGAGTCGTTAAGAGAAGAGGGCCGAACAGAATAACACGTTTTGGTTGGAGTTAGGCCTGCAATGTTGGAGTAAGGCTCCATCCAAGTCTATGGGAGGTTACTGCAAAGACATGGGGTGTGCTGAGAAGGTTTCTGAATGGAGGATGTAAACACTGTGGGAGACCCCAACCATAAGAGAGAAGTAGGTGGGCTCTTGTTTAGAGTATGTTAGGTAGGGTGTGAAGGCTGGGAAGTTTTTTTTTTAACTTGGCCTTACATTTTAGGATACATCAGATAGCTACATAAATGCTTAAAGACTATTTCCTGCTTAGTTACTATTGGGGAAAATTAAAGGGTAGCCCCACTTTCCTGGGAAACAAAAATTGCAAAAAAAAAAAAAAAAATGTATATTAACCACTTCAATACCAGGCACTTAAACACCTTCCTGCCCAGACCAATTTTGAACTTTCAGCACTGTCGCACTTTGAATGACAATTGCGCGGTTATGCTACACTGTACCCAAATTACATTTTTAGAATTTTTTCCCACAAATAGAGCTTACTTTTGGTGGTATTTGATCACCTCTACCTTTTTTTTATTTTTTGCTAAACAAATAAAAAAAAGGAATGGTAATCCTGGAGCCACTGGAGGTCAAACAACCACCCTAAACTATTAAGGAATGGATTTTTGAATGTAACCACCTTTAGCACATGGAAGAACTAACTGCCTTGCTTTATGACAGATCTTCTCAATATACCTCAACGTCGACCACATGGATCCCTTTCTTGGGGGGTACCGAATTTAGAAACATGCAAAATGATCCTGGGCCTTTTTTTGGGCACCTACCCCCATACCCTGGACCCATCTATCCTTTAATGCAGTGGTCATTTACCCTGTCCTCAGGGCCCACTAACAGGCCAGGTTTTATGTATTACCTTGGGGGAGATGCAGACTAGAATACTGCAATCACTGAGCAGCAAATTATATCACCTGTAATGTATTTCAGTTATCTTGCAAACCTTGCATGTTAGGGCTCTTTCACACAGACGTGCCCGTGTACGGAGCCCGCTCTGCACAGCGGGAATCGCTCCGTTGATCCCTGCTGTGCAGGAAGATGACAGGTCCGTCTCTGCACTCTGTGCAGGGACAGACCTGTCAGAGCGCCGCTCTCCCCTATGGGAGATCAGATGACGATGGACCGTAGAGTCCATCGTCATCCGATCCGCAGGCGGATGGAAAAAATTGCTTTTTCCTCCGTCACACTTTTTCGGATCGGAGCGGGTCGGATGTCAGCGGACATGTCACCGCTGACATCCTTCCCTCCATAGGGGTCTATGGAGGGTCCGTTCAGGTCCGCCAAACAAAACTGACAGGCGGACCTGAACGGACCGCCCGTGTGAAAGGGGCCTTAGTGGGCCCTGAGGACAGGGTTGATGACCATTGCTTTAATGAATCCACTACAATCCAACATACTGTTTATTCACACTCTTTTCTCCAATCACATGGAAAGATTACTAATATAAAATTCAGTGGGCATGTACTTCACACCCCATGGCTTGATTAGTCAGGGCCTAGACTGACTACAAATCACAAGTACTAGGAAATAGATATGTATTTGTCAAAAACTGCATGCGATTTCATTCCATTCCGTATTCAGCAGAAAGCAGGTGAGTACAAATGAGGGAGGAGAGGCATTACAGCTAAAGTGCAGGCACATAAGTTAATATATACAGCAGTAAACATTACCATAATCTGCCATTCATTCATAGGATAAATTGTTATAGTCATAGGATCAATGCATGTAATACACTTTTCCTAAGTATCTCTAGAGCAAGGAGACTAAGCACTTTAGAAGACTCCTATGAGCTGGGTGACCAGCTACCCTACTGCCCAATAGTAGTTTTGTGCAGGCAGCACATATGCAATGGTGCCAGTATTGCCCATTTTAGGTGATACCTATTTGAGAAACAAGCATGGTTTTCTTTCCCCTTTCCACTTATCAGCATCCTGCAGTTTCTAGTTGCCTAGAATCTTAGGATGCTACAGGTTGAGTGCAGAGGATTCATTGGAGTTGTGCTAGAGTGAGGTTGTCTTAAAAAGGTATATTCCAACTTTTGCCAAAAAAAAAAAATTAAATTTAAAATAATAATAATGGCACCCATATTTGAAGAAAACATGTGATCAGTGAATTGCTCCTGTAGATCTTTCTCCAGCTTCCCTTCTGTACCAAGGTAGAGACTTTCAGTTAGAGAGCCAGAGGAAGGTCAATGGACGACGATTGCCATAATCAACACAATTGAGTTTTATTGGTAGCTACAAGTTCGCCTACTGCACTGGCAAACAGAACTTGTAGTTCACTCATTCTCAGATTTCTGTGATTGAATGACATGGCTGTGGGAGCAGAGCAGCAGCTGTCGCAATTCATAGGGGGAAGGGATGGGTGGCTGATCACTTGCAACCACGTTACATTCCAAATATGGGTGTACCATGTAACAGTCTAAAAGGTAAAAAGGTGGAGTTGGATTTTTAACACTGAGGCCTGAGCATTGATAGTGGTGTTCTCTACTCCCCTCACTGCTCACAGAATAGTCATATACACTCACAAGAGCCAACCTGCAGGCTATATGCAAAAAGAGTTCTTGAGAGGTGCCATCTTGCAGAGCACCTTTGTGTGTGCAAAACAGTTATATGGTTCCCTGTAGATCCCTCCCTGGTATTGCTGTGTGTACTTTGTAAGAGCATGTGGAAGTGTCACAGGGATTACAAAAAAATAACACGAACGTGCACAGAGCATGCATAGACGTTAGTCCTCATCAGCCAATCCGACTGATCGGGGTCTGTCCACTGTATTGCAGAAAGCTGAATTTTTAAGTGATGGTTTAGTGGACGTACCAAGAGATGAAATTAAACCATCATACTTCAGCAGTGAAAGGTTACACTGCTGATCTCCGATGTACCTACTCCAATGAGTGCTACCAGTATTATCTCCAGGTATTATTAGGTACAGCTTTATTATCAACTTACAGCTTGATTCTGCTTTGTCTCCTCATTTAAGGTTTTCCTCCTCTCCTCTCCTTGCACTCGTATCTGCTCACTCTTCAGCTGTTCCAAGGCCCCTTCATATTCCTAAATTTGAAAATAAGATTCTTTAAAAGAGGAAAATACCAGAGTTGAAAAAAATAAAAAAAATAAAAATAAAACAATGGTGTAGCTACTGACAGATTTAAATCTGCAAGAAAGAAGGTACCAAAACAATGCTAATCCTAATATTAATGCTTCTCAGTTTGTAAACTGCAATACGCAATATTTAATACTGCAAGAACCCTTTCACACCGAGCCGCCACCTATTTTTAGCAGCACTATTTGGCCGCTATCGGGCGGTTTTAACCCCCCATTGGCGGCCGAAAAAGGGTTAAATCCGCAGGCAAAACACCACCAGAGTGGCGTTTTGCCAGCGGTATCGCAGCGCTGCCCCATTGATTTTAACAGGGAACAGCGGTGGAGGAACGGCGAGTTCACTGCTCCAAAGAAGAAGACTTTTTCTGACGCCCTGCCAGTGCACCGCTCCAGTGTGAAAGCACTCGGGCTTTCACACTGTAGTGCATGCAGCAGCTGTTTTAGGGCGTTTTTAATGTTATAGCGCCTGCAATTTGCCCAGTGTGAAAGGGGTCTTAATTGTTGTCAAGAAAACAGCATAGTACATGATGAAATTATCCATTAAAGTGGACGTAAACCCTCCTATTGTTTTCTGCCAAGAAAGCTGCCATCTTGGCCTCTGTTTAATCTACAGACTGGTTGAGAGCACAACCAATGTGACAGTTACATTCCTGGCACGTGACAGGAATGTAACTGTTTTTTTTAAACTGTTAAATGGATGGGTTTACTTCCGCTTTAGACCCCTTTCACACTGGAGGCATTTTTCAGGTGCATTAGCGCTAAAAATAGTGTCTGTAAAAAGCCTCATCTGCAATCCCAGCGTGAAAGCCCGAGTGCTTTCACACTGGGGCGCTGCGCTGGCAGGATGTAAAAAAAAAAATAAGTCCTGCAAGCAGCTTCTCGGAGGCGCTTTAGGAGTGGTGTATACACTGCTCCTAAAAAAATGTAAAGGGCATATCTAGGCAATTTTTCTTCAGTCGCGCTGCAAGTCATGCTGCCTTAGTGTGAACAAACCCTAAGGAGATGTTTGGTGTGTCATTTAATACACAGAAAAGTAAAATATATAAAATGTTACAAAATCTTTATTAGTGTATAAAATATACAATTCTGATATAAAAAAAAAAAAAAAAAAAATGTAAGATAGATGCTATAGGTTTGTAAATTACACAATGTAGAGCCTAGTGGGCCAATGCACTTTCCATAAATCCAGGGCTTCTTCAGGATCCCCAACTCTCCATATTAAAATTATGGGTACAATGAAAAACACAATTACAAAGTTGTACATTACATTATTATACAATGCATTTATGCCTGCATGTTACACTTGTGGAGCTAGCGTAGGTTTTTTATTTCTTCTTCTCCTCTTTTCTCCACTTTGGGCTCACACTATCTCCACAAATGTAACTAGCAGGCCTTAATGCAATGTATAATTAATGTAATGTACAACTTTGTAATTATTGTGTTCCTCATTGTAGACATCGTGCCCATATTTTTGTCATAATATATACACATACATATCAATTTTTTTTTTTATCAGAAGTGTATATTTTATTTGATTTCGTAACATTTTACACATTTACCTTTTTGTGTATTATACGACACACCAAACTCTCTATACCTCCGATACGGGCAGGCAGTTACACACTGACACCAAGCTCAATGAGCTACCTAAAGCAATCAACAGCACCCTGGTAGATGGTTGAGAACTACAAGCCGACAGCCACAAAAGTTGTTGGTACTTGTAGTTTTAACATTCACAGAATACTGTTTTTTAATGTGTGACAGCGAGCAGGTGGTAGAGAAGATCCCCCACTTGCTGTCAAAAAAGGGGGATTGGGGTGTGCAGAGGCTGATGCATCTATAACATGTTAAACCCTGAGTATGGGTGTAACAGGTTACAAAAGATGAACTCCTTTAATACCAGACTTAAAGCAGTAGGAGAGTGCTCCCACTGCTGTACTAAACTCTGTATCTGGTTCTCCAAGTACTTATTTTTAAATAGGAAGACAAGCGTGGAGAACTAGAAGAATTTGTTCACAGACTCTTAAAAGCCAAGTGTAAGCGATGCTACCAGATAACATTAAACTTCGCAAAAAGCACTGAAAGTTGTTTTTAAAGTGGTTGTAAAGCGCTGGTTGTTTTTTTTTGCCCCGAACCTGCAAGGTAAGGGCATAATGTGATAGTATGCAATGCATTCTGGCACAAGTATGTGAAACTTACCTGAAAACGAGGCCCTCCAGTGATGCAATGTCATCGCTGGAGGCAGCATCTATCTTCACCCATCTTCCTTGCGGGTCCACGGATTCCGGCTGTGTGACTAGCCGGAGCCGCGATGACATCACTCCCACACATGCGTAAGTGCATGCATAGTAAATATCTCCTAAATAGTGCACGTTTAGAAGATAGTTACAGTATCTATAGGTAAGCCTTATTATAGGCTTACCTATAGGTACAAACTATGCATGGGACTTTACTTCCTCTTTAACATTGGGTCCATTTTTTGAAACGTTACCTTGATTTTAACTTGTTGTTCCAGGTGAAGGGTCTCTTCCTGCATCTTAGCGAGATGTAGTGCCTCCTTAGCATGACCTGGAAAACAATAGGCATGAAATATCTTAGAACTCATGACCTTCCACAACAGAGAAAAAAAGAGTTAAAAAAAATACATAGAAAAGTAAAACAAGAAATGAATTCTAAGCATCCAATTAATGTTCAGAACTGACAGACATCGGGTGACTCCTCAAAACTGACTTTGAAACCAAAGAGCCAGACTAAAGGTAAGTAAAGCTTATTTTGTGAACACATGTAAATGTATAAAACGTGCAGTTATTGACTTTAAAGCCCAACTCTAGGATTGTTTTTTTTTTTTTTTTTTTTATTATGGTCAGAGAGGGCCCTCTTCCTTAAAGTGGGGTGCCCCTTAAAAAATTTTATTTAAAAAAGTCAGACACTTACCTGTCCCAGGGTCCAGTGATGCGGGGGAACGAAGCCCCTCCCTTGTTCCCCACTTCGCTCGTGGCGCCGGCATTCTTACTGAAGCCACAGCCGGGCACCCACTGCGCATGCGCGAGCGGCGCCGGGCACCGTAATACGCTGCACAGTCATCTGGGACCTGTCACGTGTCCCAGATGACTGACTGCGCCGAGGGGAAGTGATGTCAGTGACGCTGAAGGAGGCAGACTACGAGGGACCCCCTAGCAACAGGCATTTAGAGGTGAGTGAAAAGAAAAAAAAAAAATTCCAAATTGTTTAGTTTTTTATGAATTTTAAGCTTTTTTTTTTTGGTGGAAACACTAAACTCATAATTTAAAAAAAATAAAAATAAAAAAAAACAACCTATCTAAAGTATGTATTATTAACTCAAAAAGTCCCTTCTATAGCTCTCAGCCTCCTACATACGTTTTGTTTTTTGCTGCTGTGATCTGACTTCCTGTTAAAGGTGGCTTCATCCATTCTTCGTGGTCCATTGGAAGTAGGAACGTGGCCACCCTCTCTTGCTCGCTCCAGAGATGGACTGGAGACTTTGGGATTTGTAGTGACATGATCGCAACTAGCGTTTGCTGCTCGTTCCAGCAAATTTAGGGAGAGGGAATAGGAAAGGTTCAGGGGCTTCCAGAGGAAATTACAAGAGGCAGAAAAATATGATTAAAAAACACTTTAAGCTTTAGGACCGAGTTCTCAGATTACCATAAACCTAGTGATTTTTGGTTCCCTTTAAACCTTTGCCAAGAGCATGGCAATATGGATGATCCGATTGCTGGTTCTTGTCATATTCACTATCCTGGCAATAAAATTGTTTTTATTTTCCTTTTCAAATTATAACAAAACCAAAAAATGAAGCATGCAATGGGAGCCAATATTTGCCTGCAGCAACAAATCAGGATCCATCTTACAAATGTAAACAAAGAATGAAGGTACTATAAAGCAACATCTCTACCAGAATAAAGACAATCCTGCTAACGACCTCATTGATCACGTGACCTACAAATGTAGACAAAGTTTGCAGACTAGAATAAATGATGCAACTATGGCTCAACACACTGACATCTGACACACATGAGTACAGGAGGCATTGGGCACTAGTATTAGGCAAGGATGTTACACAAACATGCTATAGATCTGACCTTGGCTCTGTTTACATGATTTACACATCAGCAGCTACATAAATAGGTGAATTTAAATCCATATTCTAAAATCAGGCTAAAGTTGGCCGTACACTGAATGAAATTCTGCCGTGTCAGCAGGACGGGATGAATTGTGATCAGTGTGTGGCCGTCCCTGATCAACACAAGTCAATCAGACAAGGGACCTGTTAGAAAAATGTCCCTGATCCGTGTATACTGACAGCGGCCGGGGATTCCTCCATCCACACTGTTTGTGAAGATGGAGGAAGCATAAAGTATTTTTTTTGTTTAGCCCACTGAACACTTTAACAAAGCAGAGGTAAGTACTCCTCTTTTCCTTCTAGGTCTCATTCAGACCCATTTGTTACAGTTATGTGTGATACTGGGCATCTTTCTGTGTTGCAACACATTAATCTCATTTAATGATTGGATAGGTCTATGGGCCGCTTCACATGTGGTGCAATGCGCACTTATACATCAGGGTATACTGCACACAGGGGGAGGGGTTTGGGGTACCCATGTCAGAGATCCTCTGGTACTTGGGGGGGGGGGGGGGGGTCATGCCCAGGATCTTCCAGCACGGGGTGGGGGAGTGCCCATGCCAGGGATCTTCCAGCACTGGTGGGGGGGTCATGCCCAGTATCTTCCCGGCATGGTGAGCGTCATGCCAGGGATCTTCCCGGCATGGTGAGCATCATGCCAGGGATCTTCTGGCACTGGGGGGGGGGGGGGGGTTTATGCCGGAATCTTCTGGCACGAGGAGGGGCATGCCAGGGATCTTCTGACACTGTGGGGGGGTCATGCCCAGGATCTTGCGGCACGGGGAGGGTCGTGCCAGGGATCTTGCAGCACGGGGAGGGTCGTGCCAGGGATCTTGCAGCACGGGGAGGGTCATGCCAGGCATCTTGCAGCACGGGGAGGGTCATGCCAGGCATCTTGCAGCACAGGGAGGGTCATGCCAGGATCTTGGCATCTTGCAGCACGGGGAGGGTCATGCCAGGCATCTTGCAGCACAGGGAGGGTCATGCCAGGCATCTTGCAGCACAGGGAGGGTCATGCCAGGGATCTTGCAGCACGGGGAGGGTCATGCCAGGCAGCACAGGGAGGGTCATGCCAGGGATCTTGCTGCACGGGGAGGGTCATGCCAGGGATCTTGCTGCACGGGGAGGGTCATGCCAGGGATCTTGCTGCACGGGGAGGGTCGTGCCAGGGATCTTGCTGCACGGGGGAGGGTCGTGCCAGGGATCTTGCGGCACGGGGAGGGTCATGCCAGGGATCTTGCGGCACGGGGAGGGTCGTGCCAGGGATCTTCTGTCACTGTGGGGGGGTCATGCCAGGGATCTTGCGGCACGGGGAGGGTCATGCCAGGGATCTTGCGGCACGGGGAGGGTCATGCCAGGGATCTTGCGGCACGGGGAGGGTCATGCCAGGGATCTTGCGGCACGGGCAGGGTCATGCCAGGGATCTTGCGGCACGGGCAGGGTCATGCCAGGGATCTTGCGGCACGGCAGGGTCATGCCAGGGATTTTGCAGCACTGAAGGGTCATTGCCAGGGATTTTGCAGCACTGAAGGGTCATTGCCAGGGATCTCTGGTAAAGGAGGGTGCCCATGCCTAGGATCTTTTAGCACAGGGGAGGGGGCACGCAAGGGATCTCTGGCAAAGGGGGTGGAGGGCATGCCAGTCCAGCAGCCAAGATACAGAAGAAGTCACTACATGACACTGGTAACTGATGGGTGGAGTGATCGTGTATCACAGTGGGGGTTGTGGATGTCTGTGGAAGGGGATAGAGGTCACTCACGTGACTGGTCAAGCTCTCTAGCAGCTTTGGCCGCCCTCTCCAGGCCAGTGGGGTCAAAGTTGCTCCATTTGTCCTTGGGCTTGTTCTTGTCACCGTCCCCATCTCCCCCGGGCGGAGGCACCGGTAGGCCTGGCACTAGTGGGGGTGCCTGCTGCCCCTTGTTGTAGCCGAATAACCAGGACATGGTGTAAAAGACCCGGTCACCGCTCTCTGCTCACTGACACACGTGCTGCTCCGCGCATGCGCACTCCCCGCCTGACAAGGTCATATTCCGTAGGAACCCACAGGCTGGAACGTCACGGCCAGCGGAGAAACATGATTGGCTCACGGCTGACCGGCTCCCCACTTCCGGTAGACGGTGGCCTGACAGGGACAGAAGTGGTGAGAGGCGAATGTTCTTTTGGCTTCCGCTTAGCAACGCCTTGTTTGAGCCTTCCCCTAGCAACGGAGGAAAGGGAAGAGAAGACACCATGGCCGGGAGAGCGGAGGGAGTGTTCGTGCTGCACGGGAGGAAAGCGGCGCTCAGGTACGAGGCCGGGGGAGATGATGGGGGAGGGGATGGTGGTTTGGGGGTGTACAGCCGGAGCATTGGGGTGTCCAATCTCCTTCTTCATTCATTACCATCACAACAGAGACACCTGAGACCTGACAACAAGTCTCTGCATGCCTGCTACATAGGAGGACTGAGGAGTGTACTCTGTACTGGGACTTGTGCTACTGGGGAGTGTACTCTGTACTGGGACTTGTGCTACATAGGAGGACCGGGGAGTGTACTCTGTACTGGGACTTGTGCTACATAGGAGGACTGGGGAGTGTACTCTGTACTGGGACTTGTGCTACATAGGAGGACTGGGGAGTGTACTCTGTACTGGGACTTGTGCTACATAGGAGGACTGAGGAGTGTACTCTGTACTGGGACTTGTGCTACATAGGAGGACTGAGGAGTGTACTCTGTACTGGGACTTGTGCTACATAGGAGGACTGAGGAGTGTACTCTGTACTGGGACTTGTGCTACATAGGAGGACCGGGGAGTGTACTCTGTACTGGGACTTGTGCTACATAGGAGGACTGGGGAGTGTACTCTGTACTGGGACTTGTGCTACATAGGAGGACTGGGGAGTGTACTCTGTACTGGGACTTGTGCTACATAGGAGGACCGGGGAGTGTACTCTGTACTGGGACTTGTGCTACATAGGAGGACCGGGGAGTGTACTCTGTACTGGGACTTGTGCTACATAGGAGGACTGGGGAGTGTACTCTGTACTGGGACTTGTGCTACATAGGAGGACCGGGCAGTGTACTCTGTACTGGGACTTGTGCTACATAGGAGGACCGGGGAGTGTACTCTGTACTGGGACTTGTGCTACATAGGAGGACTGAGGAGTGTACTCTGTACTGGGACTTGTGCTACATAGGAGGACTGAGGAGTGTACTCTGTACTGGGACTTGTGCTACATGGGAGGACTGGGGAGTGTACTCGGTACTGGGACTTGTGCTACATAGGAGGACCGGGCAGTGTACTCTGTACTGGGACTTGTGCTACATAGGAGGACTGAGGAGTGTACTCTGTACTGGGACTTGTGCTACATAGGAGGACTGAGGAGTGTACTCTGTACTGGGACTTGTGCTACATGGGAGGACTGGGGAGTGTACTCGGTACTGGGACTTGTGCTACATAGGAGGACCGGGCAGTGTACTCTGTACTGGGACTTGTGCTACATAGGAGGACCGGGCAGTGTACTCTGTACTGGGACTTGTGCTACATAGGAGGACTGAGGAGTGTACTCTGTACTGGGACTTGTGCTACATAGGAGGACCGGGCAGTGTACTCTGTACTGCAGGGGTGCCCAACCAGTGGCCCTCAGAGCCCTCTGATGTGGCCCGCAGAGCCCTCTGATGTGGCCCGCGACCTCTTGCCCTGGGATGGCAGGTTGGCAAGCCCAGATTGCAGGTTGCTGACCCGCCATCCCAGAGCATCAGTGTTGTGAATGGTGCCAACGGGAGAGGAAGCAAGGGGCTGCAGAGCAGAGCCACATAAGCCAATACTTCCTGTATAGTGTCGGCTCCTGTCATAGGCGGAGTGATACCAAATGCGCTCTGCCTGGGACAGCAGCAGCTGGCGATAACTGAATGGAACTCACTAAAATCACAGTGTATGTAAGGGCATATCTGTTCTGCAGTGGTTACTGGTCTGCTTTCAGACTAATCCGCAGGTGCACCTGCGGGTTACCTGCACTGAGCCATAGACTTCTGGTTTTACCTGCGGGTTGGGGCGCTTACAGAAAGTGCACCAAACCTGCAGGATATAATAGAATTGTATAGCAAAGTGCAGCTAAACCACAGGAAAACCACAGGTGAACTGTGCTGCACCTGCGGCGTGGGTAGACCACAAACCATCAGTGTGAAAGCTGCCTTAGGCCCCTTTTACACGATCCAACCCAATCGGACCCTCTATTCACCTCTATGGAGCGGCAGATGAAAACAGACTTGTGTCCGTTTACACCCGCCTACCTCAGATCCGATCTGCTAAAAAAAAAACAGAAGTTTATCCGTCCCCTTCCATCGGATCAGAGGGCCCATAGAGTAGAGTGGGCTGTGGGTGTGTCCACTCTGCATATGCAGAGTGGACACAGACCCGTCATCCGCCCACTCTGCTCATTGTGGCCCTCGACTGGTTACTAAGTCACTTAAGTGGCCCTCACTCTTCAAAAGGTGGGGCACCCCTGCTGTACTGGGACTTGTGCTACATAGGAGGACCAGGGGTGTACTCTGTACTGGGACTTGTGCTACATAGGAGGACCGGGCAGTGTACTCTGTACTGGGACTTGTGCTACATAGGAGGACCGGGGAGTGTACTCTGTACTGGGACTTGTGCTACATAGGAGGACCGGGGAGTGTACTCTGTACTGGGACTTGTGCTACATAGGAGGACTGGGGAGTGTACTCTGTACTGGGACTTGTGCTACATAGGAGGACCGGGGAGTGTACTCTGTACTGGGACTTGTGCTACATAGGAGGACCGGGGAGTGTACTCTGTACTGGGACTTGTGCTACATAGGAGGACTGGGGAGTGTACTCTGTACTGGGACTTGTGCTACATAGGAGGACCGGGGAGTGTACTCGGTGCTGGGACTTGTGATCCCTGGCTGGGTGGGACTTGTCCTTGGCTGGGTGAGATGCTGGGACTTGTAGTCTCTGACTATTTGGTCCTTGACTGGCTGGCATGTGGTGCTTATAGTCCCTGACAGGGTAGGACATGCCCTTGGTTGGCTGAACTGCTGGGACTCGTAGTCCCTGATTGGCTGGAATTAGTGCTCCTTGGACAGCTAGCATGCTGGGACCTGTAGTCCCTGACTATCTGGGACTTGTGATCCCTGACTGGCTGGTTAGCTTGGGCTTGTAGTCCCTGATTGGCTGGGACTCGTGGTGCCTTGCTGGCATTCTGGGATTGTAGTCTCTTATTGGCTGGGACGGGACCTGTGATATTTGCACAGCTAGCATGTTGGGACCTGTAGTCCCTGGCTGGCTGACATTCTTGAACTTGTAGTCCCTGGTTGACTGGAACTTGTGATCCCCGACTGGCTAGCATGCTGGGACTTGTGGTTCTGGATCCCATGGCTGTCCTAGTAGTACAGGGTCCTGCTGAGCTCCCTGTGTCATGGTCATACAATCTCATCACCTTCTATACACCTGGCTCATAGACCCTGACACTCCCCTCCACCACCATCCATATGATACCCAGTGATCTCCTACAACACCCGGGAGGTCTTGGCTTCAAACCTTTAGAGATCAAATCTGGAGGCTGACTTTGTAAACCTGGAAATGCTGGTTGCCTGGCTGCTCTGATTTCCTGATGGCTTCAGTACTTTATGAGCCTTTCACTTGAAGGGAGATCAGACATATGGCTCCTTCCAGATCAGAGACCGAAGATTGTGACATCAACAAGTTCATCCCTCCTCATTAGTAAGTCTTCCCATATATTCCAGTACTACTCGCCCATCATCCTCCTACACAAGCTGTGTATGGTAGACGTGTGCATTGTGTGTGGTCAGGTAAACAAAGCACCCATTAAACCTGTAATCTTCCCGCCAGGTAAACAGACAACGCCTCATGGAAGGTTTGTTGTACATAGCAACAGTTAAAGAGAACCTGCCTAATGATGGCCATTGATGTGCAAGCTCCATATGAAGGATCTTCTAAGCATTGCAGATCCCCCAGACTATTCATTTCAACAACAATCGTCCCATAAGATGTGCATTCAACGAGGGGGATTTATCAAAAATGGACCAGACAGATTCTGGAGCAGCTGTACATGGCAACCAATCAGATTCCATGTTGGGCTATTCAAATAAATGATAGATGCTGATTGGTTGCCAGGTACATTCTGTCTCCAGCACAGGGGAGCCCATTCCAGGGATCACATCCAAGATGGCGATAGGTTTTGGTAAACCCCCCTTTGTATTGTATGCATGTACCTGGAAGATTAGAGAGATCTACAGAACTGCACCACAGCATCTTAAGTCAAGCTCAAAGTGTCATGTGCATATAAATTCCTCAAAAAAACTTGATCAAAGTGTCATTTATATAAGGATTTGCCCCCTTAACGACCAGACCATTTTTTTTGCTATACGGCACTGCGTCGTTTTAACTGACAATTGCGTGGTTGTGTGACGTTGTACCCAAACAAAATTGACGTCCTTTTTTTTTCCCCCACAAATAGAGGTTTCTTTTGATGGTATTTGATCACCTCTGTGGTTTTAATTTTTTGCGCTATAAATTCTTTGGAAAAAAAAAAAGCAATATTTTTTTGCTATAATAAATACCCCCCCCCAAAAAATAAATTTCTTCCTCCATTTATTCCAATATAAATTCTTCTACATATTTTTGGTAAAAAAGGCGCAATAAGTGTATATTGATTGGTTTGCCCAAATGTCATCGCGTCTACAAAATAGGGGCAGTTTAATTATTATTTTTTTTTTTTTTTTTTTTTTTACTAGTAATGGTGGAGATTCTGTGTTTTTTATCTTAATGCATAGAATGCATTATGTGTACAGCAGCCCCCCCTAAAACTTACCTGACACCCCTCTCTGTCCAGCGATGTCCACGAGTGTCACAGCCCTCCGAGATTCTCTCTCCTGATTTGGCTGAGACACAGCAACGGCGCCATTGGCTGCTGCTAATCAAAGTCAGCTAGCCAATAAGGGGAGAGAGGGGTCGGTGCTCCGTGTCTGAATGGACACACGGAGCTGTGACTTGGTTCGGGTGCCCCCATATCGACCTGCTTGTTGTGGGGGTACTGAACAGGAAGGAGGGGCCAGGATCACAGAAGAGGGACCCAAGAAGAGGAGGATCCGGGCTGCTCTGGATTTCACTGCAACAGAGCAGGTTATTCAGGGCTCGACAAACCCAGGTCGCATTTGCGAATAGAATTAGCGACCTGACGCCTGTGGCGGCACAGCCTGGGGTATCCTGTCTCCGTGCAACATCCCCGCGATCGCGTTGGGCCGTGCCGGTAATTGAGGCCGCGGCTTTGCGGCCTTCTGTAGTTCTATGGTTCTTTCTGTAATCTGGCGCCCTCTTGTGGTGGCCCTTGGTATGACAACCTAATGGAGCTTCCCCTGCCTGTTTTCACTGCCGGCCCATCTCCTTCCCCTTACTTAAAACCCCCAAACATATATATATATATATATATATATATATATATATATATATATATATATATATATATATATTTTTTTTTTAAATTCTAACACCCTAGAGAATAAAATTTCAGTCATTGCAATACTTTCTGTCACACCGTATTTGCGCAGCGGACTTACAAACGCACTTTTTTTGGGGAAAAAATACTTTTTTTTAATTAAAAAAATAAGACAACAGTAAAGTTAGCCCAATTTTTTTTATATTGTGAAAGATAATGTTACGCCGAGTAAATTGATACCCAACATGTCACACTCCAAAATTGCGTCCGTGGAATGGCGACAAACTTTTACCCTTTAAAATCTCCATAGGCGACGTTTACACAGGTTGCATGTTTTGAGTTACAGAGGAGGTCTAGGGCTAGCATTATTGCTCTCGCTCTACCGATCACGGCGATACCTCACATGTGTGGTTTGAACACCGCTTTCACATGCGGACGCTTCCCACGTATGCATTCGCTTCTGCATGTGAGCTCGGCGGGACGGGGCGGGTTTAAAATATTTTTTTTTTTTTCTTATGTATTTTAACTTTTATTTTTTATTTTTTCACTGTTCTTTTAAAAATAAAAATAAAAAATTGTGTCACTTTTATTCCTATTACAAGGAATGTAAAAATCCCTTGTAATAGAAAAAAGCAGGACAGGTCCTCTTAAATATGAGATCAGTGGTCAAAAAAAACCTCAGATCACATATTTAAACTAAAATGCAATAAAAAAAAAAAAAGTCATTTGAAAAAATAGATAAAATGTCCCTTTTTAAGAGCTATGGGCGGAAGTGACGATTTGACGTCGCTTCCGCCCTGCAATGACTTGGAGACGAGCGAGGGGCCATCTTGCCCTCACTTGTCTCCATGTCAGGCCAGGTACAGGTCCGGATCGCCTGACGTTACTGACGTTACTGATGGCCACGGTGGAGGGCTTCGCAGAGACCACTTTTATCTGAAAGAGAACCACCGGCTCTTGAAGAGGATACCAGTCCATTATGCTTTGCCTTTGCAGGGAAGCAAAGTGGAAGTAAATCCATCAGGGTTTACTTCCTCTTTAATCCCACATGCGCTCACAGCTCGTATATCTTGTGAGTTACCAATTTTCTTTTATGGAATAAAATGTCTTATAAATGCTGCACTTGGATGGCGCTGCTCTCCTTCTGTCTTTGTTCTTATCCAAAAGTCCAGAAACTGCTGTTGGGTGTCGCCATCTTGGATGTGATGCCAGCAGCCCCAGTACACTCAAAGATGTCACTCAAGTGACACTCTATAGAATTGCCCTTCACTCCTCCCCGTCTTCTACATTAAAGATTATGGAGGTGGGGGGAAGGGTGGAGGAGCTGGGCCATCACAGGCAGTAGAAGAGGACTATGACAAGGCGGGGAAACGAGGTGCACCGTACATGTAGGGGCCACCAATGGCACTCAGCTTGAGGTAGAAAGATTTTCTAGTATTTCCCGTCAATCCCCCCCCCCCCCCCCCCCCCCCCCAAAAAAAAGAGCTGTCATCCAGAGGGAATCTACCTGTCTTTGCACAATATCTACCTGTCTGAAAACACACATCCTGCAATTGCCATCTCCTATCGATAGACTGCTTATACTTGCTCTTTAGTTTCTAGTGGCAAAGGTAGTTGGATCTAAATGTAATGATCTAGGATAGCTTCTAATATGGAGAGTCACTGATCTCCAAGTCCTTACATTATTAGTCCAAGCTGGTAGAAAGACCAATAGGATTTTTTCTTCTGGATGAGGGGGAGGGGTAGAGCTGGCCATACATATTACAATCTGATTAAATCAAATACAAATTCTGTCTGCGCTCCTGTGTAGAGAGGATACAAATTCTACAATCCGTGTTGTCCAGGGAAAAAGTAACCGATTGTGGAGAAGGATCCATAACCCGGCGGCTCTGTCTGGGAAATCCTCGGCAAACACTATAAAATAAATGAAGAGCGCACCAGCGTATTGGAGCATCCTTAACCACTTGCCGCCTGCCATATAGCAAAGTGGTTGTGATATCCTGACCGGACGTCATATGACGTCGCCGGGATATCTAGCCGCTGCTTGCCCCGGGGGCGCACATCACGGCGATCATTGCTGCGGTGTGTTAGTCTGACACACCACAACTCCGACCAGGACCACAACTCCGATCTGGGTAAAGAGTCTCTGACAGACTCTTTACCACGTGATCAGCCATGGAGGTGGGGGAAGGGTGGAGGAGCTGGAAAGCCTTGTTAAACAATCCATTCAGTTTGTATCCAATCAGGTAGGCTCGGTTGATCGATCTAAAGGAGAATTACACTCAGATTGTAACCTGTGTGCTGAGCTTTAGGTCTCTTGCACACTGCAGCTTGAAAAAGCTCAGTACTGTGTTTTTTTTTTTTTTTTTCTTTCTTTTTACTGGTCTAAAATGCATTCTATTGTTTACAATGTGCCTGTACACACAGGAGCGTAAACGAGCACTGCGCATTCTTGTTTTAAAAAAAGGAAAAACCTGCGTTCCTGGTCAGTATTATTGTTCAATAAGAACCGGCGGACATTCAGCCCGTGTGTATGGCAGCCGGTCTGACAGAAGCTTCTGTCAGGGGAGCATACTGTAAAACCAGCAGCTGATCTGCTGATTGGAGTGTTCTGGCAGAGTGGGGGGTGTCCCCCTGTCAGAAGACAACAGTGCAGCAGGGCATCATTAGTACAGCGGCTCTGACCGGAGCTGACAGTTTTTTGTTTTCGTTCAACATGGGTTGAAAAAACAACTCAGTGCGTACCAGGCTTAAGGCCCCCTTCACCCCAGCAGACCTGTCCATTTTTCAGGGGGACCCGGTCGGACCACCCATTGTTATCTATGAGGAGGCGGATGTAGATGGATAGGAATCTGTTTACACCCGCCTGCCTCTGACCCGATCCGGGCCGCCAAAAACAGACGGATGAGGATCCCTTCCCCATCCGTCTCTAGTGGATCGGATGAGAGTTAAATGGAAACAGACAGGCGGTCCGTTTCCATCCAACCGCCCCACAGAACAGCGGGCTGTGTCCGTGTCCGCTCCGCTATGCAGGCCTGTCATATGCTTGCTCAGCAGGGATCAGCAGGCAGATCCCCGCTATGTAGGGCGGATCAACTTGAAGGAGTCCACCCCGTGTGAAAGGGGCCTAAGAGACTAAACCGTGTCGTAATGTAGAGCTGCACGATTCTTGTTAAAATGAGAATCGCGATTCTCTCACAGGTCTGAAGAACTTTCTTATTTTAAAGATTTACAACCCCTGAACATTAGGGTTATCAAACAAGATGGCAATAAAATAAGACGTTATACTTTTTTGTTTGTGGTTCAATATGTTTTATTGCAGAAGTAGTATTAAACATACAACAATATCAAAGGCACCTAGAATACTTTTTTGTTTCAATCAAATTTAAAGAAATATAATATGTAAAAAAAAAAAAAAAAAATAAAAAAAAGAAAAAGAAAAGTCAGCAGCTACAAATACTGCATCTGCTGACTTTTAATAATCGGACATTTACCTGTTCCAGGGTCCAGCGATGCGGGGGGTCGAAGCTCCGCTAGCCCCCCGATCCGCTCGGCGGCGCCGGAATTGCAACTGTGGGCACCCGGCTGTGGCTTCACAGCAGGGCAACCACTGCGCCGTGATTGGCCGCACAGTCATCTGGGACACGTGACAGGTCCCAGATGACTGGGGAGCCCTTCCTGCGCCAAAATGATGTCACAAGCCCAGGCACCAAAGGAGGCAGACTATGAGGGACCTCCTAGCAACAGGCATTTAGAGGTATGTAAAAAAAATAAAAAATTTCCAATTATTTTATTTTATTTTTATTTTTTTAGGAATTTTAAGCATTTTTATTTTTTTAGGGGGAAACACCACTTTAATTTGCAGACCGAAGTTCATCCCTTTGATCTGTAAATGAATAAACAGAAAGATGCAATGTTTCTTTGTATCTCTTTCAGCACAATGTTGTTGATAAATATTGCTGGCTGCTTTTTTTTTTTTTAACAGCTTTGAACAGGGAACTGCTCTGCACTTATTACATGAATGGTGGAAATGTTGGATTTAGTGAGGGGGGGAGGGTCAGATCGAGATTGCGGTCTTTCAACAATTAAATGTGCAGCTCTATTGCAATGTTGGGGACAAGTTCCAGGGATGTAGCACCTGGGAAACTAACCATCACCCAGTCAGTACTGTATTTCTACTTTTGGCCATATTGGTCTCAATACATGTAAGGTAAAAATGAATAATAAATACATGAAAATGATCTGATCAGTAATATATTCTTACTTTTGGTCCTGTGTGTGTGTGTGTGTGTGTGTAGTACATATATAGGCGCACACACATAATGCAAGCAGTTGCAGCGTTATGGTATAGGCTTTTAGGGGTTAAAGGAGGCGGTGAGGGCGCGTTATAAGGCCTTTCCTCATCGCCTGCCGAACATGAAAAGCAATCCTCCACAGATTGTTCTTCAGATTGCAAAGTATGTGAAAATGACCCCAAAGATGTACTGGCAATTTGAGGAAAACTATACGGTTACATTAGCAGCTGAAATCACAAATTCAGTATTATTCATGGAAAACATTAATCCTAATCAGGTCTAGCAGCAAATCCTTAATTTTCACTACTAATGAAAAGCACAAGGATCCTAAGACGCAGGTAGATGGCCTTCTGTTCGCTTTCCCACTGCTATTTCCATAATGACATGAACAATGTCTGCTATGGAAAGGGGATTTTCACTGTAGGGCAATTCACTGTCATGGAAACGGCTCCAACAGGCCCACACATTCTCCGTACCCGCGGAAGACGCTGGAGACTTCAATTATCGGGAGGAGTGTTTCTGACAGATGAATATAATGTAGAATTTTCTAACCTGAGGTCCGAGTTATTAGAGGGCAGGCATCCTAAGATTCAGAAATACTGCTCCTGTCTTGTATTGCCATTCCTGCCTACATTCATCAAGTGTTTGGCAAGTTTACACATCGATTTTCATCATTTCAGTTTGTCAGTATTGGCCTTTAATACTCAACTACTTTGAATTTGATGAATTAAAAAAAAATGTAACTGGTTGATCGGGTTACCCTGCTTTGTTCTTTGCCTAATCAAAGCAGATCTAAACGCAATCACTACAATCTCTTATAAACTTAAGCATGTTGGAGTTCTTTTATCAAAGGAATATTGGTGATCCTGACATTAAAGTGGAGTTCCATCCAAAAGTGGAAGCTCCGTTTATCAGCCCCCCCCCCTTCCAGTGCCACATTTGGCACCTTTTTTTTGGGGGGGGGGGGGGAGCGGGTACCTTTTTTCTTTTTTGACAGGTAGCTGTCCCCACTTCCGAGAGATCTCGCTACGGCAAGATCACTTGGACCTCCTCCTTCCCCCATCTTCGGGCCATTTAAAAAGCACAGCGCGCTTCGCGCATGCACAGTAGGAAACCAGCTGTAAAGCCCAAAAGGCTTCACTGCCGGGCTCCCTTACTATGAATGGCAGTGCCAGCACCCAAGAGCCGATGGAAAAATTGGCTGGGGTGCCGACATCACTGGATTCCAGGACAGGTGAGTGTCCTAATATCAACTTTATTGCTGAGGGGGGGTGACGGAACTCCTCTTTAAGGTCCTTGTTCATACATTTCCTATTATCAAATGACAGCGGTCTCCTAATTGTGCTTCTGTGTTGTCACCCTATCACATGTGATCTTATTGGTGAACATGTGAACGTATAGGTGGAAGGAGACCCACACGAACACAGGGAGAACATGCAAACGCCATGCATATGGTGTCCTAACAAGGATTCAAACTAGGGACCCTAGTCCTTCAAGAAGTGCCAACCCCTAAGCCCGAATGATCAATACCTCTTTTGTTTCCTTTTAGTGAGAAGCCATATGAGTTCCTGAGTAATACACAGAAGACAACAAGCAGTCATAATCTCAGCTATCAAGGGTCTGCCATCAATCGCAGAGTTCCCTCTAACCATGGCCAACAACCTATGCCAAATTACACCAACGGCAAGTATCCTTCTTGTTGCTTTAGTCCGTAAAAAGCTTTGTGCAATTTATTCAACAATTCTTTACTTATTAATACAATAATGGAAGAACTGTCTAAGCAGCTCATAGCTTTTTTAAAAAAAAAAAAAAAAACATGTTATATTTACCTGCTATGGTTTTGCACAGAAAAGCCCCCATCCTCCTCTTCTCTGGTCCTCCCACCGGAGTTTTAGATTTCAGTTATTTTCAACACAAAACGGAGCTTATAATGCTTAAATATAGTATTTGTAAATCCGACGGACTGTTTAGATGTTAAATTTTAAAAGCAGCAGCAAACCTGCTGACCTTTACATGGTTGCTAATGTGACAGAACACCTCTGATTTTCACATTTTACTAAATGTTAAATGTGAAAATCAGAGGTGTTCTGTCACATTAGCAACCATGTAAGGTCAGCAGGTTTGCTGCTGCTTTAAAATTTAACATCTAAACAGTCCGTCGGATTTACAAATACTATATTTAAGCATTATAAGCTCCGGTTTGTGTTGAAAATATCTGTGTAATCTAAAACTCTGTTGGGTGTACCAAGATGTCCGCTTGCCCCCTTCTCACTCTATCATTACCATGCAGGAGTGTGGGGTGTAGCAAGATGGTGGCGACGAAATGTCACTACCTGACGAGACAGCGGCCGCTACTGGGTGTACCCAGATGGCCACCGCCCTGGAGCTAGGCCAAAGCCACGGCCTTTCCTATGGCCGAGGCAGCGGAGCGCGTTGTGTGCCGATCCGAACAGGTGATGATCCATTGCACCCCTTTCTTTCGTTTAGACACTTTATAGGGAAATGCTATAATGGTTTTGGGTCAAATTTACATTGTTTTTAAAAAGATTTTAAATATTTAAACTGATATTTTATTTTATATTGTTTTTAATTTTAATATATATAATTTTTTGTCATACAAATAATACTGTAATACATGATAATTCATTGGTAAAAAACTATGGGCTAACTAAAAAGAGAGCCTTTTGGCTAACTTTGTCTGATTGAAATCTCAGAAAAAAGTGTATAGGGTGTGGGGGGGGGGGTGGGTTATACATCATTGAATATTGAGCTGCTGTGCTCTGTAAACAACAGACTTTTTACAGCAGGAGGTAAGGAGGAATTAGAAAACACAAAAAGGAAACTAAAGTGCCACCTGCTGGTTGCACATGAACATTTATTTGCAATATGTTCTATTTGTTTGACCAAATACAAAGAAAAATAATTTTAAAAGTGTTTTTTTTTTTTTTTTGGTCCTCACCAGAAAGAAATAAAAAAATATATAAATCACTATATAATATTATATATCCTAGAAAAAAAATACATTAGCTTTGTCAATTGTATGTTTTCCAGCTGCCCTGGATTACATTAACCTCTACTGCCATATTCTAATAGTTTTTTTATTAACTGCAGGTAACACATTGTCTCTGTACGCCAAAGAGAACATTAGCATTGATGACCTTGAGGACAATTTGAGGAAATTAAAGGTTCAGGTAGATAGCCTGGCCTCTAGTCTAAATTTAGAAACCAAGTCGGACTATACAAACATGCCAGAATGGCCAAAGAATATCCGCAGTCCATCCTTTGGAGACTCCATTGATGGAGGTCAAGACTCTGCCTCAAGCTCTGAATGGTTTTTGAAGACAAACCACCTAGTTAAACCTCATGAAAGTTATTCTACAGTACACAGTTCAGGATTCCCAACATTTTCAAAGTCCTCTCAAAGCCGCCCAGTCAGCATGGTAGGCAGCCTGTTTTCAGGAATGGAATCTTCTTCCATATCGCCATCAGACATTGCATATGGAGAATCTGTTCCAGTGAAGCTTGGTGCTCCTCATGTAGTTGGTGTGAAGTCGCTTTTACCTCCAAGATTTCCTGTGCGTTCTCGATCCCCTGAGAGAACAAGAGTTTCGATAGTACGAGGAAGATCGCAGTCAATTGATCGTTCACACTCCTTTTCTCCTTCTTCCAAGAAAGCTAGATATCTTAGATCACGTTCTCAATCCCCAAAACCTATCTGGAGGCCAAACTCTGCTAAAGCCAATGCGTGTGGTCAGCCACCACCAAGAATAAAATCCAACATTAAGACATCATCTTCCAACAGGCAATCACGCTTACGGTTTTACAGACCAGGGTCTTTGGCAGCAAGGTCCTTTACTCCTCCAAGGAAAACCAAAAGCAGTCTTAGCTACTCCTGGAGTCCTTATAGCATCCCGTCATCTGCCATAGCAGCACCCAGTGCAGAAGAGATCAGTGAAAGGTAAATTGCTTGAAGTAAAATTCAGTAATACATATAGATGCATTATTTTCATTATACAGACCTTGGCAATAAAACTGTTAACGTTTGTAGAAATTTTTTTTTTTTTTTTTGCCAACTCAGATATTCTATCACATTCAGTTTCCTCTTGTCTAGCAAAACATTGTACTGTCAGTTGGGATTCCATCTTAAATTTTAGTAATAACCTCATACAGATTTTTTTTTTAATAATGCAAGAAAATATTCTGTAGCATTGCAAATATTTCTGAAAGGGGAGGGAGGGGAGTAGTGAGGGAAAAAAAAACACTTACCCATCCATTCATGCTTCCATATCAAAGGATGTATTAATCTCTGCAATTTCACAGCCATGGCTTGCCAAGAACCAGATGATTATTTACATTGTGTAGTGCCATGGGCCTCTTTTGTACTTGCACAGGGCCCAGCCATAAAGCATAATATGCATTCTCGGTCTCCACCTTATTACAGGCTCCTGCCATGGCTATTCCCTGTAACTGGGTCCCAGTACATGTACAACATCTGAGCATCAATGGGTTTGCAAATCCAAGGATACAAAGGGATTGATTTACTAAAAATGGGAGAGTACATAATCTGTGCATGGTATCCAATCGCCTTCTAACTTCAGCTCGTTCATTTAAGCTTTGACAAAAAAAACTGGGAGCTGATTGGTTTCTATGCACAGCTGCACCACATTTTACACTCTCCAGTTTTAGTAAATCAACCCCAAAGTGAGTTTAAAAAAAATAAAAAATAAATAAAGAATCTTTACTAGTATTAAGATCGGCATAAAGTAACAATATCAATGCTGACAAAGCCACGCACCTCTATTGGACATATATAAAGGAATTAATAAGATAAAGCAATATAGCATACACAGAACGAATGTATTTCGTAGACCCAGGGTTTCCAATCTGTAAAGGGTCAGTTTACTGTCCTTCAGACTTTATAGGGGACGTACTATGGTCAGTAGGAGTAAAAAATGCCTTGCCGTTAGTGGGGGGAACAATTCTCCATCATTGGTATTAGTGGAGGAACAGTGCCCCATGGTTGGTAGCAGTATGAGTAATATTAATCCAAGGGCTAGTTAAAGGAAAGCAAAGGGCTGACTCTGGCCTGCGGGTCGTAGTTTGGAGACCCCTGATATAATTGGTAAGTTATCAAATTGCTGCGGACAAATAAAATTAGAAACCTAATCACAGACCGCAGGAATAAGTGAAAAACAATATAGCAAATCCTATATAAGTAGAGTATAATTCATTGAGAAACTTTTAAAACTTAAACCAAAATGTTGTGTGCTATCTCAAAAATAGTGATATTTGGTACTTGGCAGTACCCTGATCAGAAGTCTGCAAAGCCAGGTCGTATAAACTGATGTCTGGGAGAATCAAAGTTTTTAAGGTACTCATTTTTGATTTTTGGTAGTTTCTTTATTTCCGCTAAAGTAGACCTGTGTTTGTCACTGAGCATGCACGACTAACAGGTACATGACTTTTCGACCATGAACATTTAAGACTTTTAGAAATAATATATTGGATCTTCTGGGATTATCTTTTATTGTGTGCTGATATACAAAGCCTTTGTGCTGTAATTTTCTGAAGTTGCTAAGCACAATACACAATTTTTTGGCTAGGTTCTTGAAGACACTGGCTGGGAGAGACGTGGGGACTTCTGTAGTGGAGGCATCTCCCTATCAGCAAGAGCTGACCCGATTACGACTAGAGCGTCTTCGTGTGGAGGAGGAGTTGCTGCTGGAGCTCAAAAGACAGCAAGAAATGGAGCGTACCCGAGGACCAAAGCCTAAATGGTAAGATTCCTTGCCTGTCTTGGGGAATTTCTCTGCTTAAAAGGTTATAAAAAGCATTTTTGTTATGAGGCAGGGGATGGCTCAATAAAAATATACATGGTTGCCCCTACCTTACTTCACTTCTGTGGTGTTTGGTGGGGATTTTGCTAAATGAGCAGATTGCACTAAGTCAAGTTGGATGTCTGGGAACCTTCTGTAGGACCATCTGCAAGTGAGATGGCCCGCATTCAAATGCCACAGTGAGATATAAAAAAAATATCTGAAGACCAGCATGGTGTAGCTGGTGCAAGGACTAACTTGTTTATTTGTAACAGCCCTGTGCCCTGTGTGGGTGCACAATAGGACAAGCCCACTAAAAATTACACAATTTAGCCCTAAGTGAGCCCTCCTTACCACTTTTGGGCAGGCCACCCTACTTGTCGTGTTGGACCCTGCTGCCTGCAAGCCAGCAGGAATAACACAGTAGGAAGTAGGTACAAAATAGTTGTGCATGTTGCACTGTTGTACATAATGCTTTCACAGTTCACATTTTCTGCCGGAATGTAGAGTTTGCAATACCAGCATAATGTATGCATGTACAGACACTAGTCTTGTGAGAGTTCAGAGCCTGGGCTCTCAGTCACATCACATAATAGTCAAGAGAGCTTCTGAAATGGTGTACACATCTGGGTAAATGTCTTTTATATGCAAATGATAGGTGAGTCCATAATTTCAGCGACAGAGATGCAGCATGAATCTAAGATGGCACTGACATCTGGTAAGTGGTAAATAAATATTGCTGGTGTTCGTGGAGCACCAGTGCAAACTGCTAGAGATTATGGAGGTTATTACTGGAACTTCTGTCGCACTTCCACTTTAAATAACATGACTGGAACTGTTCCTGTCTGCCTGGGAGATTTAAGTGTTCTCACTCACCTGCAGTATATGTGTTACAGCTCCTCCTGATACATTCTTCATAATAGGCGAGTACAAAATCCAGCCTAGAGAATGGAACCCCATCATTATGTCCAATAGGTGTGCAAACTCAGAAACTAATACAGTGAAACCTCGGATTACGAGCATAATCCGTTCCAGGAGAATGCTCGTAATCCAAAGTACTTGCATATCAAAGCGAGTTTCCCCATTGAAGTCAATAGAAACAAAAATAATTTGTTCCGCATTGACTTCAATGGCATGCAATACCGCATGTGGCCAGAGCCGGGGGGGGGGGGGGGGGGGGGGGCTGCCGGAGAGCCTCGGAAAACGGCTGAAAAGGCCCGAGGACACCTCGGCTGACCTAGGCAAACCTTGGAAAGACTTTGTTCCTGATATTTGGCGAGGCCAGCAGAGCTGTCCTCGGGCCTTTCCGTGCATTTCCAAACGGTGCTGATCGGTGAAGTTCGGCTCTGGTGCCCCCCCCCCCCCCAACCTCAGGCCAAACGGGGTACTGCACAACGCTTTGGCCTGAATCGTGCTCGTTTTGCGAGACAACACTCCGAAACAAACCGAGTTACAATTTTTTAAATTACAGTGCTCGTATTGCGAAGCGCTCGTTAACCCCCGTTACTCGCAATCCGAGGTTCCACTGTATTTAAATCTAACATTCAAATTCATTAAAAAAAAGGAAATGGCGGATATGCTGTTTTGTACCCCTGGACTTGTTCATTTGGACATTTGTCTGATGAGTTGGGGATTATCGCTATTTATCAGGGATAATTCCTCCTTATTTGCTCTGCATTGTTGTTATATGCTGGTTATGATCATTCACTGACTCTACACCAGTAGACCAATGCATGCTAATGTGCTATAAAGTGGAAATGCACCATTTTGGCAACACAACACACAGCAACTCAGTATTATACATTACGGTGTGCTGCAATGGAGGTGCATTGCCTTAGTGCATCTAGTTTCATAGTATGTAAGATTGAATAAAGACAATAGTCCATCCAGTTCAACCTGTGTAGGTGTACATATCTCAGTGTCGAAAACCATTTCCCATATCCCTGTATGTTGTGTTCACTAAAATGCTTGTCTAAGATTCTTCTAAAAAAAATCCAATACTTCCCGCTGACACCACCAATTGTGGAAGAGAGTTCCACCTCCATATCGCACTGACCGTGAAAAACTCCCTATGCAGCTGAAGGTTGAACCACATCTCCTCCAATCTCATTGTGTGGCCCTGTGTTCTTTTACACCCCCTGAGACTGAAACGTTTTTTCCTATGCTGGGATCACCATTGAGGTATTTTTTTATCACTATCATATCTCCTCTCAAGCGTCTCTTCTCCAGGGAGAGACAATGTAGTGCTTGTAGTCATTCCTTGTAATTGAAGTCCTGCAGTCCCCTTATTAATTTTGTTGCCCTTCTCTGGACTCTCTCCAGCACATCCTTCCTGAGGACTGGTGACCAGAACTGGATGGAATAATCCAGATGTGGCCGAACCAGAGTTTTATAAAGTGTCAGGACTATAGTTTTGGACTTTTTAGGCGTACAATCTAAATTAATAACATAATTTATTAAAAACATAAGTATACAGTTACTCGATACAAAAAACAGATATTGAAATCTGCAAAGGATATAGAAAATGCTACAAGCCAATAAAAAAAAAAACTAGTTGTTATTTTTCCGAAATTTCAAATTATCGGGACGTGGCATCTTTTTACCGCTTATCGTATCCACAATACCATTATGTGGTGATATGTAATTTTCCAAAAGGACTATAGTTTTATCCTCGGTAAATCCCCTTTTTTTTTTTATGCCAGCGAATAGTCTGTTGGCTTTGCTTGGCATTGCCTGCTATTTCTCAGTCTCATCTACCAGGACACCTAGATCTCTCTCCATCCTCGATTCCCCCAGAGGTTCTCCCCTCGATGAGTAGTTTGCGTTTGTTTTAGCCCCCAAGTGCATTACTTTACATTTTTCAACATTAAACCTCATTTGCCATGTAGTTGCCCACCCCATTATTTTATTCAGGTCTTCCGGCTTTTGGGGTGCCATTCAAAATAAATGGCAATGCATGTAACGTGTTATTGCAACTCAGAAGTGTAAATGGGCTCTAAAATCTTTGCTGTACAAACGGCCTGATTTTAGTTTATAAATCGAGGCTTATAGCACCAAAAAATGGAAATCGTACAAAGAATGCAGAAATATTCTGATCAGAAATGACATCATTTCCATCTGTCCTGCAGGTATGAGATGAAAGGCTCACAGTTCCATTATGAAGCTCGCAAGAATAATGAATTGCTGAAGAGCAGCAAGGATTACCAGTCAATCTACAATTACCGAGAGGATCTGTCTGCTGCCTCAAGAGATTTCCAGGAGCACCTAAAGATTACACACTTGGAGCCGGTGTAAATGGAGAAACAAAGTAGCTTCTCTTTACTGTAACAGTGTGGAATGCTGTTGGATAGTCAAAAAGAAATTGTACAAATATAAACAAAAAAAGAGATTGGTGTGCTAAATACAAGTCTCAAGGACTGTAATACAGTATCTGATGATATGTGGGGTGTAGATTGCAGAGTTGAGATTGGTGTGTGTAAAGATGATCTCAGGGTTGAGTGTAGGCTGTGTGTCTGGTGGCAGTAATCCATGGCATTGGTCTACAAATCACTCGCTTACATAGAATGTTTTCTCAAGCTACTACTGGGTCAAAATCTCTGGTTCTAAAACTGGATCTCAGCAAAGATCTCTTTTACTGCAGTTACTCAGGAGCACAGCTACTTCTAGATAAGTGACTGCTATTGTCGCAGGGAAAATTTGTCCCAGATCCATCCTAAGCCCCCGTACACACAGTCGGAAATTCCGACCACAAAATCCGTAGGATTTTTTCCGACGGATTTTTCCGAAACTGGTGTTGCATACACACAGTCGGACAAAGTTGTCGGAAAATCCGATCATTCCGAACGTGGTGACGTTCGTTGCGTACGACGGAACTACGTAGAGGCCAGTAGCCAATAGCTTTGGTCTCGTAATTTGATCTGAGCATGCGTGGCACTTTGTCCGTCGGAATTCTCTACACACGATCGGAAAAAGTCCGATCGGATTTTGTTGTCGGAAAATTTGAGAGCAGGATCTGACTCTGACGGAAAAAGTCAGATGGAGCCCACACACGGGTGGATTTTCCGACAAAATTGTCTGATCGGACATTTTCCGTCTGACTTTCCGACCGTGTGTACGGGGGCTTACTGGATCTCAAAGTGGGCTTATCATGCCCACAAATGACCATTTCCAGGTGAAGCTCTATCCAATAGGCCTCCAGGTTGGATCCTGTGACAGATGAATTTCTTGGGTGGTTTAGCTGCAGTTTATTCATAGCCAACTCATTGTGGATGAACGGCTTCTACACCATTCACATGAATATGTCTGATATCAGCAGGGCTTATTCAGGAGACACAGGGAAGTGAAAGCATTTTTTTTTGTACATGAAACATAACATCTGAATGCTTACCGTATATACCCTAGTATAAGCCGAGTTTTTCAGCACATTTTTTTTTGTGCTGAAAGTGCCTCGAGTCAAGCACTTTTCTGCAGCAGAGAATGACATTTTCCGAACCGACTTTGGGGCCCGTATCTCGGGGCCACTTGGTGCTAGGAACCCCAAATTTGGTGTGCAAACCCAGTGGAACTAGCACTACAACATATTAACTAGCACCAAATGGCCACGAGATACGGGGCCCCAAAGTCTGTTCAGAAAATGTCATTCTCGGCTTGACATTTTCCAAACCAACTTTGGGGCCCTGTATCTCGGGGCCACTTGGTGCTAGGAACCCCATCATTGGCTATGTAGTGCTTGTTCCACTGGGTTTGCACACCAAATTTGGGGTTTCTAGCACCAAGTGGCCCCGAAATATGGGGTCAACTGTGTCCATCTGCAGGAATATCATTTCGGGACCCTTTGGGTCCAGAGACCCCAAATTTTGGCTGCAGCCAGAGGGCATATAGGAACCCTTAACTACCAAGTTTTTAAGTTTGGGGGACCTATGGCTGCAAATGGGCACAGTGAGGCATGCAAATGGGTACAGTTAGACTGCAAATGGGCATTGTTGACCCTCTTTTCCACTTACAGTAGCTGCGCATTTCTCACCCTAGGCTTATACTCGAGTCAATACGTTTTTCCATTTTTTTGTGGTAAAATTAGGTGCCTCGGCTTATATTCGGGTCGGCTTATACTCGAGTATATATGGTATGTTGACAATGCTATCATATTGGGTATTTTGTTTTTAAGAACAAGTCCCAAAATGTGCACCTGGCAATGCTGTTTAAAAATGCCAATACTGTAACTGTAATTAAAGTAGAACTATAGGCAAAACTTTTTTCTTTTTTTTTGGATAGAGTAAAGGAGAGTTATAATCTGTGTACGGTTTATTTTTGCAATCTGTGTCCCATTGGGGAGATTTAGGTTCACTTCCTGTCCCATTGTAAAAACAGGAAGTAAAAAGAAATCCCCTCAAATTAAGGGAATCTGTTTGGGACCCCCAGGTCACCAGAACTAGTGTCCCCAATTGGAAGATTTCCCCTAAATTACTTTGCTGGGGACAACCCAAACTTTGAGATTTTCTTTTATTTTCACTGTCAATTATAATGGTAAACAGAACGAATAGAGAGGGTGAATCTCCGTAACGGGGGCACAGACAGCAATAAAAACTGACAGGCGTTCTAATCCCTCTCCACTCTATCCAAAACAAAACAAAAAAAATTTTTTTTCCTTTTTAGTTGTTATACTTTAAGGATGCCAATACTGTAACTGTAATTAATTGTGACCATTTCCAGGATGCAGAAAACTGCATCATAGATTTCCACACTCAAAATCAATGAACGTAGGCCCCTTTATTTCATGTATAATTTATGTGGTTTATCCATTTACTTACAGAAAATTATTAGTATGATTTGTGAGTGTCCTAATATATAATAATGTACTAAAAATAAACTAATTTAAAATTGTGGATGACTTCTTCTGTAATGTTTGAAATATAATGATAGGAAAGTCTGTAGATAAAGGAGTATGTATAGCCAAAATTAAAGAAAACTGCTTTTACAAACATTTTAAAGCAGTATTAAGCCCAAAACCAAACATGTAATGTATTGCAGCTTACTAGTCATTAGATTTGGTGGCTGTATTGTTGTTGTGTTTTTTTTTTTATGTTTTCACTTTGTGGTCTGGCCAGTAACACACCTCCTGTATTAGAGTGCCTCCACACTAAATGAATGAGAACAGGGGCACCTTTGGACAGCAGAATTGTCAGTCTGGGAGGGGGGGAGTGTTATGTACTAGCAGATTTAGATCCACTAACAAATTAAATCCAAACTCCAGCTAATAATTTTATAAGCAGTTTCAGAATTTTTTCTTTTTTTTTCTTTTTTCCTAATTGGGATAAAGGTATTGCATGAATACATAAAAGCTGATAATCATAAGCACCCCTGTCGGTATCAACTGCTACATCTACAGGACAGCTTGTTCTGTTGAAAAACAGACGTCGTGGCTGGATCACCAAGTGAAAATAAACTAAAAGTCTGAAAAGAGAAAACAAATACAGCCATTACATCTAAGGCCCCATGCACACGAGACGCAGATGCAAACTCTGCTGAACGATTGTTTTAAAAAACGTGCGTTATGCCGCGTTTGCGTCTATAAGCTTTTGGAAAGATGACATCATATAGACCCTCCCCAAGCTCAGAAAGCATGTATTATTAACTATTTCTGCCATTTTGATCAGAGTGAGCAGCAGCAGAGAGAGCAGTTGTACACTTGCATTTGCCTCTCTCGTTTTTTTTCTTTTTTTTTTAAAATGGATCCCATATTGAATATATGTCAGGAAATGCTCCTGATGTTGCTCTTGATGAGGCAGCAACGTCGCCCCAAGTGCGTGAGAGGTCCAGAGTCAGAGCCCGTCAATATTGGACCCATCCGTTGATGGCACAGCGAATGTCCGTTGGATATTTCACAAACATGGTGGGGGTTGGGGCTGACTAGACATTGGTATGCAGGTTTTTCTTTGTGAAAAAAAATACATTGCTATGCTTTGGTCAGACTAGGTGGAGTCACTGATTATATTAGAAATTGGATGAATGGTTGGGGCAAAGAAGTGGAGGCATTCCTCATTTTCTAAGCTACCTAAAAAAAAAAACTAGTTTTTTTTTATGGCATTGCATCAGTGAGTATATATGCTCTATGAACTATCTAAAGTAATTATGACATTTTAAACCAATTTTTTTTGTATTTTTTATGGTTTACCATCATATTTCGGAGTTTTCTGGTCCAAAAAATTGGGTTCCTTTATAAACGTAAACGCGGCTGCCGCGTTTAGCGTCTGCAATGTGGAAAAGCAAAGTGTCTGAACCCATTTTTTTGCTTCTGGAAAAACAAGGTTAAACGCAACTGCATAAAAGCGGGGAAAAAAACTAGACTGTGTACATGGACACATAGGATAACAATGAATGAGTTCTGAACGTGCGTTTAACAGCGTCTCGTGTGCATGGGGCCTAAGAATTGGTAAACTGCAAAATGATAAATGTTTGCTTTTGGGTTTAATACTGCTTTAAGACAATTGTGGTCAACTTATAGTACATGGTACAGGACCTCAACTGTGGCCCCGACAGCTGTAAAGACCACATGCACATAATGTTTAGTATGAGATAGAAGATTATTAGAGACTTGGAGGAATAAAACATACAAGATGAAATAATCAAACTGCAGAGATACAACAAGAATAAAGTAGAACTATTTAGTGCTGCTGCCCAATCAGTCCAGCATCAATAGAGCTCATGGGTACCTGATCTGCAGTCTCATAAAAGTGATCCACCATTGCTGCTCTTAAAATCTTGTTCATTGTAGAAACCACAGTGTACAGGTCAGAAATACAGTGAATGACGCATTTCAGCCAACCCAGCCTTAGTCATAAGTTATGACTAAAGCCAAGTAGGCTGAAGAACGTCAATTCACTCCTATTTTTGACCTGTACACTGTGTGGTTTCTACAATGAACAAGATTTTAAGAGCAGCAATGGTGGTGTGGATGACTTTTTTGGATATACAACAGGAGTAGTGGAAGACTGAAGAATTTTTTTTTTAGGAGTGTCAGTCAGAGACTAGGGACAGGCTATACAAGACTGCTAGAGATCACTTTCACTACAGCCTCGTGCACGCTCCCATTATTGACTGCCAGAGTCTGCAAAGTACCAAAAGGTCGGGCACCAGGGCTTCAGGACATCCACTCTTAAAATTTCCTCTGCCAAGTTCCACAGACTGCTGGCAGGGTTACTACATGTGTTAGGGAGTGTGGATGAGCATGCCTGCTGAGCTACTCTCTAAGTTGGGACACAACGTTTCATTTTATTAGTGGCTAAAGTTTTCTTATTATTTAAAGTAATTTTCTAGTTTTATTTATGTTAATTTACTGTAGTGATCTATGAGACCTTTATACTGTATAAACGGTTATCTGGCCCCTAAGTTGCTGACTCCCTACATTAGTTGCAGGGAGCACCTCTATCCATTGATGGCAGCAGTTTGGTATAAAGTAAGAATTATTGTCAAACTTTGTTGCATGACAGCCAGAAAGATGGCCGACCTCAGGGATGGGAAAACCTGGATCCCAGCTGATTGACCAAACTGTGCATTAATCTTTGATCAGCAGCAACAGGAAACGTTTGGTGGATGTTACGGTGGTTAAAGGAGGCGCTTTGTAGTTATTAAATACAAAGGCTCATATACAGTACCTTTTCGAGCCTTGACTGTGAATGTTTAAACAACTTGTTCAGCTTTAAAGTACTCTTCAGTCAGGGAATGTTAATCACAGCTTATATGATGAGTGAGAAAGCATTATTCTGTTGCCCAAAGCCCAAAGATCTTCCATTCTTCCAGTGAAGTAAAGCTAGCCATACATGCCTCCAATTTTGCTAAACAGAGTGGATCTGTTTATTTTCTCTCATTTAAACCAGGGGCGTCAAACTCCATTGCATCGCAAATCGCGTCGGCATTATGGTTGCCCTCCCTCAAAGGCCTGGTTGTATCTGTGTAGCAGATGATGCAAGTCTGCAAACGAGGGTCGCACACTGCTAATATTTTCCACAATAGTGAGAACATGGTTCTGACATACAATAGTGTTTTGTCTAAGCAGTCTCCAATAAAGTTTCTTGTGGTGGAATCGGTGGATGATACCAGCGGCGTACGACCCACCTTTTCCACTGGCATAGAATTGTACTATTCTCATAATAATCACATGCAGATGTCAACAGTCGTCCCGCCATCAGAAGTTCAAGAGTCCCCCACCCTCTCTTACATCACAGTGCACCCCCCCTTACCAGAGGAGGGCTGGAGTCAGCTGAATGCCGAGACCAGTGGAGGCGGCGATGAAAGGGGCGCCGCAACTGCACAGAATCTGTAGGAGGAGTTCTGCCGTCCTCTTTGCTGCCGACTGCTGAGACAAGGAGGGGGCAGAGATGAGGTGGGTGCTGCAGCTGCAGGAGAGGTGCGAGGGCCACATTAAATGGCCTAGTGGGCCTTGAGGTTTAGACCATGGGCTGAATGATAGAAATCTAAAAGTGCATGACTATGGAAAGTCTATTGTTCAGTATAAAGAACCTCATCCATCCGGGTCAGTAGATGCCATGGGAAAAGTCAATTGACTGAGGTGTAGTATACTTTCCAGACAGTCACCAGATTTGATTTGTGTGTGGGCCTGCATGTCTGTAGGCCTGCTAGAAGACCAAGACATAAGCTGGTGATTGTACGGGGGCGGGTCGGGCGGCACCGACTCAGACAGGATCGGATCGTCTCGGGGAAATTCGGAGCTGCGCATGCGCAGTTCACACCCGCGACGATCGCAGCCATTTTTACAGGCACATTTTCGCTTTCACGGACATTTACGGGCGCTGAAAAAAAAGCCAATTTTTACGGACTGCCCGTAAATCTATGGGCGGTTGGCAACACTGTTGTAACGTTTCCTAGCATGTTGCTACCTATTGCTAGCTATTCAGAAAATACAACTCAGTTAGACAATACAGTTTTGAACAGACATATTTATTTTTGTGTTTGCCAATTATACTGCAGTACAGTTACAAAGCTGCACTACAACACTATTACTTACAACGTACAAAACAGTGACAGGTCCTCATTATAACTTAGCAATGCTAAACCAAGAAGTAAGATTTCAACACTTTTCTAGATGCATTGTTATAGAATGGTGAAAAGCAGTTCACACATCTAAAATACATTTATGGGAAATTAATAATACTGACACCCTTGGCCTAAAGTTGCTGTCGAGACAAATAATTCTAATATACATAGCACCATGCTCGTGTTTAAAGAAAATCTATCACAAAGCACATTAGTCTGAGAATCCTCAAATACAGGATGTTTGGATGACTCCTGAGCAGAATGCTGCTGGATCAAGTGATATCCATCATTGTGAAGGTAAAATGTATGTAAAGTCAGATTTTTATTATTTCTTATTTTTTTTTAAATGGTTTGACCCGTCAGGTTTTTTTTTTTTGTCCATGTCTCCGTTAGGTAGATTCACCATCTCTGTTGGTCCTGGTGACCATTTTCTCTGATGCATAAAGTGATGGGAAATCCAACATTGGTGAGTTATTGGAGGAACAGGAGGTATTGGGTAAACCTGTTTTAAGTGGGGATAGCCCCACCCTTTGGAGAGATCTCCTCTTACATCCGGCTGTGTCTCTGGGGCAGGAGAATCTACTCAATCCTTACTTTATCAAAAACTATGACTTTACATGCCCTTTAAAAAGGTTCAGTTTCACTGCCCTATAACTAGTATTAGTAAGTCAGAAGGTGCAAAGGAAAATAGGAAGTGAGGAGAATTTTCCCCAACATAGACACAGGTGTTCCATCAGATTAGGCGACCCGTTAGAATTGGTAATGGAAGTGACGTTCCATCAACCACCGCCATCTTGCTACACCCCACACTCCTCCATACTAACGATACACGGAGAAGGGGGCAAGTGGACATCTTGTTACACCCACCAGAGTTTTGCATTTTACACTTATTTTTTAACAGGAAACAGAGCATATATGGTGAAATACAGTATTTGGAAATCCATCTGACTATTTACATGTTGAATTATAAAAGCAGAGGTGTTCTGTCACATTAGCAAACCTGTGAGATCAGCATGTTTGCCACTGCTTTTAAAATTCAACATCTAAACAATCCGTCGGGTTTCTAAATACTGTATTTCACCTTATAAGCTCAGTTTACTGTTAAAAATAACTGTGAAATGCAAAACTCCGGTGGGTGTAACAAGATGTCCGCTTGCCCCCTTCTCGTCAGTGTATCGTTAGGTTGGAGGAGTGCAGGGTGTAACAAGATGGTTGGCGACGGAACGTCACTTCCGTTACCAATTCTGACGGGTCGCCTAATCTGACAGAAGCTGAACTCCTCTCAGATATAACAGACATATATTCATGCAGCTCTGTGTTCATTAATACATGCTGTCTGGGCTAATTTTGACATTTCTCACATACATGGAAATATCAGTTTTTGTTTTCTAGAATATTATATAGAACCACCCCAAACATTATATATTTTCTAAAAAGCAGAGGCACTGGAGAATAAAATGGTGGTTGTTGCACTTTTTTATGTAACATAATATTTGTGCAGCCGTTTATTAAATACAGATTTTCAAGAAAAAATACACTTAAATGAATTTTAGTACACACAAACACAAATAATTACCCAATTTTTTGGTAAAATTTAAACGATGATGTTGCACAGAGTAAATAGATACCAAGCATGTCAAGATTTAAAACTTTGCACGCCCATGAAATGGCAGCAAACTATGGTACCTAACAATTCTCTATAGGCAATATTTTAAAAGCCTTTAATGTGGTTGTACACCCCTTACAACCACTTTCACCTACAGGTAAGCCTAGATTAAGGCTTACCTGTAGGTGCTGGAAATATCTCCTGAACCTTACAATTCCCCATACGATGAGTTCTTCGGCTGCCTCCCTGGCTGGTACTGGGAACAGTGGCAGTGGGAGGCCCCCTTCTACGGAGCACTGAAAAAATAAATCAGGCAGCTGTATAGACGCTCAGATCATTGATACCTGCAGGCTGAAAAATTTCACAGTTTGGAGTTTTTCCAAACTGCAACCAATCAGATTTTGCCATGGTCTTTTCAAATGCAACTAGTGAATTTGACCTGGTATTAGCCTACTGCAGTGCAAGGGATATTCTAAAAGGAGGAGAGAGTAATATACCAGAGATGGGCTCACCAGTCTGCTGCTCTCTCTGGGGAAGGACAAGACATATAGGTGTCACCTAACTATAAGAGAGAACAATTAAGTCTTCAGCCTTCCAGACAAAGCTGTGCAATGTTGCAGAGCTGTGAAAATCTCAGGAACTTCATGGACGGAATTACAAATCCTTTGGCAGGTAAAACAGCTGCATTATACAGTCAGGTCCATAAATATTGGGACATCGACACAATTCTAATCTTTTTGGCTATATACACCACCACAATGGAATTAAACGAACAAGATGTGCTGTAACTGCAGACTTTCAGCTTTAATTTGAGGGTATTTACATCCAAATCAGGTGAACGGTGTAGGAATTACAACAGTTTGTATATGTGCCTCCCACTTTTTAAGGGACCAATGGGACAGATTAACAATCATCCATCAAACTTTCACTTTTTAATACTTGGTTGCAAATCCTTTGCAGTCAATTACAGCCTGAAGTCTGGAACGCATCACCAGGCGCTGGGTTTCATCCCTGGTGATGCTCTGCCAGGCCTCTACTACAACTGTCTTCAGTTCCCGCTTGTTCTTGGGGCATTTTCCCTTCAGTTTTGTCTTCAGCAAGTGAAATGCATGCTCTATCGGATTCAGGTCAGGTTGCATAACATTCCACTTCTTTCCCTTAAAAAACTCTTTGGTTGCTTTCACAGTATGCTTCGGGTCATTGTCCATCTGCACTGTAAATTGCCGTCCAATGAGTTCTGAAGCATTTTGCTGAATATGAGCAGATAATATTGCCCGAAAAACTTCAGAATTCATCCTGCTGCTTTTGTATTTAGTGATGATGTGACTGCTGACAAGAGAACCAGTTCCATTGGCAGCCATACATGCCCACGCCATGACACTACCATCACCAAGCTTCACTGATGAGGTGGTATGATTTGGATCATGAGCAGTTATTTCCTTCTCCATACTCTTCTCTTCCCATCACTGTGGTACAAGTTGATCTTGGTCTCATCTGTCCATAGGATGTTGTTCCAGAACTGTGAAGGCTTTTTTAGATGTTGTTTGGCAAACTATAATCTGGCCTTCCTGTTTTTGAGGCTCATCGATGGTTTACATCTTGTGGTGAACCCTCTGTATTCACTCTGGTGAAGTCTTCTTCTTTTGATTGTTGACTTTGACACACATACACCTACCTCCTGGAGAATGTTCTTGATCTGGCCAACTGTTTTGAAGGGTGTTTTCTTCACCAGGGGAAGAATTCTTCGGTCATCCACCACAGTTGTTTTCCGTGGTCTTCCGGATCTTTTGGTGTTGCTGAGCTCACTGGTGCGTTCTTTTTTTTTTTTTAAGGATGTTCCAAACAGTTGATTTGGCCACACCTAATGTTTTTGCTATGTCTCTGATGGGTTTGTTTTTGTTTTTTCAGCCTAATTATGGCTTGCTTCACTGATAGTGACAGCTCTTTGGATCTCATATTGAGAGTTGAGAGCCACAGATTCCAAATGAAAATAGCACACTTATTAAATCTGGACCTTTGTATCTGCTCCTTGTAAATGGGATAATGAGGGAATAACACACACCTGGCCATGGAACAGCTGAGCAGCCAATTGTCCCATTACTTTTGGTCCCTTAAAAAGTGGGAGGCACATATACAAACTACTGTAATTCCTACACTGTTCACCTGACTTGGATGTAAATACCCTCAAATTAAAGCTGAGTCTATGGGCTCTTTCACATGGACGTGTCCGTGTACGGAGCCCGCTCTGCACAGCGGTGGATCGCTCCGTCGATCCCCCGCTGTGCAGGAAGATGACAGGTCTGTCTCTGCACTCTGTGCAGGGACGGACCTGTCAGAGCGCCGCTCTCCCCTATGGGGGATCGGATGACGATGGACTGTAGAGTCCGTCGTCACCCGATCCGATTCGCAGACGGATGGAAAAATAGCTTTTTCCTCCGTCACACTTTTTTGGACCTGAACGGACCGCCCGTGTGAAAGGGGCCTTAGTCTGCAGTTAAAGCACATCTTGTTAGTTTCATTTCAAATCCATTGTGGTGGTGTATAAAGCCAAAAAGATTAGAATTTGTGTCGATGTCCCAATATTTATGGACCTGACTGTATGTAGTCTGACCGCTATCTGGGTGGGAGTGGGTGACTGTAGTCTCTCAACATCTATAATCCAAGCCAATTATAAAGACTAAAAGGTACCATTTTTGTAACAGATTGTCTCCTTATTCGCTGATATTTAAATAAAAAAAAATAACATTAATCATGATTGTTTGCTGAAGAAGCACAGTGTTATCAGCCATATTTGACCCATTTTCAAGCACTGTGTTTTATTCCCCTCTTAAAAATCTTCACTCAATCTAACATGTTCCCTTTTCTGGTTGTTGGATGAAGATTAAATGATTGTGTTAGAAACAGTTTTCAAAGTGGTTATGAATAAAAAGCATAGGTACAGGGTGGTCACATGATGAAAGTCAAATCATTCCATGTATAGATTTGACAAAACGCATGCGTGCGAAAATCACTTTGTCATGGCAACAGACCCTGTTTGCGTTCCATGCTGGTCACATTGGCTCCTCCGCTTCCGTTTCGAGGTCGCGGTTACGTCACTGGGGACTCCGGCTCGGCTCCTGAGCGTTTGGGACTTGCTCATAGCAGTGTATTGCCACATTCCACAAGGCACCCTCCTGTCCTCCAGCCTAATGGACCCAGTGGACATTAGCTCTTCTGTATGCACAACCACCAGCATGGTATTGTATAACCCATCATGGGTTTATTTTACTTTGTGTACAATTTCGTACTATGTACAATAAACTTTACCTTTTAGCCTTTATCAATGGCTTGGGTTATATATGAGAGACCACAGTCACCCACTCCCATCCAGATAGTGCTGTCATCCTATCTGTTTACTGTTTATGGTTACTGTATGTACTACTCTTGGCGGCGCATAAGATTGATGAGGACCCTACATTGGCTAACCGTAAAGAATCGGATTACATTTAAGACCCTCTGCCTCACCCACAAATGGACACATGGAGTCGCTCCTCAATACCTAATTGAGAAAATAAAACACTACACACCCAATCGCAGTCTTCGATCATCTAACCAAAACCTCCTCATCATTCCCAAATCCTGCTACAAATCAAAGGTGGAGCGGAGATTCGCTGTCCAAGGACCTCGGCTATGGAATGCTCTACCAACTGACATCTGCATGGAAGAAAACCATCAGGCCTTCAGGAAAAAACTCAAGACCTACCTCTTCTAAGAAGTTTCACAACAAAGCACGAATACAGCGCCTTGAGGCGATTCAGTTGGCATTGTGAGTGCTATACAAATTATTCATTCATTCATTCATTGACCCTTGGTCAGTGGACAGTGCAGTTCTCCATAGGGTCAAGCGCTAGGGACACACTGGGGTTGATTTAGTAAATGCAAATTGACTGTGCACTTTTCAAAGTGTAGTTGCACTCTGCAAGAGCAGTTGCTCCAGAGCTTAGTAAATGAGGGAGAGTTCTGCTGACTTCCATCATCCTATCATTTGTAAGCAAAAATTCTATTTTTCTTTTTTTTTCTTGCATGTGATTGGGTAATCTATGCAAATTGAAGCCTCACCTCCTTTACTAAGCTCTGGAGCAATTGCTCTTGCAGAGTCTATTTGCCTTTAGTAAATCAACCCGACTGTGTTATTATATGTAGTCGGTGTGTGTTTGCCTAGAGTTTAGCTTTAAAACAGTCATTCTAGCCTCTCTTCACCAAAATTATTAAAGTTTGGACAGAGTTTCACTAGCTCCAGTATTTAGGAGGTTTTTTTAAGAAATTTAAAGTTTGTTCATATATCTTCTAACGCCTATAAAACTACTGGATAAATAAGCCCCCACATTTTAAAATTCCTCCCAAAATGTGCCAATTTTCAGCCAACACCACTTCGCTTAGCCTTCTCTATATGAGTCAAATGTCACAGATGTCTCCAAAATAGGCGCTGTATTTGTTATAATAACAAGAAAATGTATGTAACGGTCAATAGAAAACCCTTCATTCATTTAAAAAAATGGCAGAAATGATTGTGAATGTTACAAATTCTTTACTTGGCCCTACAAAATTGTAAAGAGCAAATACATATAAATGAATGCTGCCTTGTGGTTTTTAAAGCTCTGTGTTGTGTTAATGGTTATTTCTAAACATCTGAGGCCAAGGAAGACTAAAGCTCATGATGAGTCTTCTTTCACCACTTACATGATAAACTTCAAGTTTTCTTGAAACACGGAGGCCAATTAAAAACACGACAAGCAATAATCAAAGTGCACTAATCCACAGCAACCAACCAGAAACAGCTTTTGTTAACAAGATCCACTAGAAGCTGCTAGAAAATGAAAACTGATTGGATCCCATGGGTTACTACACCACTGCACTTTGCCCTCATTGTATAATACCTTGCTCCTACCGGATCCAGACAATTCAGAGTTGCATCTGGGTTTTGTAAATGCCTCAATGACCCACAAAAACTTTTATGAATCCACTGATAACCGATCCTCCAGGAGCCCCCCTCTGTTGGTGGATACCACTGATCAGAAGTGGTCATCACTCTCCACTGCAAAGCCAACAGGTCTGTTGTCCACCACTATAAACATCAATCTGGAATGCTTCAGAATCCTGCAAGAACCAGTGATGAACACTTGTGGAAGCCAATGGGCACTGCCCACATCACTAGGAAGAAACATGGGCACTGCAGACATGACCCTCCCACACCAAAGAACAGTAAAACAAATATCTGGGACTTGGCCTGTTATGTGACCATGCTTTTGGTAAGTAACTGTCATCTGATCCCCAGGAGCCTCTTTGGTTGGAGGTGACCAATGGACTGGAAACTGTCTTCGCTCTCCACTGCTAAGTCAACTGGTCTACTGTCCACCATTCATCATAACATCAAGTTGGAATGCATCTGAATTTTGCGAGAACCTGGTGATGGGCACTTGTGGCAGCCAATGAGCAGCTCCCATGTCATCAGTAAGAAACATGGGCACTGCAGACTGGACCCTCCCACACTACAGAGCATAAAAAAAGAAGGCCTGGGCCCCCTCCTGTTGTGTGACCAGAGGTTTTGGTTCGTATTTAGGGCTTTTAGGTAGATTTTTTTTAAATAATAAAATATAAACAGTGGGGAGGAGAGAGAGTGGAAGAGGTTTTTATGTTCTCTCCCTGGAGATGAGCTTTCATATAATACTTCAAGTTTTCTAATAAGAAACATCAAGGTCAATTAATTAAGCCAAAAGCAATGATCACGCTGCACTAACTTATAGCAACCATTCATAATCAACTGTTGTTAATTAGATCCACCTTGAGCTGCTGGGCGCTGGTTTTGATTGGACGCAACAGGTTACTACACCACTGCACTTTTCACTCATTAAATAAACTTAAAATAATAACATATGAATCCTGTGACGTTGTTCCTGCACCTTCTGCAAGCACAGTCTTTTCTTCCAACCTTGTTAGCAATTCCCTGTACAGAGGAGATACCATTTTTCGTAACAGATTGTCTCCTTATTTGCTGATATTTACATAAAAAAATAACATTAATCATGGTTGTTTTGAAGAAGCACAGTGTTATCAGCCATATTTGACCCATTTTCAAGAGCTCGGTCCTGTTTTATTCCCCTCTTAATCTTCACTCAATCGAACACGTTCCCTTTTCTGGTTGTTGTATGAAGATTAAATGATTGTGTTAGAAACAGTTTTCAAAGTGGTTATGAATAAAAAGCACAGGTTTAGGGTGGTCACATGATATATCATTGACCGGTGGGATGCAAGTCAAATCCTCCCATGTACAGAAAAATGCTTAAGCTCATCCACTCTTGCCCTTCGACATCAAGGTCCGGTTTGTAAACATACAATAGGCTTTCTTCTGATTCAGCGATTTCCATGCTCAGTGGGCCACAGGTTTATTTCCATTAAGCGGAGTCTGAAGACTCGAATAACTGTTTGCAGCTGTTCCTAGGGAGACAGAAATATATACTGCATTTTATAGTTGTTTTAGGCTGAATTTATACCTGATATGAAAATGCATTGGACATTTTTGCTTTTTTAACCAACTCAATACCAGCATGTTAAACCTTTTTTGTTTCCAGGCCATATTTCAGTTTTCAGTGCCGAGTTAGTTTGACTGACAATTAGTCATGCTATAGTGTACCTAAATACATTTTATATCATTTTTTAAACAGAGGCGGCATTTAATAGCCACTATTGTTATTTTATAAAGAAAAAAAGACCAACAATTGGGGAGTACTTAAAGTGTTTGTTACCCTAAAAAAGAAAAAGAAACATTGATCCTGTTCCTTTAAAGCATGAATAACAGCACAGTGCTTGTGCTGTGTAAATTGGCCCATTCCATGATCTAAAATACCTGGTTAATCCTGCCTGGTGCTGCCCTGTCCTCTGTAAACTGACCACGTTTATCATGGCTGCTGAGTCCTGACAATGTGGTCAGTTTACGTGCCTCTGTCATCTGCTGTCTCTCCTCTCCCCCTCCGCCTGTCATCTCATGTCAATGCCTACCCCTCCCTTTCTGCTGATAAAATAACTAATTTTCAGGCAATCCCCAGTGTTCGATAATGCTATGTGCCCAGTGTGTGTGCTTTATTAACAAAAAGCCGTTCTATACCTTATTTCAGAGCACCAATCAGCGCTCCCGTGACCGCCCGCCACTCTCCTCCCAACTGACTTCAGCGGGGGATTCTCAACCCCTCCCACTGTAGCTGTCAGATTAGGAGAGGGAATGGCAGGCGGTCACATTAGCGCTGAGCGGCGCTTTGAAATAAGGTATAGAATGGCATTTTTTAAAAATAAATAAAGCACACACACTGGGCGCATAGCATTATCGAACACTGGGGATTGCCTGAAAATTACATAGTGGGTTTACAACCACTTTAAAGTGGTTTTAAAAGCTTTTTTAAATTTTTTATTTAGCTAAATACATTCTCTGCATTAAGGTAAAAAAACCTTCTGTGCACAGGATCCCAACCCTACCCCCCGCACCTTATGCTCACCTGAGCACGATCTCGATCCAGCGCTGTGCCCTCCTCACAGGACAGAGAGGCAGCATCGGCAGCCATTGGCTTTTGTCAATCAAATTCTGTGATGGGGAAGTGGGAGGCGGGGCTGAGCAGTGCTGTCACAGGCAATGTGGCTCTGGATCCGGCTTCGTGTGGGTGCAACCGCTGAAGAGGTGGAGCCAGGAGCGCCATTGAGGGACTCCAAAAGAGGATCGGGGCTGCTCTTTGCAAAACCATTGCACAGAGCAGGTAAGTATAACAAGAAGGTTTACAATGACTTCAGGTTTACCTTTCATTTCTAAAATATATTCTATATATTCATTTCTAATAGATAATTATTAAAGTTGCTTCCTGACATAAAATTTTAGTTTGACATTTTGATAAAAAAAATAGGCGTTCAGGAAAAAAGATGTGGCCATATTGTACTGAATCTCTCCAAGAGCTTAGAGGGCTAATTCGGTATTGCCCCCAAGGATTACCCCTCTATATCCAGAAGTACATTGCTGGAACTGAAATGGGGGCAGGATAAATGGTGCTGTTGGCCAAAGACTGACTAATTCCTAGTGAGGACTTGCTCACCCTGACCTAAATTAAACTGTACTGTGCTAACTTCTGCAATTAGCCAAAACCCGATTACAAGCCTGGTTTATTCTCTGACCTCCTCGTCATTTCCTTTATGTCAATTTAATGTACTCACAAAGGTGCATATAACATAAATCCATAACCTTGAAGATCCTTCCAACCAATTGGTACAAACTGCCGACTGTCAAATCTCCACAGCAGACGTAGGCGCCGTTTCAAGCGTGCATGATGACTAAAGCCTCATACACACGATAGGGCTTTGTACAAACTTTCCCGTGGACTTTTGTACAAAGGGCGTCGGCCCTGAACTTGTATTGCATACACACAGCAGGACTTTTTCAGGAAACTTTCACCAACTCACGTGGTTTTTCTGCTCTTTACCGCCACCTTTGGTCAACTTCTGTATTGTTGTCTGATCTTTTGCATTAGTTCTGAGCATGCGTGTTTGTACTTTGTACAAAAGTCCTATGGTTTTCTGTACACACGATAGGACTTTGCTCCATCGGACTTTTGTTGGCAGAAAGTTGGTCCATTCGCACAGCCAACAAAAGTCAGATGAAAACGGAAAAAGTTGGTCCGATGGAGCGTACACATGGTCGGATGTTGGTCCAAAACAGCTAATTTGCATGTTTGTTGTCAAAAAGTCTGATTGTGTGTATGGGCCTTTACACATTTCAAGGGCATACCCTCTTGATCAAAACAATCTCTCCTTTTTACCTAATACAACTCTTTATATACCTCACTATACTTGGGTATTTGCTTGATATTTTTCATTTTTTGTTTTGCCCATAGATCCACTTTGACTCTGGCCTCCATTGGATTTACACCTAAGTGTCTAATATATTCAACTGCACATCATTTCTGTATAATACTTTGCATAAATCCCACAACCGTGGTTTTATAACAAAGCTAGCACAGGGTAATTTATATTTCAATATTTTTATTGAGGTAGGTATAAAACAATAACAAACGTTTCACAGGTAACCAAGTAGTCAACAGTTCAAAATATTAGTGTTGCAATAGTGCATTAACATTGTAAACAGCATTTCCGTAAAATGGCTCATGTCCTTAATTGGGGTCTGGTATTTGCTAATACTTAGATGAAGGCCCTTTTCAGGTCTAGTGGTACCAGAGCGAGGGGTAGGAAGGCTTCAGGGCTCCATGTGACCCTGTAGAAAAGAGAAAAATTCCAGGGCTGGTTCCCCGTCCCTGTTTGTATTGGCCATTCTGTCTCTTCTGCAACATTGTATTAAAGTATCTTTACCAGGTTGTACGACTTGTACTTTCAAATAACCTTACATTGAAATCAAATAATAACAAGGAGTAACACAGAGAAAAGAAAGGTATAGCGAAGGGAGGAAGGAGGAGAGGAGAAAGATCGGGTAGAAGGGGAGAAGAGGGGAGGGAAGGGGGAGGAGGGTCACCTGGAGTTCCTCTTTATGTAGAGATGTGCTCAATCCAAGGGTCCCAGATCTTGTTAAACATCTCTGATTTATTTTGGAGAGTATGAGTAAGTTTGTCATTGATCATGATCCAGTTAAGTTTGCTTTTTACTTGGTCTAGAGGTATGCATGAATGTTTCCAGTTTCTTGCAATCGTTATTCTTGCCGCCAGAAAGATATATGTTATGAGTTTCAATGATTTTTTGGGGACCTCATCTGGCAATTTGTGAAAGAGTGCACTTTCTGGGGACCGACGTATGTTAACACCTGTAACTGAGTTGATCAGGTTATATATTCTGATCCAAAATCTGACAACCAGTGGGCATTGCCACCAAACATGGTGCATGGTACCCATCTGTCCGCATTGCCGGAAGCAATTAGGTGAGGAAGATGGGTGCATTTTTGCTATTCTTGTGGGGACTAAATACCATCGCAGCAACGTTTTATAGTTTGCTTCGATAAGGGTGGTATTAATAGAAATTTTTGACAGTCTATGGGCAATATCTTGCCAGTCTGACATCTCCAGGGAGAGGTTCAGGTCGCTCTCCCATTGTGTCATGTATGATAGTTTGGATTCAGGTTCAGTAAGCGAAGAGTAGACAGCAGAAATTCGCCCTCTCTGGTTGCTCCTGTTTTGACAGCTCAGTTCTAGAGTGGTGAGAGTGGCAGGTCTGCCTCCCTTTCTGAGTTTGGAAGTGATAAATGAAGAAATTTGATTGTATCTAAAGTTCTCGGCGGGGGGCATTGAAAATTTGTCTTTAAAGTAGTCTCTTGAGTAGCACAGGGTAATTTAATGTGGCTTACTATAGATTTAATTCTAATTTCTAAGAAGGTAAGACTATACCAGCTGTAAAAAGCTGCAGAATTCTATTTAGCCAAATCCTAAGAAATAATTTCATGGCATGAACCTTCAACATTTGTCAAGGATATTTCTTGATCCATAATCACACTGAATGATATTATACCCCCCCCTTCCTTTCCCCTTATCTAGCCATTATTCTAAGAGGCATCATTTTATGCTGAGGGCCGCGTGAGGATCTCCAACACCTTCTGGGCTGCCTTCATCTTCTCTTAATATTCAACTTCTGCTCTAGAGATAAGAGAAGATAACCAAGTGGCTTTCAGTGGGAAAAAGGTAATTTATTTTTACAGTCGGACACACACATATATTTATAATATCTCATTTCTACAATAATCAGATAAAACCCATTGTGGCCTACCATTATTATAGGCAGTTATCATCATTCCTTGTAACCACTATTAGGCACCATGAGAAAACAATCGTTCATTGTCCACTGTCATCACAACCAAAACTCATCCATTATTAGCAATCACCAAACACCATCTCAGCAGCTGCACTTAGTCATCATCCACATCATTATTGTCACACTAGATTATTATTATTATTATTCAATCATCAGTAACCACCGTCATCATTATTAGTTGCAGTCATTAATGATATATCATCCTCATTTCAATTATAGTCATCAGTTGTCATCATCCATTATCATTAAAAATAGTTTTCATCATCATCTTGCATTTCTATGAATCTTTGTTATAATTCGTTTTTTGCGATCCATTATGACTACTGTACCTAACCCTGACTTTCCTTTGCCTGGCTACAGACAGCTTGAGGTTTGGAGTGCCACAACCACTTTAACTACCCCCCCCCCCCCTTTCAAAATGAATAATAATGTGATTTGTACTGTATAAATTTATTTAAAATTTAAAAATTGGTCTGCTTTAACCACTTAAGCCCCGGACCATTTTGCTGGCCAAAGACCAGAGCACTTTTTGCGATTCAGCGCTGCGTCGTTTTAACTGACAATTGCGTGGTTGTGCGACGTGGCTCCCAAACCAAATTTATGTCCTTTTTTTTCCCACAAATAGAGCTTTCTTTTGGTGGTATTTAATCACCTCTGCGGTTTTTATTTTTTGCGCTGTAAACAAAAATAGAGCGACAATTTTGAAAAAAAAAAAAAGCATTATTTTTTACTTTTTGCTATAATAAATATCCCCAAAAAATATATAAAAAAAAAAATTTTTTTCCTCAGTTTAGGCCGATATGTATTTTTCTACATATTTTTGGTAAAAAAAAAAAAAAAATCGCAATAAGCGTTTATTGATTGGTTTGCGCAAAACTTATAGCGTCTACAAAATGGGGGATAGTTTTATGGCATTTTTATAAAAAAATTTTTTACTAGTAATGGCGGCGATCAGCGATTTTTTTATTGTGACTGCGACATTATGGCGGGCACATCGGACAATTTTGACACATTTTTGGGACCATTGTAATTTTTACAGTGATCAGTGCTATAAAATTGCACTGATTACTGTAAAAATGACACTGGCAGTGAAGGGGTTAACCACTAGGGGCGGGGGAGGGGTTAAGTGTGTCCTGGGAAGTGTTTCTAACTGTGGGGGGCGTGGCTATGAATGACACTTCACTGATCATAGCTCCCGATCACAGGGAGCTATGATCAGTGACAGTTTCACTAGGCAGAACGGGGAGATGCTTGTTTACATTAGCATCTCCCCGTTCTTCAGCTCCGTGAGACAATCGCGGGTATCCCCGCAGTGATCAAGTCCGCGGGACCCGCGATCCTACTCACAGAGCTCCCGACAGGGTCGCGCGCACACCACCGGTGGCACGCACGTGACCACACAGCGGCAAATTTAAAGGGACGTACCTGTACGCCCATTAGCCCAGCCGTGCCATTCTGCTGACGTATATGTACATGCATCGGTCGGCAAGTAGTTAAAGAGGAACTACAGTCTGCTCACATAATTTGTAATAAAAACATCTTTGCCATTCTGAAGCTTCCCTCCAATCACTTTGTGTATTATTTTATATATACGATGATTCTGTATTTGTCAAATATGCTGCAGAAATCTCCCTCTGGGTCTGGCTGCAACCATTTTAACTGTGGGCAGCTGAAGCTGCTGCCTGTTCAGTTCCTGGATTTACACAGGCATACCTCCAGTTCTGCAGCCCTGTAGCTCTCTTTGCCCCCCTTATGACTCACCCCCCTCCCTTCCTGGCAAACTCTCAGAAGAGAGAGATCTGTGCATGAAGTCATAAGCCTAGGCTTTTTACCAGACAAGAAACAGGAAGTGGGCTGTATAAGGTATTTTCTGCCAAAAGAAAAAAATTTACTATCCAAAGTTAAAACAACAAGATCAGAAGATTTAAAAGATGGAAAGTTGAAAAAATTACTGAAGGTTTGCTTTAAAGAAAACCTATATAAAAGTATAAAAAGAAAGATAAAATGTATAAGTATAAAAAGGAGACTAAAAAGTAAGTAGGAGTATAAAAAGCGAAAATCCAGTACCTACACCTACCCCAATGCAGATCCTTGTGCCTGTACAACAAGTTGTTGGACCTTAGAGATGTTACATAGGTAGCAGATAGGATGCAAGCACAGGCAATATGAGGTCAGTATTTGCTGGAGCAGTGTTTCCCAATCAGGGTGCTGCAGCATCCTAGGGCAGTGGTTCTCAACTCCTGTCCCCAGAACCAACTTCAGGCCAGATTTTATGTATTACCTTGGGGAGATGCAGACTAGAATACTGCAATCACTGAGCAGCAAATTACAGTGGTGTGAAAAAGTGTTTGCCCCCTTCCTCATTTCCTGTTCCTTTGCATGTTTGTCACACTTAAGTGTTTCGGAACATCAAACCAATTTAAACAATAGTCAAGGACAACACAAGTAAACACAAAATGCAATTTGTAAATGAAGGTGTTTATTATTAAAGGTGAAAAAAAATCCAAACCATCATGGCCCTGTGTGAAAAAGTGATTGCCCCCTAAACCTAATAACTGGTTGGGCCACCCTTAGCAGCAACAACTGCAACCAAGCGTTTGCGATAACGTGCAATGAGGCTTTTACAGCGTCCTGGAGGAATTTTGGCCCACTCATCTTTGCAGAATTGTCCTAATTCAGTTACATTAGAGGGTTTTCGAGCATGAACGGCCTTTTTAAGGTCATACCACAACATCTCAATAGGATTCAGGTCAGGACTTTGGCTAGGCCACTCCAAAGTCTTCATTTTGTTTTTCTTCAGCCATTCGGTGGTGGACTTGCTGGTGTGTTTAGGATCATTGTCCTGCTGCAGAACCCAAGTTCGTTTCAGCTTGAGTACACAAACAGATGGTCGGACATTCTCCTTCAGGATCTCTTGGTAGACAGCAGAATTCATAGTTCCTTTTATCACGGCAGGTCTTCCAGGTCCTGAAGCAGCAAAACAGCCCCAGACCATCACACTACCACCACCATATTTTACTGTTGGTATAATGTTCTTTTTCTGAAATGCAGTGTTCCTTCTACGCCAGATATACTTGGACACACACCTTCCAAAGAGTTCCACTTTTGTCTCATCGGTCCACAGAATGTTGTCCCAAAAGTCTTGGGGATCATCAAGATGTGTTGTGGAGAAATTGAGACGAGCTTTGATGTTCTTTTTGCTCAGCAGTGGTTTTCTCCTTGGAACTCTGCCATGCAGGCCATTTTTGCCCAGTCTTTTCCTGATGGTGGAGGCATGAACGCTGACCTTAACTGAGGCAAGTGAGGCCTGCAGTTCCTTGGACGTTGTTGTGGGGTCTTTTGTGACCTCTTGGATGAGTCGTCGCTGCGCTCTTGGGGTAATTTTGGGCGGCCGGCCACTCCTGGGAAGGTTCACCACTGTTCCATGTCTTCGCCATTTGTGGATAATGGCTCTCACTGTGGTTCGCTGGATTCCCAAAGCTTTGGAAATGGCTTTATAACCCTTTCCAGACTGATAGATCTCAATTACTTTCTTTCTCAATTGTTCCTGAATTTCTTTGGGTCTCGGCATGATGTGTAGCTTTTAAGGATCTTCTGGTGGACCTTACTGTGTCAAGCAGCTCCTATTTAAGTAATGCCTTGATTGTGAACAGGTGTGGCAATAATCAGGCCTGGGTGTGGCTAGAGAAATTGAACTCAGGTGTGGACAACCACAGTTATAGTATGTTTTAACAAGGGGGGCAATCACTTTTTCACACAGGGCCATGATGGTTTGGATTTTTTTTCACCTTTAATAATACACACCTTCATTTACAAATTGCATTTTGTGTTTACTTGTGTTGTCCTTGACTATTGTTTAAATTGGTTTGATGTTCCGAAACACTTAAGTGTGACAAACAGGAAATGAGGAAGGGGGGCAAACACTTTTTCACACCACTGTATATCATCTGTGATGTATTTCAGTTATCTTGCAAACCTGGCCTGTTAGTGGGTCCTGAGGACAGGGGTTGAGAACCACTGGTCTAGGGGATCGTCTGGGTTCCCCCAGGGTGCAGCAAGCACGGGACCCAGCTTGTCCTGGATCAGAGGCATTGGTTGCCAGGGTGCAGGTGGCCCGCTGCCAGAAAAAAAAGAAAAAAACAACAATGACGCTCTAGGGCCAGGACGTACATCGTCTTTAGTCCCGCACTATGCAACGCATGACTTTGACTCAAGGCAAGCAGCATGCAGGACAGCCATCATCATTTAAGATTCAAGAGAAGACTGAAGTCTACCTCCTTCAGACCTCCTCCACCTCCCTCCCTCTATCCTGCTGCTTGGGCCAAAAGATAGGGCTCTGATGTGAAGACTGTGATTTTGGGGCTCTGTGATGGAAAGACTCATGTATAGTGGGTCTCTGATATGATGGGGAGCTCTCATATATAACGGTGTATTAGGAGGACTTTGACGTGAAGGGGAAACTCTGTTGTAAAGGGGGTACTCTAATTTAACCACTTAAAGACTGAGCCTCTTTCTGAGATTTGTTGTTTACAAGTTAACACTTTTTTTTTTTGCTAGAAAATTACTTAGAACCCCCAAACATTATACATTTTTTTTTTCTAACACCCTAGAGAATAAAATGGCGGTCGTTGCAATACTTTCTGTCACACCATATTTGCGCAGCGGTCTTACAAGCGCACTTATTTTGGAAAAAATACAATTTTTTTTGAATTAAAAATAAGACAACAGTTAAGTTAGCCCAATTTTTTTAATACTGTGAAAGATAATGTTACGCTGAGTAAATTGATACCCAACATGTCACGCTTCAAAATTGCGCCCGCTCGTGGAATGGCGACAAACTTTTCCATTAAAAATCTCCATAGGCGACGTTTAAAAAATTCTTGTTTTAAGTTACAGAGGAGGTCTAGGGCTAGAATTATTTCTCTCGCTCTACCGATCGAGGTGATACCTCACATGTGTGCTTTGAACACCGTTTTCATATGCGGGCGCTACTCGAGTATGCGCTCACTTCTGCACGCGAGCTCGCCAGGACGGGGCGCGTTTAAAAATGTAGTTTTTTCTTATTTATTTTACTTTTTTTTTTTTTTTTTACATTTTTACAGTTTTTTTTTTTTTTTTTAAATTGTGTCACTTTTATTACAAGGAATGTAAGCATCCCTTATAATAAAAAAAAGCATGACAGGTCCTCTTAAATATGAGACCTAGGGTCAAAAAGACCTCAGATCTCATAGTTAAAATGAGTAGTTAAATTGACTTTAAAATGCAATAACAGAATATGCCTTTAAGAGCTATGGGAGGAAGTGATGTTTTGCGTCGCTTCCGCCCTGCAGTAATATGGAGATGGGTGGGGGCCATCTTCCCCTCACTCGTCTCCGTACCCAGGCAGGGGACAGATGCGATCCGGAGCCATCGGCGGAGGACACTGGATCGCGGAGGGAGGGGGGGGCCCCTCTCCCGCCGCGGATAAGTGATCTTGCGGCGAATCTGCCGCAGAGACCACTTTTATCTTGTAGCGGACCACCCGCTGAAGAACAGGATACCGGGGTTATGGCAGCTAGCTGCTGCCATAACAACGATATCCTCCTTCAAAGTCATCACGTAAAACGACCGTGGGCGGTTCGGAAGTGGTTAAAGGGAGGGGTGCTTTGATGTGAAGGGGAGCTTCCGATGTGAAGTTATATTCATTAAGGCAATTGTGTGCATTGTCCCATGATCAGGTTTCCTATTGATAAGTAAAATTTCCATTTTAGACCTGGGTGCCTGAAGATTTTGTATACTTTTAAAGGGTGCGGAAACTGAAAAAAGGTTGCGAAACGCTGTGCTAGAGGACTTTCTGGGGCAGCAGCCGTAAATTTTAACTAAGAACCACAGTGCCTAATCCAGGGGTATTTTTATTTTCCTGACATGTTTGATTTGTTGTATAACTACAAAGGGTTGCCACTTTCCATGCTCATGCTCTCATTTTTCCCTTGAATCTGTTCCTCCAATGCTAAAAAATCTTTAAAAAGGTACAATATATAACCACAACTTCCAGAACCATGGCCATTAATATAGAGTCTACCCTTCTTTGTGGCTATTGCAGCCTCCACTCTTTTGGGAAGACTTTTCACAGTGTCTGTGGGAATTTTTGTCCATTCGCCCAATTTGCCAGTTTATAAGGTCAAATACTGATGTTGAACAAGAAGACCTGACTCACAATCAAAGTTTCCATTTATGTCAATAGGGTATCAACGCTCTGTGCAGGCCACTTGAGTTTTTCCACACCAAGCTTATCAAACAATGTCTTTGTGGATCTGGATTTTCGCACATGGTCACAGTAATGATGGATCAGACAAGAGCCTTCCCCAACCTGCCACAAGGTTGAAAGCACACAGTTGTCTGAAATGGTTTGCTGTAGCATTACCAGGACCCTTCAACAAACACGTGAACTCAATAATTTGGTGGGAGGGTGGTCATGTACATTTGGCCATATTGTGTATTTCTCTCTGGAATAGTAGACAGTTTCTTTTACTAACCTGGATGCATTTTCACCTTCTTGCACAGGTTTCTTCCAGCACCATTCTTATACATTGGCTTAATGCAGATCTTAGTGGGGGTCCCTTCAGACAGGCCTGTTAGCTGTACACTGTGAGTCTCTGGAGCCACACTAATTGTAGATGAGCGGCCAGCATGTCTCCGACATCTTATCTGATAGCCCTGTACATCTCCATCTGCAGAGCCCCAAACAGCCTTCAAGCTGTTGGATTGTAGGTCCTCAATGCGCAGGTACTTCACTTTAGTGCCATCTGTATGGGAAGAACATGTTGGAATTGAGACTTGAGAAGGAAAACTAAATATAGATTACTTAAACATTTTTTTTAACATTTGCCAGAACAGTCATTCCACAAAGCTGCTGATTTCCTATTGACACTTATAATAATATAGTTCATGCTTGTTCCAGGTCAGTTCCCTGAATGCAGGCAGGGTGCATTTGGGGAAACGTACCTGTACCCGCACAGGAGCTGTGGGTCCGTTCAGTCACGGTGTAACTGACATGAATGGGACTGCCTGCATGCAGCTGCATGAGACACTGGGGCATCCCGTGCGGGCAAACACAGCCCACGTACAGGTATACACTTAAGTATGCCTATGTGAATGAGGCCTAAATGCTTGCTATCATGATGTACTGAGTGAAAAAAAATATAGGCTACCAATGTTTATCTCCCTTTCTAAAAATGCTAGTCACTTTGCTGTCATAATTATCTATTGCAGGCATCACTAAATGGCGGACCATGGTCCGGATCTGGACTGAGTGACATTCCCATCCAGGCTGCTGCAGCCCTGTCATTTAGCAGCCTGGTCTTGTGCTCTTTTTTGCCTGGTTGTACTGCTGTTTACTTCCCCAGCCGCCATGATATCATCCTTGCAGCAGGGCAGAGAACGGGAGAGGTGGCAGGTCTAGGATACTGGGCGGTTCTAGCAAGCAAGCAATCAGCTTGTTAACAAGGGTTAGGACAGTACTCGGAAGGGGGAGGGGGGTGAGGACAGTGCTCGGAAGGGGGAGGGGGGTGAGGACAGTGCTCCGAAGGACTGAAGACATTCCTGTGAAGGGATTGTGTTAGAGAGGGGCAGGGCACTGAAGTGAAGGAGGAACTGTGATGTAAGGGGGGAAACTGTGATGTGAGGGGGAACTGAGGACACTGATGTAAGAAGGGGTCTGTGATGTGAAGGTTCTCAGTCGTTGCACAAACATGCGATTCGGACCTCTACTTAAAGAAAATGTTACTGACCGGACCTCCGTGAATTTTAATTCTATACCCCTTTTGAGACACTACACTGGAATTCAGGGCAAAGTAACAGTGTCTATGTATATTTGACTCTCCTACCACGTTAGACTTACCTCTGGTGTTCCCATGCCACTCTTGCCTTTGCCTCAGCTGCCACCAAAATACGTTGTGCTGGCTAAAGAAGAGCAATGACATTGTGACAGTGCTCAGGCCTAGTGATTGGTCAATAGGTCCAAGCACTTCATCACTGGAGGAGTTAATGAAACTCCTCCTGAGCTGTCGGGTGCAGGATGTGTAGTTACTCACATCAGCACACAGCAGAGGTAGACGCGTTTCACCCAACGGCCTTGTTCATGAACAAGGCCGTTGCATCTGAATTGCGTCTACCTCTGCTGTACTTTTATCTTTTATAGCATGTATGGAGTTGAGGATTGTCCTTCATCTATTCATCACATGTTCCCCTATATCTAGAAGTACCAAGTATTTTACAATGACTACCATAGAAGAAGAAAGAGTGCCAGGAAAGCACTGGAGGGGAGAGGATAAAGTGGTTAAGGTGTGAGCTTTACACAAACACTGTCCATTTATCCTGACTGTACAAGATGATAGTGTCTCTTTAAGATAAGAAATGCCAGTGTGTACCATGTATACTGCAATAACAAGGAGTGGACATAATGGAGTCTGCAAAGGTTTAGCCTGATATTTTGAATTGCATGACTTTGGTACAAGCACATATTTTTTCATTTCTATTACAGACCATTTTGTTTGCAGATACTCACTGATCTCTGTGCACGCTATGGCAGACAAAGCCTTCTCCCCTCCAGTTTTAAATATGGCAGACACTGTAACCAAGTATGTTGTATTTGATTTTAAGCCTTCTATAATGGTAGTGTTGAATCGGCCATCCACCTGGACTTTCTTCACAGAATTGCTGGGTAATGGTCCATACTGGACTTCATAGCTAATGACACTGTCCAGATGAGGGCCCCAGCTTACTCGGAAGCTGTGTGCTGTGGGGTCAGATATCAAAATCTGAGCTGGCCCAAGTTGTTCTGGAAAAAAGTAAAATCAGATTATTAGCACCTGTCCTGGGTACTAGATATTTCACATTGTGCTAATATACCCTATATGTACTGTCACTGCTACCGCTGCTCCTAGCGCTTCCATCTTCACCCACTCTTCCTTCTGGGTTCCATCTCTTCAGCCCCTTGAATGGCGCAGCCATGATGACATCGCTCCCAGCGGGAGCACAGGAGTCACATTACCACAGCACAGATAGGGTGCCGTAAATGTGGTCTGAGCTGTGCATGCGTGGCTCAGATCACATTACTGCTGACAGACCGGGAGAAGCATTTATGACAGAGGAAACCACCAGAATCTCTACTATTATAAAAACAATGCCTGTCAGTGGTTTTAAGAAAATTTACGTGAATATCACTTTAAAACCTATGTGAAGTTGCCAATTGCTGCCTGTGTCCCCTTTCAGGCGATTCATCCTCTATTTGTCCGGGTGACCACTGTCACTGGAAATGAAGGTAGGAAAATCCAAAATTTTGAGTTGTCAGAAGAACAAAAATAGAAGGGAAACTACACATTTCAGGTAAAACTGTCTAATGCCACGTACACACGAGCAGAATTTCCGTCTGAAAAATCTTGGATGGTTTTTCCGACGGAATTCCGCTCAAGCTTGGCTTGCATACGGCCACACAAAAGTTTTCTGAACTTTCAACCGTCAAGAACGCAGTGATGTACAACACTACGACGAACCGAGAAAATTAAGTACAATGCTTCCGAGCATGCTCTCAATCTTTTGCTGGCTGGAATTCCGCCAGCAAAAGTCCAATGGAGCATACACACGGTCGCATTTTCGGACCCAAAGCTCTCATTGGACTTTTGCTGGCGGAATTTCCGCTCGTGTGTCTGGGGCATTTCCCAAACAAAAAATCAAAAACTGGAATTCCCCACGCATTACAAAATGGAAAAAAAAAAGTTTTGGATTTAGATATACTTTAATGCAGAACTCCAGACAAAAATAACTAGATAGGATCCAGAGGTTACACCATTTTTTTTTTCTGCCACTAGATGTCCTCCGTCTGATGAGCAGTATAATTCCTGTCTGGGAGCTGCCCCAGCCTGTTACTGGACAGTGAAAGGAGAAGCAGCATACTGATGAGCTCATCTCTCTCTGTCAGTTTTTCCTCCTATCAGCATGCTTCTTGTCAGAACATCAACCAATTAATGCCTTGTGCTGCTTCTTTCACAGTCCAGCCCTGCTGTTCAGATGCTGCAGGGGTGTGACTATGGGTTAGTACCAAAGATTCTGAATTAAAACTATGCACACTGCTTTACACACTTCTGTATAGCTAGCAAACATTTGCATTCAAACAGGAAATCTTGGTTTACATATATTGCTTTGAGTAAGTATTTGCCATTTTACACAGCAGAGTAGGGACTAGCTACAGAGGGATATCTTTGACGCAGTTGACCAGCTTGAACATGTAGTGCAATATATACAAACCCAAGAATCCCTGTTTTAATGCAAACATTTGCTAGGAAAATGTAAAGGTATATAGCAGTGTGCACAGTGTACATTCAGAATCTTTACAGAGGCTGATACCACGTCAAATTCAGATACTTACACTACCTGATTTAGGAAAAAAAAATGTAGCTATTAAAGCCTAGAATTCAGCTTTAATGTTAAAACTGCTTTTAGATCTTGTAATTCTTCATTGAATAGGGCTGGAGAGGTTTCTTTATATGGACAGGCTACGGGTAGTGGCTTGTGATGCCTGTACACCTGGACAGAGTATTCAGAACATGATGATATATCTTGCAGGTGACACTATGGGGGTCATTTTATAAAACATGAGTTGGATGAATGTCACAAGCATTTGTCCAGGTTGCACAATTTTTTCCCATAGTTTTTCTCTTAATATGACTTCCTTCGATTGTCAGCTCCATCTAGTGGCCAAAATACAGTATATTTTTCTGAAATACTTCAGTCAGAAAATATCCAGAGTTTTTGCCACTTGATGGAGCTGATGGTCATAGAAAGTCATAGTATTAGAGAAAATATGGGGGAAATTTGTCCAGCCTGGACAAATACTGGTGACATTTGTCCGAAGTCTCCTAAAATCGAAGGGCTGCCTGTTCTATGTTCACCATAGGAGAAATTACCTGGAAGAGTTGCAATCTGGATGGACTGTTGAGGGACATATTGAACATTAGCTTCAGAATGCAGCGTAGCCTGGTATTTGGTGTCTGGGTTTAGATTGCTAATCAGCACGGTGGTCTCGTCAGCAGTCAATATTTTCCTCAGCTTCTTTTGTGGATCCGATACCAGACCATACTCCAGAACATAGGGACCTCTGTCTGTGGTCAGCCTTGACCAGGTGAGTCGAAAACTTAACGTTGATATGTCCCAGGCATGAAGGTTTCTCTTTTGTATCAGTTCTGTGAATGTGAGGAGGTCTTATGTCAGTAAATAGTGTTTGCAGCTAAAATGGCCAAACCTTCTTATAGTTTTTGAAAAAAAAAAAAACAGTAATTCAATCTATTAAAAAACATTCTATTCATTAAGATAAAAAGCTTTCTGTGTGCAGCAACCCCCCTCAGCCCCCCTAATACTTACCTGAGGTCCCTCTCCATCCAGCAATGTCCACGAGTGTCTCAGCCGTCCGAGATTCTCCCTCCTGATTGGCTGAGACACAGCAGCGACGCCATTAGCTGCCACTGCTGTCAATCAAATTCCACTAGCCAATCAGGGGAGAGAGGGAATGGGCCTGGCCCGGGGCTCCGTGTCTGAATGGACACAGGGGGCTGTTACTCAGATTGGGTGCTCCCATAGCAAGCTGCTTGCTGTGGGGGCACTGAACAGGAAGGATGGGCCAGGATCACAGAAGAGGGACCCGAGAAGAGGCGGCTCCGGGCTGCTCTGTGCAAATCCGCTGCAACAGAGCAGGTAAGTATAACATGTTTGTTATTTTTACAGGGAAAAAAAAACAAGACTTTACAATCACTTTAATTTGTAAGAGCCCTTAAAAAAAGCTGAGTTCCCATGGTGAACTGGGAGATTTTCCTGCTCTGCACAAGTGATGCTACCAGTTGGTATGATGTATTAGAGTCAGATATACTGTAGAATATAAAAGGTGTCTGTCACTGGAATTGCTTATAAGCATCACTCCTATTGCAAGGAAATGATTACCATTATTTCCGGGATAACACTAGCAGTACATTGATTTCATTGGCAGGTTTGAGTCTCTTTTACCTAATAGCTTACCACCCTAAGCCCTTTTGCATCACTTTAAGGAGGTCTTTATGCCTGGAGGCAGGAGGGGTCGGATGATCGCGTGACCACTGTGAATGGCTGTCACAGTGATCACATGATTGGCAGCCAGTCCTGCTGGCTACCAATTATTAGTAGAGACTAAGAAGCTGTCTTGGACAGTTTGGTCACTGTGCTGGGTAGGGTTGCTACCTGTACGGTTTTCTCCCGGACAGTCCGGTTTTTTGAATGATGTGTTCAGATTTACTTCTTCCCCAGACCCGGACACATCATTCACACGGACTGCACCGAGAGTGACATGTCTGCCCTCTCCCTGACAGCAGCTTGGTTCAGCAGAGCAGAGCGTCAGTGTATGAAAGCTCTTCCCCTCCACCTCCATCTCTGTTCTGTACACACGAGGAGGAGGGGGGAGCAGGCGCACGCTGTTCTCACGTCTGTAGAAAGATTTTATTATGCTCTGTAGATGGAGGAGGGAGAGAGCAGCTGGAAAGGAGGACAAGGTAGAAAATATGTGGAGTGATCGAGGGGTTATTAGGATATGTGCTGGGGGACTTTGGCAGGGGGAAGATATGCTAGAAGTGTGGAATGGATTTGAAATCTGACAACCCCTCCTTGCACGATCTCTCTTCCTTCCCAAATCACCCCTCCAGCACATATTCTACCCCCTTACCCCTCCCCTTTGCACTGGCCCTCATCGCTCACAAAGTGCCCCCCAGCACATATCTGAGCCCCCCCCCAAGCGCCCCCAGCATCCATATGATGGACACAGAGACTGTATGATTGGCACAGAGGCTGCATATGATGGGCACAGTGGCTGTATGATTGGCACAGAGGCTGCATGATTGGCACAGAGTCTGCATATAATTGGCACAGTGGCTGCATATAATTGGCACAGTGGCTGCATACGATGGGCCCAGTGGCTGCATATGATGGGCCCAGTGGCTGTATGATGGGCCCAGAGACTGTATGATGGGCACAGAGACTGTATGATTGGCACAGAGGCTGCATATGATGGGCACAGAGGCTGCATATGATGGGCACAATGGCTGTATATAATGGGCACAAAGGCTGCATATAATGGGCACAGTGGCTGTATGATGGGCACAGAGGCTGCATATGATGGGCACAATGGCTGTATATAATGCGCACAGAGGCTGCATATAATGGGCACAGTGGCTGTATGATGGGCACAGTGGCTGCATATGATGGGCACAGGGGCTGCATATGATGGGCACAGGGGCTGCATATGATGGGCACAGTGGCTGCATATGATGGGCACAGTGGCTGCATATGATGGGCACAGTGGCTGTATTTGATGGGGCACAGTGAGGCTTCAATTGATTTATTTTTGCTAAATTTTGAGCACCAGCCGCCACTGCCCCCAGCACATATCCAATTCCCCCCTCCCTGCTAGCACTAGCCCTCTCCCCAGGACATATCTGACCCCTGCATTCTGTGCAGAACACTCACAATTTAGCCACGCGCACTGTTTGCTGCAGTGAGCTTTGCGCCACATTACTACTCTATTTCAGGCCACCAAAAGTGTCCCAGGTCTTTTACAATCTTATAGTGTATAGCCCCCCTCCAAAAAAAATGCTGCCGCTGAAGTGTTTGGGTTTGGCTTGAAGAAAAGGTGCCAACCCTAGTGCTGGGGGCATGCAGTGAGCATGCTTACTGCATAGAAAGCTCTACCACCTATCAGCCACATACTGTATATGCAGTGGCAAAGAGGGTGGGCTTTAACATTATGTGTTACGTTATGTGGGTGGCAAGAGGTTATAAGAATAACTCATCTTTTGGTGAAAAAAATAATCCCCTCTGGGTGATCTGTGTACAATACAGAGATTTTAACAAACTTTGTAGCAGATTCCTACCCTTTTTTGCTGTGAAGTAGTAGTTGTTTGTTTCACCATGTCCTTTGCAAACTGATTCTGAATGGGATGGTCATTAAAATCAGCTGGTGCCACTTTCAGTGTTCTAATGAGAAATCCTGTAGGGTCTGAATCTACCTTGAAGTATTTAACCCTTGTACCAAGACTGAAATTCCTATTTCAAAGGATGCCTAAAATATGTCTTTTATCTTAGTGCAGGCTTCTTGGAAAATCAGTCCAATCCAATCAGAGTCAATCACACAAATGGGAAATTACATTTCTGGGGGCATTGTGTACATAAAAAAAGCCTCCAGGTAGCCATGTTGCATTGAATTTTAAAGACAATTACAGCAGTTGCAGATTGAAAATTAATTAGTTTTTTTTAGAAGATTAAATTACAATATGGCTTGTGCAGCATTTGTATATGCTATACTATATTTTTTGTGTTTGCCATATTTTTTTCCAACAAAAGTGGACAGACTCAAAAAACGTTTCTCCAAAAGCAACATTGAAGTTTTAGGTGAACGAGGGCTGACTTCTGACTTATCGCTGTATAGATGTCAATGGTCCCAAAAATGTGTCAAAAGTGTCCGATCTGTCCGCTGCAATGTTGCAGTAACGCTAAAAATCGCTGATCACCGCCATTACTAGTAAAAAAAATAATAATAAAAATGCCATAAATCTTTCCCGTAGTTTGTAGACGCTATAACTTTTGTGCAAACAAATCAATATACGCTTATTGTGATTTTTTTTACAAAAATATGTAGAAGAGTATATATTGGCCTAAACTGATGAAAAAAAAAATTGGGGATATTATAGCAAAAAGTAAAAAATATTATGTTTTTTTCTAAATTATCGGTCTTTTTTTATTTATAGTGCAAAAAATAAAAATAGAAAGTGGTTAAAGCGGAGTTCCAGGCTTTTTATGTTTATTAAAAATCGTCAGCTACAAAAAGTGTAGTTGCTGACTTTTAATAAACAAACAGACACTTACCTGTTCCACGGTCCAGCGATGCGGCCGAACGGAGCGTCGCTTTTCTCCCCCTCCTCTCCGCTGGCGCCTCCATTGCCACTCTGGGCACCTGGCCGTGACAGCTTTCGGCCTCACGTCCAGGCCCGCACGGCGCATGCGCGAGCCGCGCTGCGCCCCCGGAGTGGACATGCGATCTCCTTGGACCGGTCACGTGTCCCAGGAGATCGCCTAGAGGGAGGGGCCGCCTAAGGCGAAAGGAGGAGTCGCCTTGGCGGAAGGAGGAAGTGGGACAAATGTGGCACTTTTTCCCCCAAAAAATATGGGGGAAAATGTCTCTGCGACTTATGGTGCGAATATACACCAGGCACCATCCGCTGCCAGCACCGCCGCCCTGCCGCCGCCATGCTAGTACCAAAAGAGAGGCAGGCGGGTGTAGAACAGACATCCCAAGACCCCACGAGCGCCGGGCGATCCCCCGGCTGGGCCTGACACTTGCTGAGACAGAGCAGCCCGAACAATGGAAATGGTCAGGCCGCATTAATGGAAATGGTCAGGCTGCATTAATAGGAATGGTCAGGCTGCATTAATGGCAATGGTCAGGCTGCATTTATGGCAATGTTCAGGCTGCATTAATAGGAATGGTCAGGCAGCATTAATGGCAATGGTCAGGCTGCCTTTATGGCAATGGTAAGGCTGCATTTCTTTGGCACAGGTCAGGCTGCATTTCATGGGCACTGGTAAATATTTTAGTACACCATTTGGTTCAGAATATTTTTTTTCTTGTTTTCCTAGGTGCGCCTTATGGTCAGGTGCGTCTTATGGAGTGAAAAATACGGTAAACTGCACAGTGATTTAGGAAATTAAATATCTTCCATTTAGAGTTTAGATTTACTCAAAGCACTCAGGGATCAGCACCTTGGGTAGCATGGTTAGGGGAAGCAGTGCCAAGCCTCAACATTTACTACTTTCTTATTTTGTTGACCTCTTTTTCCACCTCTGGACATCTTTTAATAAATGTAGTATGAGAATTAGGGTTGTACCGAAACTAAGCATTTGCACGAGTATTGGTACTTGTACAAATGCTCCGATACCTGAAACCAATATTTTCAGGCTCGGTTCTTTCATCCGTCAGCGGGGATTCCCCTACTGACAACTGAAACATAAAAAAAAAAAAGCTGGTAATGATCAGTTGCTAAGGAGCTGGGCCGCTCATTCAGCTGTCAGTAGGGATCCCCTGTTGACGGCTGAAGTGTAAACAAAGTCCCGGCAATTGGAGCTGTCCAAAAAATAAAAAGTGACCCAATTTTTTTTTATAAAAAGGACAGTGTAAAAAAAAAAGGTAAAATAATTAAGAAAAAATATTTTTTTTATAAAGCGCCCCGTCCCTCCGAGCTCGTGTGCAGAAGTGAACGGTGTTTAAACCACATTTTTGAGGTATCGCCACGATCGTTAGAGGGAGAGCAATAATGCTAGCACTAATGCTGTGACACACAAGCGGAATTTCTTGGATGGTTTTTCCAACGGAATTCTGCTCAAGCTTGGCTTGCATACACGCGGTCACACAAAAGTTCGCTGAACTTTCGACTGTCAAGAATGCGGCGATGTACAACACTAATGCCAGCAAAAATCAGATAGAGCATACACACGGTCGCATTTTCAGACCAAAAGCTCTCATCGGACTTTTGCTGGCAGAATTTCCGCTCCTGTGAACGGGGCATTAGACCTCCTCTGTAACTCAAAACTGGTAACCTGTAGACATTTTTAAACGTCGACCAATGCAGATGCAATTTTGAAGCGTGATGTAGGGTATCAATTTACTCAGCGTAACATTATCCTTCAAAATATAGAAAAAAATTGGGCTAACTTTACTGTTTTGTTTAACTCAAAAAAATGTATTTTTTCCCAAAAAATTGTGCTTGTAAGACCGCTGCGCAAATATAGTGTGGCATAACGTATTGCAATGACCCCCATTTTATTTTCTAGGGTGTCTGAAAAAATATATATAATGTTTGGGGTTCTAAGTAATTTTCTAGCAAAAAAAAAAAAAAACCTGATTTTAACTTGTAAACAACAAATCTCAAAACAAGGCTCGGGGCTGAAGTGGTTAAAACTACCCGTCAAGTAAAAAAATTATTTTCTTTTTGTTTTTTTATTAAATTGTACCCCTACTCCTTTAATTATTATTTTCCTGCTGATTTTTTTTTTTCATTCACTTCTATTTTATAAACGATTAATAATTAAACCTTTTTTTTTTGTTTGCTTTGTTCGTTCATTTTTTCACCTTTAACATATATTTACATGTTTTTCTCGAAAAAAGCGCCAAAAAAAAAAATGGATTTCATTTGTAAATAACTTTTCAATGCTTTGAACGGTTCCCGACAACTGCTTGAAGATTTCTAGTTTGGACAAATCCTATGAAAAGCAGACAATGTCAGAGACAGCTGAAGCGTCAACAAAACAGTTGCGGTAAGTTTTGGAAATTGGTATTGGCGAGTACTAAAAGAAAGTATCGGTACTCGTTAAAAAAAATGGCATCGGTGCATCCCTAATGAGAATTGTAGGGGAAGGTGGTACAGAGTTAAGTTTAAGTCAGGAGAGAAATCTTTCTTGTTTGATGGTCTTTGCAGTTGAAAGGTAGATTTGCACATAAACCAGTTATGAAAGAGACTGTGCCCGCTTGGCATTAGTACACCAGGAACCAATGACTAGTTTGTTTTGGTAACCTATCACCCTACTCTACCAGCATTTTGGTTCTAGGTGTATGGACTCAGAGCCAGTGAACTGTAGGTATGATTCCACCTACAAAAATTTGCAAAGTAACAGTGAGGACCCAATTAAGTGGTATTATACATGGGAACATAGTACTAATAATAACATGATATACATATGAGTGGCTGTGGCCCTCCCCAGGCTGCCTTCAGGCACTAAGGCCCCTTTCACACTGGGGCGTTTTTCAGGCGGTACAGCGCTAAAAATAGCGCCTGTACACCGCCTGAAAAATTCCGGCCCCATTCACTCCAGTGTGAAAGCCGGCGGGCTTTCACACTGGAGCGGTGCGCTAGCAGGACGGTCAAAAAAGTCCTGCTAGCAGCATCTTTGGAGCGGTATAGAAGCGGTGTATTCACCGCTCCTATACCGCTCCTACCCATTGATTTCAATGGGACACCGCGGTAGTAGCGCGGTAAAACCCTTTTTCGGCCGCTAGCGGGGGTTTAAAACCGCACCGCTAGCGGCTGAATCCCGCGGCTAAAACTACGGTAAAGCAGCGCTAAATATATCGCTGCTTTACCGTCGCCGCGGCTCCCGCCCCAGTGTGAAAGGTCACTGACTATGGTGGCAATAAAGCTATTTCATTCCTGAGACACAATGATAAATTAGGATTACCTGGGAGAGTGGTGACCTGGATAGTCTGTGATTGGGTAGTGGACTCCCTGGATTCGGGGATGAAGGTCACCTCGTAGGTAGTGCTTGGAGCCAAGTTACTGAACACCACACTAGACAGATCTCTATATGTTTTATGCACCTTCTTCCCTAGATCTGTCACTGGCGCGTACTCTATTACATAGTTTCCTGTATCTCCAGATAATCGCGACCAGGCCATTTGGAAACTTGTCGATGTTTTATCCTTAATATGGAGGTTCCTTGCAAGGATCAGATCTAGAAAAAAAAAAAAAAAGGATTCTGATGAAATTAGGCTTTTTTTTCATTCAGACACAAAAAAATATAAAAACTAATGGCTTCCTCCATACACACAAATGAGGTATGTGGAATCCCTTACCAAACATTGCATTCTGACAGTGGCACCCACCACTTTTAAACTTCACTGATTAGCTGTAGCTGCTGATTGAGAAAAAATGTCCCTTCATCAGAACTTCTGTAGAACAGCAAACACCACACACTGATCAAAATCTGGCTATTCCTTGTTGGACTCACCAAATTGTATTCAGTGTATAGCCAGCTTAACGTCAACATAGAGCTGACCAGTTAAAGCGTCTCAAACTTACATGCCAAGTATATATTATTACAGGTACGGTATATCGTGCTAACAATTTATGTTGTGCTTTACATATTATACATTCACATCAGTCCCTGCCCTCCAGGAGCTTACACTCTAAGGCCCCTAACTCACATTCATACATACACATACTAGGGTCAATTTAGACAAGAGCAAATTAACCTACCAGCATGACTTTGGAGTATGGAAGGAAACCAGAGTACCCAAAACAAACCCATACATGCCGCTGTGCTCAGCTGTCAGGATAATAGCCTGTATGCGACAGGCTGGTAGTTATGCAGCTAATATAAGAATTTAAAGCTGAACTCCAGGATAGGTGACCATTGTCTAAATATAGAAACCATGTGTATTCTTCCTTGAATCTTGGTGTGCTTTGTGTATTTCTTCCAGATCTGTGCCATAATCCAATGTGAAAATTTACTTCTGTGCAGGAGCTTCCTGTAATAAAGACCGGTCACTGCTGCTCTCTCTCCTTGTGCAGGGTGACTGGTCTGGTCTCTGCCCCTTCCTGCAGTTTTCTGCAGGCAGCCTGTAGTGGGTGGAGCATTCAGGGTTCCTCCCACAGCTCTACTCTCTGCACAGACTTGTACAGCACAGTGATGATGTCACTGCTAATTATTCCAGGTAATATTTGTGTTTGTAAGGGCATTTGGTGCATAAAAAGTAGATTCATATATTTGTGGCTATTGAGAAATATATTTAGCTGAAAGGTTTGGCTCGGGTGAGGACTGTGCCGGATCCCTGACAGATAAGTGTCCTTATACTAACAGTCAGCAGGTACAGTATTTGTAGATGCTAACTTTACATTTTTTGGGGGAAGACTAGAGCTTCTCATTAAGGCTCTATTCACACTTGTGCGACTTGTCATGTCAGTTGCATGACAAGTCGTTCCCCATGTTTTCCATTGATAATCATTCATATATTTGCGACTTTATTTGCGACTTATTTTTTAAAAATTTTTTTTACATTTCTTTAGTTACTTCCTGGTTTCCATGCCTAGACAAATTATGTTATACTTCCCAGGAGTCATCAGGAAGGGAGCAAGGGCTTTCTCAGCTAAGAACACAATCCTGTCTGCATGCCTGAGCTAAGGGCAGATAGACACCAGCAGATTTAGTACAGTAAAACTTTAACACAAAAATGATCACCCGAAAGAATCTTGATTATCAGCACTAGGTGTATGCATGCAGTTAAGTTTACTAAGACATACAATAAAGATTATTCAATAGTCAGCAATTGAAACCATTCTTTTCTTTTTTCTTTAGATAGGATTGCTGCTGATGTAGCAATGAAGAGCCTAAAGCAGGCCAGAGCTCACTGTTTCAGAACCACATAGTAAAACCCTTTATCAAAATAAATGGGCGTAACTTTTAACATGGATATTTTCCACAAAAAAAGAATAGCTCTAAGCCCCCCGGACATTCCGACCACAAAATCCGTCAGATTTTTTCCGACGGATTTTGTCCGAAATTTGTGTTGAACACACACGGTTGGACAAAGTTGTCGGAAAATCTGATCGCTCCGAACGAGGTGACGTACAAAACGTGTGACGGACTACGTACAGGGCAGTAGCCAATAGCTTTCGTCTCCAAATTTCTTCTAAACATGCGTGGCACTTTGTGCGTTGGAATTCTCTACACACGATTGGAAAAAGTCAGATCGGATTTTGTTGTTGGAAAATTTTAGATCTTGCTCTCAAATTTTCCGACGGAAAAAGCCCGCTAGAGCCCACACATGATCGGATTTTCCGACAAAATAATGAGATCGGACTTTTTCCATCGGAATAACCGACCGTGTGTACGGGGCATTAAAGTGTATGTATAGCCAAAACTTTTTTCAATTCATTTTTAGAGTAGGCATTAAGCCCCTTTCACACGGGCACCATCAGTTTAGCCACGTTAAAAACATATCAGTTCTTATCCGTTGCTTCCTCCGTCTTCTGTTCCGTTAATCTCCGTTTTCATCCGTCTTCCGTTCCGTTTTCATCTGTCAATGTGCACATTTACATCTGTTTTTTTATCCGTTTTTGTATATGTTTTCATCCGTTTACAGCAGTTTCTGTGCCTTTAAGGAATTTACCCAGAAAGCAATGCTCCTCCTATCCTACATTGCCATGCCTGAACAATTTGCCGACTACTTTCTATCTCCATCAGGAGAAGTTCCATGGCAGTACCAATATACATAAATAATGCAGTGCAAATTTTAATTAATTAATTAATTAATTTGATTATTTCATTGTGTTTTGATAGCATAAAAAGACATAAAAGCACATGATATGTTCAAAACAATTTTAGTTTTATTATTCTGCATAACCCTTTTAAAATTAATTTTTTTTCACTCTTTTTTTATTTGTCAAAGTATGAACTTTGAATTATTTCTTCAAAACCGATCTTAACTGATCGGACGTTGATGGACATTGTCAGTTAATATCCGTTTTGACGTATCTGGACGTAGCCTTGTTAACGGATGGTAACGAATGGTCATCTGTTTGCCCATAGAAATGCATTGTCGTCCGTTGACGGATGGAAGAAAAACGCATGGACGGTCCGTCCATGTGAAAGGGGCCTAAAACCCTTACCACCCTTCTCTATACTATTTAAAACTAAGAAAATGTTTTGACTGTAGGAATACTTATCCAGCTTACCTGGGAGAGTGGAGACCTGGATTGTTACAGCCTGGATATCTGGAGCATTGGATTCTGGGATAAGGGTGACTCTGTAGGTGTTATCTGGGGTTAGGCCATCAATCACAACTCTGTCCTCTTCTCCTGTCAAAGTCTTTCGAAGCATTTGCCTTGGATCTGATGCCAGTGCATACTGTACAGTATAACTTCCTGAATCCAAGGGCATCCGTGACCATGTTATTAGAAAACTAGTTGAGGTTATGTCCTTTACTTGAAGATTTCTTTCCTGAACTGGGTCTACAAAAAACACACCAAGATACATTTAGGCATCATTCACAGAGGTGGGAAAATTGGCTGTTGGGTCATGTTTTTACAGCTTTCTGACTCCCTATCAATTCCACTCACAATTGTTTAAACATGAAGTGAATAGAGGTGTACACACAGAAGCGTTAGTGTTGCTTTGCAAGGCAAAAATACTGTTGCCTAAAAAAGTTTAGCAGGAATTGATGCTTTCCAACCACCCCCCATTCACTTTTATTGACATGCGTTGAAAACACTCCATAAGCACACCATAAATGTACCTACTGTATGATATTATGGTGCATTTAAGGCATGGTTGAAAAGTGTCAAATATGATCATTTCCCATTTGCACTTGTGCTTGTGGTATGGTAAAAACACGCAGTTGATCTGCGTTCCCCCCTCCTTCCCCAACCACTCCCTTTTAAGCTGTAAATGTAGTGGATGGGGGTGTACACAGGCCATGACAACAATGCTTTGCATTGCAGAAAAATGTGTCCCCACTGTTTTGTTTTGCAGGCAGTACCACCTGCCAAATGTGACCTATTCACCAGAATGAGTCTGCACCGCAACCGCCCCACAACCACATTAAATGCAAGTGGTTGCGGTGTGGTGGTGCAGGTATTATAATATAATGTCTCCTCACCATCTGTCAAACATCCTCATCAATTGTCAAACGGATCACTTTTCAGAGGGAACTGAAAGTGTAAACGAGCCTTTTAGGCATTGTAAAAATTTTATTTCACATGGCATTTTGAGGAGCCACTTGAAGACTTGTGAAATGCAGTGATTTTAACTATGGAACACAATTTTCCCTGTCTATGGGCTCCACATGGTCCTCCTTTGTTCAACCAAACTACATACCATCCAAAGTGAAGTTTCCAATCCCAATAGTAAGGACACAATAGTCTGATAAACACAGAATAAACCTTACCTATTTTAGTGGACACCATGATAACATCAGGTTGAACATGCTGGGCAGAGTGAGGGAAGAGTGCGATTCGGTAAGTGGTATTTGACAGGAGACCACCAACCACCGCACCGGAGTCTGTGCCATATAAAATCTTCCGTTGTGTCAACCTTGGGTCCGAACTTGGGGAATACTCCAGAACATAAAGTTCCGAATCTCCAGGCAACCGTGACCAGACCAGACGTAAGCTTGTAGCTGTTATATCAACTGCTTGAAGATTTCTAGTTTGGACAAGTCCTATGAAAAGCAGACAATATTAGAGATAGCACTGTTTTTTCGGTCATATATATTAAATGTCACAAAGATGAAGAAAATTTCAAAGAAAATAAAAGGAAGGTCTCTGAAGTAGGTAGCCCTAATGCCCTCTGAAGTACTGCATACTAAGTATTCCTTGGTGGCCAGTTCTAAACATGGCATGGTTGGAGACTGAGAGGTCTGGTCCTCTTCTCACCCACTGGGGAAGTACATAAAAATCTATGAGATCATTACATACTGTAGACACGCAATAAAAACTACACATTGCTCTACTCCTGGGCTTCTTTATATCTTTCTGATTTGAATCACATAAAAGTTAAACGGACTCTTTGCAAGAGCTCAATGAGAGAAGTTAAGAAGCACAGTACCTTATGGAGTGGGTCATGCTGGAAGGACTGATCCGAATATTAATTTAGATATCTTGTCTGCAATATACAGTATCCTTTAAACTGAACACATTAACAAGATTTAACTGGCCTCTACTTAACATAAATTTGTCTAGTTCCCTCATTACATTCTTAAATATTTAAAAGATGAGCACAAAGGAATTGATTTAACTTACTTCACTTGCAGTAATCCTGCAGGTGAAATTGGATAATAGTATGTTTCCCAAACAGTCCTCAGGGACCACTAATGGGTCAGGTTTTCTAGATATCTCCACAAATTCACAGAAAAAAAATACTTTGGTTCTTCTTGCAAATAGGCAATAAATGGGTGGAGTTAGCAGACTAAATTTAACCAATAGACAACAACATACAAAGTCATTTACAATTCTGCCCAAAGTTACATGACCAACCCTGTCTCAATGTATCATCCAAGCACCCTCTTTGCTTCTCCCAAGACCTCCTGCTTTCCAACTCCCTTGTCACCAGCTCCAATGCTCACCGCCAGGGCTTCTCCAGATCCTTTCCCATCCTATGGAACCCCCTACTCTGTATAGGCAATCCCTACATCCCTACTCAACTCTACTCATCTCTTTATGAAAGCCTCCACCTAAAAACTGAACTTGTAGTTTCTCCATCAGCTCTTCCCTCTCAAAGTTATTACTTTTTGTATCACTTGCCCCGCCCTATTACATTGTAAGCTTTTAGGAGCATGACCCTCCTTGCCCTCTTGTATCAAATTATATTGTAACTGTACTGACCCTCTTTATGTTATAAAGTGCTACACAAACTGTTGGTGCTATATAAATCCTGTATATTAATACCCAACAATAACAATGATGGAATCCATCAGTCCAATGAACTGCCTGGTTTACATACCATCTAAATGTAGCACCTAGTCCTAAAGCAGGACTGTAACCTAAAATTTAGTTGTGCAAGGTGGTAGTCAGTTCAGATTAATTTGTAGTTTTTTTTCCATCACTGGGTTTTCTGCTGAATTCAATGAACTTGTGATTTTTCACTGCCAGTAGGTGTCACTTGTACCACTGGCAAGAGAATGCGATTCCACAACAAGACTGAGTTATGAATACTGTAAAGGATCAGCAACAAATGTAGAGCTTGAAGGACTCCTCCACTCGCTGGTTCTTCTTTTTTAAGGGCGTTGTTTGCCCATTTTTATTAAAAGAAAGTCCAACAAACAAAGATAGGTTTCCCTCGCAGGGGTTTCAGCCTTCCTTTTCATCAACAAAATGACATTAGCCTAGTTGGCTCTCACTTGCAGCACTGCTGCTCTGGCCTTACCCTCCAGGCCCTTGTCTGTCTCCTACAGACTTTTCAGCAAACACCTTGGTGCACTGGCTTTGATTAGTGCACACCTGCACTCTCTGGACTCCTGAAGACCTCCTGTCTCTCTGGGTGGAGCCCAGAACTATGGTCAGGTTACTATTAAAAGCCCAGCACACACCTGACAAATCAGTATGTTGGCGGTTCTCAAAATCAGGACCCAGGACTAGGGATTTCATCCCACCCGGATCTCTTATGTATCCCTGAGCTCCAGGTCCCAAAGTGGACTTTACAAAATACTGAGGAAACTGAATGTTACATGCTCCCTGGAGCCCCTCAACCCGTCTGGTTGAGAATTCTGGGTCACATCCTCCTTCTAGACCCTGGCAGGGCAACGCTCTGCCACAATACCCATTTCCTCCAGCCAACCCAGTAGGAGGTTCATGCCACTGGTGCATGATGGGGGAGGATATAAATATCTGGGGGAGGCCTTGTGATCTCTCACTTCCCCCAAGCTGTGGCCAGGGAAAGTGCTGCTGAACTAATCTGCCTGTTAGGCTCATAGCCTGTGCTAGGCCTCCTATGTGCTCTGGATGTGGAGATAGGCTTGACATGGTCCTGGAAGTTGACAGGGGAAGCTGTGCCAAGATTGAGATCCAGGAGGAGGACCTTGTTGGACAAAGCCTAGATGAAGGCTGCTTTCTTGTAGGGACCTAGTAACTCTCTCAGACATGATGCATGGAAACCTAAGAAACAGTACAGTGGGGGAAAAAAGTATTTGATCCCCTGCTGATTTTGTACGTACTGTTTGCCCACTGACAAAGAAATGATCAGTCTATAATTTTAATGGTAGGTTTATTTTAACAGTATTTGATCCCTTGCTGATTTTGTACGTTTACCCACTGACAATCAGTCTATAATTTTAATGGAATAACAAAAAAAATAACATAAAACATATCCAGAAAAGCAAATCTCAAAAAAGTTATAAATTGATTTGCATTTTAATGAGTGAAATAAGTATTTGATCCCCTATCAATCAGCAAGATTTCTGGCTCCCAGGTGTCTTCTATACAGGTAACGAGCTGAGATTAGGAGCACTCTTAAAGGGAGTGCTCCTAATCTCAGCTTGTTACCTGTATAAAAGACACCTGTCCACAGAAGCAATCAATCAGATTCCAATCTCTCCACCATGGCCAAGACCAAAGAGCTGTCCAAGGATGTCAGGGACAAGATTGTAGACCTACACAAGGCTGGAATGGGCTACAAGACCATTGCAAAGGCAGCTTGGTGAGAGGGTGACATAAGTTGGTGCCATTATTCGCAAATGGAAAACAACAAAATAACTGTCAATCTCCCTCGGTCTGGGGCTCCATGCAAGATCTCACTTCATGGAATTTCAATGATCATGAGAACGAGATCTTGTCAAAAATCTCAAGGCAGCTCAGACCATAGTCACCAAGAAAACAATTGGTAACACACTACGCCGTAAAGGACAGAAATCCTGCAAAGCCCGCAAGGTCCCCCCCCCCCCCCCTCCGGCTCAAGAAAGCACATGTACAGGCCCATCTGAGGTTTGCTAATGAACATCTGAATGATTCAGAGGAGAACTGGGTGAAAGTGTTGTGGTCAGATGAGACCAAAATCGAGCTCTTTGGCATCAACTCAACTCGCCATGTTTGGAGGAGGAGGAATGCTGCTTATGACCCCAAGAAAACCATCCCCACATGGGAGGTGGAAACATTATGCTTTGGGGGGTGTTTTTCTGCTAAGGGGACAGGACAACTTCACCGCATCAAAGGGATGATGGACGGGGCCATGTACTGTCAAATCTTGTGTGAGAACCTCCTTCCCTCAGCCAGGGCATTGAAAATGGGTCCTTGATGGGTATTCCAGCATGACCATGACCCAAAACACATGGCCAAGGCAACAAAGTGGCTCAAGAAGAAGCACATTAAGGTCCTGGAGTGGCCTAGCCAGTCTCCAGACCTTAATCCCATAGAAAATATGTGGAGGGAGCTGAAGGTTCGACTTGGCTTCGAAACCTTAATGCCTTGGAGAGGATCTGCAAAGAGGAGTGGCACAAAATCCCTCCTGAGATGTGTGGAAAGCTGGTGGCCAACTACAAGAAACGTTTGACCTCTGTGATTGCCAACAAGGGTTTTGCCACCAAGTACTAAGTCATGTTTTGCGAAGGGGTCAAATACTTATTTCACTCATTAAAATGCAAATCAATTTATAAAAAAACTTTCTCTCACTGTTAAAATAAATCTACCATTAAAATTATAGACTGATTATTTCTTTGTCAGTTTTTTTTTTTTTAAGTTTGTTGTTATTCTGTCTCTCACTGTTAAAATAAACCTACCAAAAAATTATAGACTGATCATTTCTTTGTCAGTGTGGCAAACGTACAAAATCAGCAGGGGATCAAATACTTTGAGGTGTGGAACAGCCAATCCTGGCAGAGCAGTAGAAGAAAGGAGTGGGAGGGAATTAAAAAATATAGCATGTCTCTTAGGCTAGTGCACGAGATATGTAAATCACCTGTCACTCACAGCAAGGGGGAGGATTTGACAAAGTTTTTCTCTGTTTGTCAAGATTTATCTCACTGAACAATAAAAGAGGATTGCTCCGAGCTGGATTAACTCTTTGTGGCAAGACTGGGCTCAAATGATAGGAAATCTTATACTCTACATTGTGACATCAAAAAAATAAATACAATTTTTGGGGTTTACATCCACTTTAACACCATGTGCTAGGATGCAATGCCTACTAGCACATTATGATATTGCCTTGCAGGTTTGAGAAGAGAAGAATGCCCAGCGTTTACTACCACTTTAAAGGTTCTGACACTGTTACGCTGGACATGGATCTGGAGTGGTTTGCTTGGATCTGCTTGGGTATCAGGGATCCTTCATTACACACAAGGAGGTGAGGATTATCAATAAAAGTTCTAAAAAGACAGTGACCGGTGCTCAATGTTTTCAGCCTCCATTTTAACAATGGTCTCAGCCCAGGGGTGAAATGCTTGCCCACCCCTGTCCCTGGGTGGAGGCACCACCATGCCTCTAGGGTCAGGGAATGCTACATAAAGTAATATAAAAAATCATATTCAGTCATACCGAGCCTTATGAAATGTGAAACTTGGGAGGTAAAGAGAAGCGAACAACATAAACTTTCAAACTGGTAAGATACAAAACTAAACAGTACAAAAGAGAAACAAATCACGCCACCACATCAGCTGTGCTGCCTCTCTAAATAGGTCAGCAGGGAGAACCAAAAGGAAACTCTACAAGAAAAAGAGGACAGAGGGCGCACCAGCCTTGCGCATTACCTTTGCAACACTGAAATGTATTAAAAGTAGAATAACATACTCATAAAGGAGTGATAAAATCAGGCAGATAGTAAAAGTCCATTATTTGCATCATCCAGCAAGATTTGCTGGCCAGTACACTTGGGTGGAATGAAAGTCCAAAGAAAGTTGACGTGTTTCGAGGGGTATCACCTCCTCTTCAGAGCTAGGTTTGGAATGAAGGTAGACTGTTTTTAAAATGACTGGGGTCAAATGGGTTCGATCATGTGATCCAGGCCCCTCCTTCATATGGGAAGGCCAAAAAACAATGCATTTAAACAAATATTTAATTCCCCATTAGGGACATAAACCACCAGACATTGAATACATACACTTCAGATTAGTCCTCCATACATATATTCATCCTAATGCATACATATAAAAGGATAAAGAGATTGCAATCCATGATAAAATGTGAAAAACTCACAAAAACAATAATCAATAAAATACTTTACTGTTCTGGATCTCCATAAGCACCAAACACTGTGTATCTGTATATGAATACTCACTCACTCAGTTTTATATGGCTGTGGAATATATGTGATGCCACAAAACCAAAATGATTGTAGCAGGAGCCCAGGAACATACAAGATGAGAAGTGTGGTGGAGCTTGTAGCATGTGTGAGTGATGCCATCAGAGTCTAAGGCCATTGGAATGCACGCCAGCCAGATTCCCAGAAGCATTACTCCGCTGTGCGTTCTAATCGCTAGCCTGTGACCAGCAAACATCACTTCTGGTGACGCAGATAAGTTGAGAGCGCCATTTCCAGCGCTCTTATCTGGCGGTGTACAGGGGGCAGCCGGCTCACAGGCACCGCATCTGGATGAATCCCAACATGGGGACACCTGGGATGCGCATACCAGCCACCAGGATCAGCGCGCAAATCGCTGGACATCAACTGGGCATACAGTGGTGTGAAAAAGTGTTTGCCCCCTTCCTCATTTCCTGTTCCTTTGCATGTTTGTCACACTTAAGTGTTTCGGAACATCAAACCAATTTAAACAATAGTCAAGGACAACACAAGTAAACACAAAATGCTATTTGTAAATGAAGGTGTTTATTATTAAAGGTGAAAAAAAATCCAAACCATCATGGCCCTGTGTGAAAAAGTGATTGCCCCCCTTGTTAAAACATACTATAACTGTGGTTGTCCACACCTGAGTTCAATTTCTCTAGCCACACCCAGGCCTGATTATTGCCACACCTGTTCACAATCAAGGCATCACTTAAATAGGAGCTGCTTGACACAGTAAGGTCCACCAGAAGATCCTTAAAAGCTACACATCATGCCGAGACCCAAAGAAATTCAGGAACAATTGAGAAAGAAAGTAATTGAGATCTATCAGTCTGGAAAGGGTTATAAAGCCATTTCCAAAGCTTTGGGAATCCAGCGAACAACAGTGAGAGCCATTATCCACAAATGGCGAAGACATGGAACAGTGGTGAACCTTCCCAGGAGTGGCCGGCCGCCCAAAATTACCCCAAGAGCGCAGCGACGACTCATCCAAGAGGTCACAAAAGACCCACACAACAACGTCCAAGGAACTGCAGGCCTCACTTGCCTCAGTTAAGGTCAGCGTTCATGCCTCCACCATCAGGAAAAGACTGGGCAAAAATGGCCTGCATGGCAGAGTTCCAAGGAGAAAACCACTGCTGAGCAAAAAGAACATCAAAGCTCGTCTCAATTTCTCCACAACACATCTTGATGATCCCCAAGACTTTTGGGACAACATTCTGTGGACCGATGAGACAAAAGTGGAACTCTTTGGAAGGTGTGTGTCCAAGTATATCTGGCGTAGAAGGAACACTGCATTTCAGAAAAAGAACGTTAAAACATTATACCAACAGTAAAATATGGTGGTGGTAGTGTGATGGTCTGGGGCTGTTTTGCCGCTTCAGAACCTGGAAGACTTGCCATGATAAAAGGAACTATGAATTCTGCTGTCTACCAAGAGATCCTGAAGGAGAATGTCCGACCATCTGTTCGTGTACTCAAGCTGAAACGAACTTGGGTTCTGCAGCAGGACAATGATCCTAAACACACCAGCAAGTCCACCACCGAATGGCTGAAGAAAAACAAAATGAAGACTTTGGAGTGGCCTAGCCAAAGTCCTGACCTGAATCCTATTGAGATGTTGTGGTATGACCTTAAAAAGGCCGTTCATGCTCGAAAACCCTCTAATGTAACTGAATTAGGACAATTCTGCAAAGATGAGTGGGCCAAAATTCCTCCAGGACGCTGTAAAAGCCTCATTGCACGTTATCGCAAACGCTTGGTTGCAGTTGTTGCTGCTAAGGGTGGCCCAACCAGTTATTAGGTTTAGGGGGCAATCACTTTTTCACACAGGGCCATGATGGTTTGGATTTTTTTTCACCTTTAATAATAAACACCTTCATTTACAAATTGCATTTTGTGTTTACTTGTGTTGTCCTTGACTATTGTTTAAATTGGTTTGATGTTCCGAAACACTTAAGTGTGACAAACATGCAAAGGAACAGGAAATGAGGAAGGGGGCAAACACTTTTTCACACCACTGTATTAGATATTATTATTATTATTATACACGATTTATATAGAGCCAACAGTTTACCCAGCGCTTTACAATGTAGAGGGGGACAACACAGTTACAGTACAGTTCAATACAAAAAGGTACAGGAGGGCCCTGTATATATAATGTATATATAAGATATAACCAAGGAGGAGAGAAATATAACTTGAGGAGCTACACAGGGATGACAAGCAGCGGTGGCCAGTAGCGCACTGCCCTCCCATGGTACTCCTAAGGAGCATGTGTCAATTAAAGCCTTAATAGAAGGATATGCAAAGTATATATGTGAGGGTCCACAAGGAATTGGAAAGGTTCTTATCAAGCATAAACTGTAATGATTATCAAAACAAGTTTACCAGCACTTGGCATCAATCAAGTATACAGTTTTTGAATCTTGAAATCTTTAAGGTGGGTTCTGGTCTAGCGACTCAAACCCACTTTAAAAAAGATTGATCAGAATGGCTATATTTCCACTCGTAGTTGCCACCACCCTAATTGGGTGTGGGCAATTCCGAAAGGCCAATTCCTCCAAATTAAGAGAGATTATGCAGGTGAAGAGGACTTTATGGTTCTGACTGATATGCTTATTGGCAGATTTGTAGAAAAGGGATATAACAAAAGGCAATCGAAAACCATGAGGGAACAAGTTAAACAAAATTGATCGTTCAACTCTTTTGGAACCCAAAGATAAAACTCCAGCACGAGATCAATTTGACTTTGCCTTTGTATTGGGCTTCAATCTCCAATACAAGGAAGTTGAAAGGATTATGAAAACTCATTGGCCTTTATTGCGAAAGGATCCTACTTTACAAAAGATTCTTCCTAGTAAATCAAAGTTTATATACAGGAGGGCTCCAGGGTTGAGCAATATGTTAGGCAAAAATTTTATACGGCCTCCAAAAGAGACCCCCCTACCTGCAAAGCATGCAGAATCACCAGGGATAAAAACCAGGAAGGATACCAGTCTTCCATCAGTGGTTACGGGGAGTGAATATGAGATTCATCAGTTCATTACCTGTGACACAAGATATGTCACATACCTTTTGATGTTCCCCTTCAATTTCCAATATGTTGGTAGAACTACTAGAACCATGGCTATAAAGGTGGGGGAGCATATAGATAATATCAAAAAAGGGTTCAAACATCATAGTGTGTCCAACCATTTCAGGTTGGTACACAACAAAGACCCCTCCCTACTCAGGTTCTGGGGTATTGAAAGAGTTCGCCCAGTGTCCATCTGCAGCCTTCCCCAGTGTCCATCTGCAGCCTTCCCCGGTGTCCATCTGCAGCCTTCCCCAGTGTCCATCTGCAGCCTTCCCAGTGTCCATCTGCAGCCTTCCCCAGTGTCCATCTGCAGCCTTGCCCAAAATTTCATCATGATCGTTTTTTAAATTTTAGCGCCACCGAGATACACAGAGCCGGATGTCCTGTTTATTCGGCTCCTCTCGGCTCGCCTCGCAGTCCCGCCCGTCTTGCCCCTTGGCCCGGCTCCTATTATGGACACAACACTGGTCCAATGGCGAGACGTAAATGCTAGGAGGCAGGACTGGGCGGGACTGCGAGCGGAGCCTGGCCTAGCCGAGTACACAGTACACTCGGCTTGGTCTATTTCGGCGGCGTTCGCTCCTCTTCCCCTCGGAGACAGCGGGAATCGGCGTATAACACGCACCCACGATTTTCCCCTGATTTTAAGGGGAAAAAGTGCGTGTTATACGCCGATAAATACGGTATATAAAGCTGTTACATCTAATGAAAGCCATCTATACTGTTTTTGCCAGGTGTAATGCTAGAATATATCTAACATATGGCTAGAGTCCTTAAAATAATGCAATAAAATAAAAATTAACATTTGATGTATAGTCCACTTGAAGCTGAATGATATAAAAAAAAGATATACAGTATGTAAATGAGGCAACTCATGTCTGCCAGTCACCTTGCTACTGTAAATGTAACATAGGCTATTCCTATTAATAAATGTAACAGCACACAATTTCATCTAGGATTAGCTTATCTCACCTGGAAGAGTGGAGACCTGGAGAGTCTGTGATTGGCTAAACTGCACATTGGACAGAGGGATAAATGTGACCTCATAGGAGGTGTTTGGAGATAAGTCTCTGATCACCGCACTGGTCTCTCTGTGTAGAAACATCTGTGATATCACTCCTGGTTTAGAAATAGGCACATAATTCACAGTATAACTCCCTGTGTCCCCTGGCAGTGCTAACCAGGTCAGGAGAAAACCTGTTGATGTTACATTCAAAACCTTCAAATTTCTTGCCGTGTTCAGATCTGTGAAAATGAGATGCATGCATTAATATTGAGTAGGTAAAGAAATATTTAGATACAAACTGTACTAGCTGTGCATCAATTAGAAAACTCTGTAGATTCCCATGCCATGCACAGGTCTTTCCCTAGTGGTAATGTA
>CM053035.1:140436589-140454677 GCA_028564925.1 Lithobates sylvaticus | reverse complement strand
CTATAAAACTATCCCCTATTTTGTAAAACGCTATAACTTTTGCGCAAACCAATCAATATCGCTAATTGCGATTTTTTTTTTACCAAAAATATGTAGAAGAATACGTATCGGCCTAAACTGAGGAAAAAAAATAAAATTTTATATATTTTTTGTGGATATTTTTTATAGCAAAAAGTAAAAAATATAGATTTTTTTTCAAAATTGTCGCTCTATTTTTGTTTATAGCGCAAAAAATAAAAACCGCAGAGGTGATCAAATACCACCAAAAGAAAGCTCTTTTTGTGGGGAAAAAAAGGGCATCAATTTTTGTTTGGGAGCAACGTCACACAACCGCGTAATTGTCAGTTAAAGCGACGCAGTGCCGAATCGCAAAAAGTGCTCTGGTCTTAAGCCAGCAAAATGGTCCGGTCTGAAAGTGGTTAAAGTGGACCAATTTTTAAATTTGAAATGAATTTATAAAGTACATATCAAATCACATTATTATTATTCCTTTTGAAAGGGGGGGGGGGGTAGTTAAAGTGGTTGTGGCACTCCAAACCCCAAGCTGTCTGTAGCCAGGCAAAGGAAAGTCAGGGCTAGGTACAGTAGTCATAATGGATCGCAAAAAAAGAATTATAACAAAGATTCATAGAAATGCAAGATGATGATGAAAACTATTTTTAATGATAATGGATGATGACAACTGATGGCTATAATTGAAATGAGGATGATATATCATTAATGACTGCAACTAATAATGATGACGGTGGTTACTGATGATTGAATAATAATAATAATAATCTAGTGTGACAATAATGATGTGGATGATGACTAAGTGCAGCTGCTGAGATGGTGTTTGGTGATTGCTAATAATGGATGAGTTTTGGTTGTGATGACAGTGGACAATGAATGATTGTTTTCTCATGGTGCCTAATAGTGGTTACAAGGAATGATGATAATGGTAGGCCACAATGGGTTTTATCTGATTATTGTAGCAATGAGATGTTATAAATATATGTGTGTGTCCGACTGTAAAAATAAATTACCTTTTTCCCACTGAAAGCCACTTGGTTATCTTCTCTTATCTCTAGAGCAGAAGTTGAATATTAAGAGAAGATGAAGGCAGCCCAGAAGGTGTTGGAGATCCTCACGCGGCCCTCAGCATAAAATGATGCCTCTTAGAATAATGGCTAGATAAGGGGAAAGGAGGGGGGGGGGGGTATAATATCATTCAGTGTGATTATGGATCAAGAAATATCCTTGACAAATGTTGAAGGTTCATGCCATGAAATTGTTTCTTAGTATTTGGCTAAATAGAATTCTGCAGCTTTTTACAGCTGGTATAGTCTTACCTTCTTAGAAATTAGAATTAAATCTATAGTAAGCCACATTAAATTACCCTGTGCTAGCTTTGTTATAAAACCACGGTTGTGGGATTTCTGCAAAGTATTATACAGAAATGATGTGCAGTTGAATATATTAGACACTTAGGTGTAAATCCAATGGAGGCCAAAGTCAAAGTGGATCTATGGGCAAAACAAAAAATCGAAAATATCAAGCAAATACCCAAGTATAGTGAGGTATATAAAGAGTTGTATTAGGTAAAAAGTAGAGATTGTTTTGATCAAGAGGGTATGCCCTTGAAATGTGTAAGTCATCATGCACGCTTGAAATGGCGCCTACGTCTGCTGTGGAGATTTGACAGTCAGGAGTTTGTACCAATTGGTTGGAAGGATCTTCAAGGTTATGGATTTATGTTATATGCACTTAAATCATGCACCTTTTGTGAGTACATTAAATTGATTTTAATAACCGACATGAAGGAAATGAAGAGGAGGTCAGAGATTAAACCAGGCTTGTAATCAGGTTTTGGCTAATTGCAGAAGTTAGCGCAGCACAGTACAGTTTAATTTAGGTCAGGGTGAGCAAGTCCTCATTAGGCATTAGGCAGTCTTTGGCCAACAGCACCATTTATCCTGCCCCCATTTCAGTTCCAGCAATGTACTTTCTGGATATAGACGGGTAATCCTTGGGGGCAATACCGAATTAGCCCTCTAAGCTTTTGGAGAGATTCAGTACAATATGGCCACATCTTTTTTCCCGAACGCCTCTTTTTTTATCAAAATGTCAACCTAACATTTTATAAAAGTGAAGGGAAAATATGTTGCGCTAAAGTGCTTGTGTGCATAAATCATGGACATTTTACAATACCCACAATAAATAACAAGATTAAATGCATAAATACATGAATTTAAATATATAAAAAATATTTTAAATAAAATAACTTTGTGTAGAAAATATGTGCAATATGTCCCTTGCTGGGAGGACGAGGTCGAGGTTTATCACACATGAATACGCATGAACACATGGAGTGCTGACGACCATTACCCTTCCTTTTATCAACCTGCTGCCCATCCTGAAGACTGAACAAAAAGTGAATAATCCAATATGTACATTCAGTGAATAGTCCTATTACGGATCATAAAGAAGTGTAAAACACTGAAAGTGGCTGGATGTGTGTTGAAATCAATCAAACGACACTCATATGCATATGGAAGAGAAAGTCTGTGTGAAGAGTGACAAATTCCACGTGGTCAAGTGACAACACTATGAAGTGCCTGAGAAGGAGGAATGATTTTCTGTCAGCACCATCACCTATAGGAGTGAGGCTTACTGGAATTCAGACTTGGGAAGGCGTATGCCTTGCAAGTCGTGATAGGCTTTATAGTGAAATATGGCAGGTCTCTGCTCCACGGACTGTCTCCGATGCTTCACTCAATATGGCGTTGGTACACTCACAGAGGATGGGCAGCAGGTTGATAAAAGGAAGGGTAATGGTCGTCAGCACTCCATGTGTTCATGCGTATTCATGTGTGATAAACCTCGACCTTGTCCTCCCAGCAAGGGACATATTGCACATATTTTCTACACAAATTTATTTTATTTAAAATATTTTTTATATATTTAAATTCATGTATTTATGCATTTAATCTTGTTATTTATTGTGGGTATTGTAAAATTTCCATGATTTATGCACACAAGCACTTTAGTGCAACATATTTTCCCTTCGCTGTTACAATTAGTTACGTTAGTCTTTTGGTAATGTTTGCTGCTTTTCACATTTATTAAGTTACAGTCACAGCGCAGTATCTCCTTTGGATTTTTCAACCTAAAATTTGATGTCAGGAAGCAAATTTAATAATTACCTATTAGAAATGAAAATATAGAATATATTTTAAAAATGAAAGGTAAACCTGAAGTGATTGTAAACCTTCTTGTTATACTTACCTGCTCTGTGCAATGGTTTTGCAAAGAGCAGCCCGATCCTCTTTTGGAGTCCCTCAATGGCGCTTCTGGCTCCATCTCTTCAGTGGGTGCACCCACAGGAAGCCGTTGGGATCCTGCGCACAGAAGTTTTTTTTTTACCGTAATGCAGAGAATGTATTAAGCTAAAAAAAAAAATAAAAAAAAAATAAAGCTTTTAAAACCTTTAAAGTGGTTGTAAACCTACTATGTAATTTTCAGGCAATCCCCAGTGTTCTATAATGCTATTCGCCCAGTGTGTGTGCTTTATTTAAAAGAATGCCATTCTATACCTTATTTCAGAGCGCTGCTCAGTGCTCACGTGACCGCCTGCCATTCCCTCTCCCAATCTGACAGCTACAGTGGGAGGGGTTGAGAATCCCCCGCTGAAGTCAGTCGGAAGGAGAGTGGCGGGCGGTCACGGGGGCGCCGATTGGTGCTCTGAAATAAGGTATAGAATGGCTTTTTGTTAATAAAGCACACACACTGGGCACATAGCCTTATCGAACACTGGGGATTGACTGAAAATTAGTTATTTTAGCAGCAGGAAGGGAGAGGCAGGCTTTAACATGAGATGACAGGCAGAGGGGGAGAGGACAGAGGAGAGACAGCAGATGACAGAGGCACGTAAACTGACCACATTATCAGGACTCAGCAGCCATGATAAACGTGGTCAGTTTACAGAGGACAGGGCAGCACCAGGCAGGATTAACCAGGTATTTTAGATGATGGAATGGGCCAATTTACACAGCACAAGCACTGTGCTGTTATTCATGCTTTAAAGGAACAGGATCAATGTTTATTTTTCTTTTTTAGGGTAACAAACACTTTAAGTACTCCCCAATTGTTGGTCTTTTTTTCTTTATAAAATAACAATAGTGGCTATTAAATGCCGCCTCTGTTTAAAAAATGATATAAAATGTATTTGGGTACACTATAGCATGACTAATTGTCAGTCAAACTAACTCGGCACTGAAAACTGAAATGGCCTGGAAACAAAAAAGGTTTAACATGCTGGTATTGAGTTGGTTAAAAAAGCAAAAATGTCCAATGCATTTTCATATCAGGTATAAATTCAGCCTAAAACAACTATAAAATGCAGTATATATTTCTGTCTCCCTAGGAACGGCTGCAAACAGTTATTCGAGTCTTCAGACTCCGCTTAATGGAAATAAACCTGTGGCCCACTGAGCATGGAAATCGCTAAATCAGAAGAAAGCCTATTGTATGTTTACAAACCGGACCTTGACGTCGAAGGGCAAGAGTGGATAAGCTTAAGCATTTTTCTGTACATGGGAGGATTTGACTTGCATCCCACCGGTCAATGATATATCATGTGACCACCCTAAACCTGTGCTTTTTATTCATAACCACTTTGAAAACTGTTTCTAACACAATCATTTAATCTTCATACAACAACCAGAAAAGAGATCGTGTTCGATTGAGTGAAGATTAAGAGGGGAATAAAACAGGACCAAGCTCTTGAAAATGGGTCAAATATGGCTGATAACACTGTGCTTCTTCAAAACAACCATGATTAATGTTATTTTTTAATGTAAATATCAGCAAATAAGGAGACAATCTGTTACAAAAATGGTATCTTCTCTGTACAGGGAATTGCTAACAAGGTTGGAAGAAAAGACTGTGCTTGCAGAAGGTGCAGGAACAACGTCACAGGATTCATATGTTATCATTTTAAGTTTATTTAATGAGTGAAAAGTGCAGTGGTGTAGTAACCTGTGGCATCCAATCAAAAGCCAGCGTCCATCAGCTCAAGGTGGATCTAATTAACAACAGTTGTTTTGTGATTGGTTGCTATAAGTTAGTGCAGCGTGATCATTGCTTTTGGCTTAATTAATTGACCTTGATGTTTCTTATTAGAAAACTTGAAGTATTATATGAAAGCTCATCTCCAGGGGAAGAACATGAAACCTCTTCCACTCTCTCTGCTCCCCACTGTTTATATTTTATTATTTAAAATAAAATCTACCTAAAAGCCCTAAACATGAACCAAAACCTCTGGTCACATAACAGGACGGGTCCCAGGCCTTCTTTTTTTATGCTCTGTAGTGTGGGAGGGTCCAGTCTGCAGTACCCATGTTTCTTCCTGATGACATGGGAGCTGCTCATTGGCTGCCACAAGTGCCCATCACCAGGGCCTCGCAAAATTCAGATGCATTCCAACTTGATGTTATGATGAATGGTGGACAGTAGACCAGTTGACTTAGCAGTGGAGAGCGAAGACAGTTTCCAGTCCATTGGTCACCTCCAACCAAAGAGGCTCCTGGGGATCAGATGACAGTTACTTACCAAAAGCATGGTCACATAACAGGCCAAGTCCCAGATATTTGTTTTACTGTTCTTTGGTGTGGGAGGGTCATGTCTGCAGTGCCCATGTTTCTTCCTAGTGATGTGGGCAGTGCCCATTGGCTGCCACAAGTGTTCATCACTGGGTTCTTGCAGGATTCTGAAGCATTCCAGATTGATGTTTATAGTGGTGGACAACAGACCTGTTGGCTTTGCAGTGGAGAGTGATGACCACTTCTGATCAGTGGTATCTACCAACAGAGGGGGCTCCTGGAGGCTCAGTTATCAGTGGATTCATAAAGGTTTTTCTGGGTCATTGAGGCATTTACAAAACCCAGATGCAACTCTGAATTGTCTGGATCAGGTAGGAGCAAGGTATTATACAATGAGGGCAAAGTGCAGTGGTGTAGTCACCCATGGGATCCAATCAGTTTTCATCTTCTAGCAGCTTGTAGTGGATCTTGTTAACCAAAGCTGTTTCTGATTGGTTGCTGTGGATTAGTGCACTTTGATTATTGCTTGTTGTGTTTTTAATTGGCCTCCGTGTTTCAAGAAAACTTTAAGTTTATCATGTAAGTGGTGAAAGAAGACTCATCACGAGCTTTAGTCTTCCTTGGCCTTAGATGTTTAGAAATAACCATTAACACAACACAGAGCTTTAAAAACCACAAGGCAGCATTCATTTATATGTATTTGCTCATTACAATTTTGTAGGGCCAAGTAAAGAATCTTTAACATTCACAATCATTTCTGCAATTTTTGTAAATGAATGAAGGGTTTTCTATTGACCGTTGCATACATTTTCTTGTTATTAGAACAAATACCTACCTACAGCGCCTATTTTGGAGACAGCTGTGACATTTGACTCACATAGAGAAGGCTAAGTGTCAGAACGGTACTTACCGAGGCCGAGATGCCGAGAGCGGTTCACCCTTGCGACCCAGCGCAGTCTGCCCCTGGAGGTGGGACAGGAGACAGACGGCACCAGGAGGCACAGGTCACCTCCAATACGTGAGCAGAAACCGGCAGGGGACCTGGAGATGAGGATGACCTGGCCCGGGGGGCCGGCAGAAGGCAGGAAAGGGAGGCAGGTACCAAACGCCCGGCAGAGGTGCCAACACCGGGGAATCCGGCAGGGGTTACGTGGGCTGGTCGGAGGGTTAACCACAAGGAAGTCCAGCAGGCAACCAGAGGATCCTTTACAGGGGGTGTCAGCAAAGTCCGTAAGGCAAGCCAGGGGGTCAAACACAGGAGGTATCAGGAAGTCCGTAAGGCAAGCCAGGGGGTCAAACACAGGAGATATCAGGAAGTCCGTAAGGCAAGCCAGGGGGTCAAACACAGGAGATATCAGGAAGTCCGTAAGGCAAGCCAGGGGGTCAAACACAGGAGATATCAGGAAGTCCGTAAGGCAAGCCAGGGGGTCAAACACAGGAGATATCAGGAAGTCCGTAAGGCAAGCCAGGGGGTCAAACACAGGGGATATCAGGAACGTCAGACAATCCGGGTCGGCAACAGTAGAGACAAGGTCAGAGATCACTGGTAAGGACAGGACGCACAGGCACTTAGCTGGAGAGACAGACCAGCAAGGTGCCTGTGCGTCAGGCAGCTTTAAATAAGCGCCTGAGTGACGCTAATTGCGCGCCACCGCCGCCAAGTGGGCGCTAGTGCGCATGCGCCGGCGCCGGACCGCCGAGCCGCGAGTGCGCATGCGCCGGAGCGCCGAGCCCCCGCGCATGCGCACTAGAGAGCGGGCCGTCCGTCCGGCGCCGCTCCCCTGACAGTGCCCCCCCCCCCCCGAGGGGTGGCCTCCGGACACCCAAGCTGGCCATGAGTTCTGGATGAGCCTGGTGAAAGGCCCGAATTAAGCGTGGAGCGTGCAAGTTCCTAGAGGGTTCCCAGGAATTGTCCTCAGGGGGGTAGCCCTTCCATTTAATTAGGTACTGAAGCTGCCTGCCCATTTTCCTGCAATTCAGGATTTCCTCTACTTCAAACTCCCTTTCGCCTTCGACCAGGATAGGTGGTGGTGGTGGTTCCTCTCTGCCCGGAAAAGGGCTGGGAGTGACGGGTTTCAGTAGAGAGGCGTGAAAAACCGGGTGGATTCTATAGTTCTGGGGAAGCTCGAGTTCAAAGGCCACAGGGTTCACGACCCTCTTTATCTTAAATGGGCCGATGAACCTTGGCCCCAGTTTGTGGGAGAGAACAGGTAGTTTTAAATTGGAGGAAGACAGCCAGACCTTTTCTCCGACCTTGAAAGCTGGATTCTCCTTCCTGCCCTTGTTGTAGTATTTGCTGTACCCCTCCTGGGCCTTTTGCATTAGTTCCTGGAGTCTTTGGAAATTGACTTGTAAGAAATTCACCCGGTCCTGGGCTGCCGGGACAGAAGTTTCCGGGGGTGATGCAGGGAGGAAGGAGGGATGGTAACCGAAGTTTGCCCAGAAAGGTGACTGTTGGGTAGCGGAGTGGATGGAGTTATTGTAAGCAAACTCAGCGTATGGCAGCAGGGTTGACCAATCGCTTTGAGAATCGGAGCAGAAGCATCGAAGGTATTGTTCTAAGGTCTGGTTAGTCCTTTCTGTCTGCCCATTGCTTTGGGGGTGGTATGCGGAGGAGAGGCAGACCTTAATTTCCAGGGACCTACATAACTCCTTCCAGAATTTCGATGTAAATTGCGTGCCCCTGTCTGAGGTAATGCTTTTAGGTACCCCGTGTAGCCTTACAATTTCTTTAAAGAACACATCAGCCGTGGTGGAGGCAGAAGGAGTGCCAACCAGAGGTATGAAGTGGGCCATCTTAGAGAGCCGGTCGATAACGACAAGGATGGAGGTGAATTCCCCAGAAGGAGGTAACTCCACAATGAAATCCATGGACACCTCCGCCCACGGACGTTCAGGGATAGGTAAGGGTTTTAACAGCCCCCAAGATTTGGTCCTTGGGCCTTTACTGCGCTGGCACGGAATACAAGAGGCAACATAGTCCTTACAATCCCGTCTCCAACCCGGCCACCAGAACGAACGGGAGACGAGTTCAGTGGTTTTCTTGGACCCAAAGTGACCTGCCAGTTTGTGATCGTGAAAAGTCTTGAGTACCATTGGCCTAGTTTCCTGAGGGACGAAAATGTTTTCCTTGGCCCAGAGCAGGTCGTTGCGTTCAATCAAGGAAAGGTCGGTGGGTACTGGGTGGTGCCTGGTAGCTGACTTAATGGCAGTCACGAGATCCCCTTCCGTAACTAAGAGAAAGTTTTGGTGGGACAAGATGGTGCTAGGTTCCGCTTCCTGAGGGGTTTCAAGAAACATGCGGGAGAGCGCGTCGGCTTTTCCATTCTTGGAACCCGGCCGGTATGCAATGAGAAAGTTGAACCTTGAGAAAAAGAGGGCCCATCTGGCCTGCCTGGGCCGAAGACGTTTGGCTGTTCTCAGATATTCCAGGTTCTTATGATCGGTCCAGACCATGACAGGGTGAGATGCCCCTTCCAAGAGATACCGCCATTCTTCAAGGGCAAATTTGATAGCCAGCAACTCCCTGTCACCCACATCATAGTTCCTCTCCGGAGGGCTCAATTTCCGGGAGGCAAAGGCTACTGGATGAAGGAGGGCCTTAGCGCCCTGGCGCTGAGAGAGGATGGCCCCAAGGGCCGTCTCGGAGGCATCCACCTCTAGCACAAAGGGTAGTTCGGGATCCGGGTGCCGTAGAATTGGGGCAGAAGAGAACAGGGACTTTAACTGAGTGAAGGCTGCCTGGGCCTCGGGTGACCAATGGAACTGGTTGTGTTGGTGGGTCAATTGGGTGATTGGAGCCACAATAGAGGAAAAGCCAATGATGAAGCGTCGGTAAAAGTTGGCAAACCCAATGAATCTCTGGACTCCCTTCTTGTCCTTGGGAGCCGGCCAGTCCTGAATGGCTTGAACTTTTTGTGGGTCCATAGCGACTCCATCGGTGGAAATGATGAATCCCAAGAATTGTACAATGGACTTCTCGAACTCACATTTTTCCGCCTTAAGGTAGAGCCTGTGTTGCCTAAGGATGGTGAGGACCAGTCTGACATGAGTCTGGTGGAGCTCGGGAGTGGCAGAGAAGATGAGAATGTCATCAAGATAGACCACCAAGAAGTCATCTAGGTACCTACGGAAAATATCGTTGACCAAATGCTGGAACGTGGCTGGAGCATTGCAAAGCCCGAATGGCATAACTAGGTACTCGTAGTGCCCGAATCTCGACCTAAAAGCGGTCTTCCACTCATCCCCTGCTCTGATCCTTATAAGATTGTAGGCCCCGCGGAGGTCGAGTTTAGAAAAGATTCGTGCTGACCGGAAGCGCTGGAATAATTCGGGGATGAGAGGGAGCGGGTACCGATTTTTAATGGTGATCTTATTAATTTCCCGGTAATCAATACAGGGCCTCAGAGAGCCATCTTTCTTTTCAACGAAGAAGATACCGGCTCCAGCCGGTGAAGAGGAGGGGCGAATGAAACCCTTGGCTAAGTTTTCATCGATGTAGACTTTAAGAGTTTTCAACTCAGTTTCAGATAGAGGGAAGATGCGCCCGAAAGGGACCGCGGCCCCGGGTAGGAGGTCTATGGGGCAATCATATGGCCGGTGAGGGGGTAGGCAGTCAGCCTGCTGCTTGTCAAAGACATCCTGGAACTCGAGGTAGACAGGTGGTACATGTTTAAGGTGCTCGGGCACAGGTACTAAAGCTGAACAGGTAGCAGGGCGGAGGGAGAGGCAATTCTGGGTGCAGTATTGAGAGGGAAAGGAGACTTCCTTCGTACGCCAGTTGATTAGGGGTTCATGTGTACGTAGCCAGGGGAGCCCCAAGATGATGGGGAACATGGGAGAAGGAATAATATCCAGACAGAGGAGCTCTTGATGACCAGAATCCGTGGTAACCGAAAGGGGGACAGTCTCCTGAGTGATTAAGCCGGAACGGGGTAGAGATCCATCGGCTAGGTGAACCTGCAGGCCTAGCTTCTTGGGGACAAGGGGCAACTGAAGCCTGGCAGCGAGGGCAGAATCCAAGAAGCAGCTGCAGGCCCCGGAATCAATTATGGCCGGGAGGCGGACCGCCCTTTCCGTCAACTGTAGGGAGATAAAGAGGACAACGTAAGTTTGAGAGAACCCGGAGACTTGGAAGCTACAACTGGGAATGTGAGAGGACTTACTGGGTCTAATGGGGCAGGACCGGAGGAAGTGACCGGAGTTTCCACAGTAGAGGCACAAGTTGCCCTGACGCCTACGTAGACGCTCTTCTGGGGTCAAAGGAGCACGGACAAGACCTAGCTGCATGGGTTCGACTCCGGGGGTGCCCCCAGATGGAGCGTGAAGAGAGGATTGAAAGCGTTCGGCGCGGCGTTCACGCAGGCGCCGGTCAATTTTGGTGACGGCTTGAATGAGATCTTCTAAGGCGTCGGGGACGTCAATCCGGGCAAGCTCGTCCTTGAGGGTGTCAGAAAGCCCTTGGCGGAATTGGTACTTGAGAGCTGGCTCATTCCAGCCGGTGTCGGCTGACCATTTCCGGAATTCGGCCGTATAATCCTCAACCGGCCTGCGGCCTTGGGAAAGGTTATGTAGGGCAAGCCAGGGGGTCAAACACAGGAGATATCAGGAAGTCCGTAAGGCAAGCCAGGGGGTCAAACACAGGAGATATCAGGAAGTCCGTAAGGCAAGCCAGGGGGTCAAACACAGGAGATATCAGGAAGTCCGTAAGGCAAGCCAGGGGGTCAAACACAGGGGATATCAGGAACGTCAGACAATCCGGGTCGGCAACAGTAGAGACAAGGTCAGAGATCACTGGTAAGGACAGGACGCACAGGCACTTAGCTGGAGAGACAGACCAGCAAGGTGCCTGTGCGTCAGGCAGCTTTAAATAAGCGCCTGAGTGACGCTAATTGCGCGCCACCGCCGCCAAGTGGGCGCTAGTGCGCATGCGCCGGCGCCGGACCGCCGAGCCGCGAGTGCGCATGCGCCGGAGCGCCGAGCCCCCGTGCATGCGCACTAGAGAGCGGGCCGTCCGTCCGGCGCCGCTCTCCTGACACTAAGCGAAGGGGAGTGGTGTTGGCTGAAAATTGGCAAATTTTGGGAGGAATTTTAAAATGTGGGGGCTTATTTATCCAGTAGTTTTATAGGCGTTAGAAGATATATGAACAAACTTTAAATTTCTTAAAAAACCCTCCTAAATACTGGAGCTAGTGAAACTCTGTCCAAACTTTAATAATTTTGGTGAAGAGAGGTTAGAATGACTGTTTTAAAGCTAAACTCTACGCAAACACACACAGACTACATATAATAACACAGTCGGGTTGATTTACTAAAGGCAAATAGACTCTGCAAGAGCAATTGCTCCAGAGCTTAGTAAAGGAGGTGAGGCTTCAATTTGCAAAGAATACCCAATCACATGCAAAAAAAAAAAAAAATTGAATTTTTGCTTACACATGATAGGATGATGGAAGTCAGCAGAACTCTCCCTCATTTCCTAAGCTCTGGAGCAACTGCTCTTGCAGAGTGCAACTACACTTTGCAAAGTGCACAGTCAATTTGCCTTCACTAAATCAACCCCAGTGTGTCCCTAGCGCTTGACCCTATGAAGAACTGCACTGTCCACTGACCAAGGGTCAATCTGATGCGCCGCCAAGAGTAGTATATACAGTAACCATAAACAGTAAACAGATAGGATGACAGTACTATCTGGATGGGAGTGGGTGACTGTAGTCTCTCATATATAACCCAAGCCAATGATAAAGGCTAAAAGGTAAAGTGTATTGTACACAGTACGAAATTGTACACAAAGTAAAATAAACCCATGATGGGTTATACGATACCATGCTGGTGGTTGTGCATACAGAAGAGCTAATGTCCACTGGGTCCGTTAGGCTGGAGGACAGGAGGGTGCTGTGTGGAATGGGGCAATACACCGCTGTGAGCAAGTCCCAAACGCTCAGGAGCCGAGCCAGAGTCCCCAGTGACGTAACCGCGACCTCGAAACTAAAGCGGAGCCGATTGTTGCCGATGTGACCAGCATGGAATGCAAACAGGGTCTGTTGCCATGACAAAGTGATTTTTGCACGCATGCGTTTTGTCAAGTCTATACATGGAATGATTTGACTTTCATCATGTGACCACCCTGTACCTATGCTTTTTATTCATAACCACTGGAAACTGTTTCTAACACAATCATTTAATCTTCATCCAACAACCAGAAAAGGAACGTGTTGGATTGAGTGAAGATTTTTAAGAGGGGAATAAAACACAGTGCTTGAAAATGGGTCAAATATGGCTGATAACACTGTGCTTCTTCAGCAAACAATCATGATTAATGTTATTTTTTTTAATTTAAATATCAGCGAATAAGGAGACAATCTGTTACAAAAATGGTACCTTTTAAGCCCCATACACACGGTCTGACTTTTTCATGGATTCTGTCCGATCGGACAATGTTGTTGAAAAATCAGACCGTGTGTATGCACCATCGGACAGTGTACGTCGGATTGTCCGACGGACAAAGTCTTATCTCCTGCTGGAAAGATTTGCCGACAACACGGTCCGATCACACCAAATCCGATCGTGTGTACGGTTGTCCGACCGGACAAAGTGCTACGCATGCTCAGATCACATTACAAGACCAAAGCTATTGGCTACTAGCCTCTACGTAGTCCTGTCGTAGGCAACAAACGTCACCACGTTCAGAATGATCGGATTTTCCGACAACTTTGTCCGACCGTGTGTACGCAAAACCAACATCAGACAAAGTATGACGGACAGGATCCGACCGACCTGGTCCGCGGATTGTCCGACCGTGTGTATGGGGCTTTAGTCTTTATAATTGGCTTGGATTATATATGTTGAGAGACTACAGTCACACACTCCCATCCAGATAGCGGTCAGACTACATACAGTCAGGTCCATAAATATTGGGACATCGACACAAATTCTAATCTTTTTGGCTTTATACACCACCACAATGGATTTGAAATGAAACTAACAAGATGTGCTTTAACTGAAGACTAAGGCCCCTTTCACACGGGCGGTCCGTTCGGGTCCGCCTGTCAGTTTTTTTGGCGGACCTGAACGGACCCTCCATAGACCTCTATGGAGGGATGGATGTCAGCGGTGACATGTCCGCTGACATCCGATCCGCTCCGAAAAAATGTGATAGAGGAAAAAGCTATTTTTCCATCCGTCTGCGGATCGGATCGGATGACGACGGACTCTACGGTCCGTCGTCATCCGATCCCCCATAGGGGAGAGTGGCGCTCCGACAGGTCCGTCCCTGCACAGAGTGCACAATGGGGGATCGACGGAGTGATCCACCGCTGTGCAGAGCGGGCTCCGTACACGGACACGTCCATGTGAAAGAGCCCTTAGACTCTGCTTTAATTTGAGGGTTTTTACATCCAAGTCAGGTGAACAGTGTAGGAATTACAACAGGTTTGTATATGTGCCTCCCACTTTTTAAGGGACCAAAAGTAATGGGACAATTGGCTGCTCAGCTGTTCCATGGCCAGGTGTGTGTTATTCCCTCATTATCCCATTTACAAGGAGCAGATACAAAGGTCCAGATTTAATTAAGTGTGCTATTTGCATTTGGAATCTGTGGCTGTCAACTCTCAATATGAGATCCAAAGAGCTGTCACTATCAGTGAAGCAAGCCATCATTAGGCTGAAAAAACAAAACAAACCCATCAGAGAGATAGCAAAAACATTAGGTGTGGCCAAATCAACTGTTTGGAACATCCTTAAAAAAAAAAAAAGAACGCACCAGTGAGCTCAGCAACACCAAAAGACCCGGAAGACCACAGAAAACAACTGTGGTGGATGACCGAAGAATTCTTCCCTGGTGAAGAAAACACCATTCACAACAGTTGGCCAGATCAAGAACATTCTCCAGGAGGTAGGTGTATGTGTGCCAAAGTCAACAATCAAAAGAAGAAGACTTCACCAGAGTGAATACAGAGGGTTCACCACAAAATGTAAACCATCGATGAGCCTCAAAAACAGTAGGGCCAGATTAGAGTTTGCCAAACAACATCTAAAAAAACCTTCACAGTTCTAGAACAACATCCTATGGACAGATGAGACCAAGATCAACTTGTACCAGAGTGATGGGAAGAGATGAGTATGGAGAAGGAAAGGAACTGCTCATGATCCAAATCATACCACCTCATCAGTGAAGCATGGTGGTGGTAGTGTCATGACGTGGGCATGTATGGCTGCCAATGGAACTGGTTCTCTTGTCAGCAGTCACATCATCAATAAATACAAAAGCAGCAGGATGAATTCTGAAGTGTTTCGAGCAATATTATCTGCTCATATTCAGCAAAATGCTTCAGAACTCATTGGACGGCACTTCACAGTGCAGATGGACAATGACCCGAAGCATACTGCGAAAGCAACCAAAGAGTTTTTTAAGGGAAAGAAGTGGAATGTTATGCAACCTGACCTGAATCCAATTGAGCATGCATTTCACTTGCTGAAGACAAAACTGAAGGGAAAATGTCCCAAGAACAAGCAGGAACTGAAGACAATTGCAGTAGAGGCCTGAGGATGAAACCCAGCGTCTGGTGATGCGTTCCAGACTTCAGGCTGTAATTGACTGCAAAGGATTTGCAACCAAGTATTAAAAAAGTGAAAGTTTGATGGATGATTGTTAATCTGTCCCATTGGTCCCTTTAAAAAGTGGGAGGCACATATACAAACTGTTGTAATTCCTACACCGTTCACCTGATTTGGGTGTAAATACCCTCAAATTAAAGCTGAAAGTCTGCAGTTACAGCACATCTTGTTCGTTTAAATCCATTGTGGTGGTGTATAGAGCCACAAAGATTAGAATTGTGTCGATGTCCCAATATTTTATGGACCTGACTGTATAATGCAGCTGTTTTACCTGCCAAAGGATTTGTACTTCCGTCCATGAAGTTCCTGAGATTTTCACAGCTCTGCAACATTGCACAGCTTTGTCTGGAAGGCCGGAGACTTAATTGTTCTCTCTTATAGTTAGGTGACACCTACATGTCTTGTCCTTCCCCAGAGAGAGCAGCAGACTGGTGAGCCCATCTCTGGTATATTACTCTCTCCTCCTTTTAGAATATCCCTTGCACTGCAGTAGGCTAATACCAGGTCAAATTCAGGTACTTACACTAGTTGCATTTGAAAAGACCATAGCAAAATCTGATTGGTTGCAGTTTGGAAAAACTCCAAACTGTGAAATTTTTCAGCCTGCAGGTATCCGTGATCTGAGCGTCTATCCAGCTGCCTGATTATTTTTTCAGTGCTCCGCAGAAGAGGGCCTCCCACTGCCACTGTTCCCAGTACCAGCCAGGGAGGCAGCCGAAGAACTCATCATATGGGGAATTGTAACTATCTCCTAAACCGTGTAGGTTTAGGAGATATTTCCAGCACCTACAGGTAAGCCTTAATCTAGGCTTACCTGTAGGTGAAAGTGGTTGTAAGGGGTGTACAACCACTTTAAAGGCTTTTAAAATATTGCCTATGGAGAATTGTTAGGTACCATAGTTTGCTGCCATTTCATGGGCGTGCAAAGTTTTAAATCTTGACATGCTTGGTATCTATTTACTCTGTGCAACATCATCATTTAAATTTTACCAAAAAATTGGGTAATTATTTGTGTTTGTGTGTACTAAAATTCATTTAAGTGTATTTTTTCTTGAAAATCTGTATTTAATAAACGGCTGCACAAATATTATGTTACATAAAAAAGTGCAACAACCACCATTTTATTCTCCAGTGCCTCTGCTTTTTAGAAAATATATAATGTTTGGGGTGGTTCTATATAATATTCTAGAAAACAAAAACTGATATTTCCATGTATGTGAGAAATGTCAAAATTAGCCCAGACAGCATGTATTAATGAACACAGAGCTGCATGAATATATGTCTGTTATATCTGAGAGGAGTTCAGCTTTGATTGCTGCATGTGTTCTGTCAGATTAGGCGACCCGTCAGAATTGGTAACGGAAGTGACGTTCCGTCGCCACCATCTTGTTACACCCCGCACTCCTCCAACCTAACGATACACTGACGAGAAGGGGGAAAGCGGACATCTTGTTACACCCACCAGAGTTTTGCATCACACAGTTATTTTTAACAGTAAACTGAGCTTATAAGGTGAAATACAGTATTTAGAAATCCGACGGATTGTTTAGATGTTGAATTTTAAAGTGGAAGTAAACCCCCCTATCGTTTTCAGCCAAGGAAGCTGCCATCTTTGCCTCTGTTTAATCTTCAACTGCCACAGTGCTGCACATGTGATCCGTTATGACACCAGCCATTGGATGGTTTGACTGTTTGGTTGAGAGCACAGCCAATGTGCAGTTAGCATTCCCGGCATGCCCTTTTTTTTTTTAAACTGTTAAATCGATGGGTTTACTTCCGCTTTAAAAGCAGTGGCAAACATGCTGATCTCACAGGTTTGCTAATGTGACAGAACATCTCTGCTTTTATAATTCAACATGTAAATAGTCAGATGGATTTCCAAATACTGTATTTCACCATATATGCTCTGTTTCCTGTTAAAAAATAAGTGTAAAATGCAAAACTCTGGTGGGTGTAACAAGATGTCCGCTTGCCCCCCTTCTCCGTGTATCGTTAGTATGAAGGAGTGTGGGGTGTAGCAAGATGGCGGTGGTTGACGGAACGTCACTTCCATTACCAATTCTGACGGGTCGCCTAATCTGATGGAACACCTGTATCTATGTTGGGGAAAATTCTCCTCACTTCCTATTTTTTCCTTTGCACCTTCTGACTTACTTATACTAGTTCTAGGGCAGTGAAACGGAACCTTTTTAAAGGGCATGTAAAGTCATAGTTTTTGATAAAGTAAGGATTGAGTAGATTCTCCTGCCCCAGAGACACAGCCGGATGTAAGAGGAGATCTCTCCAAAGGGTGGGGCTATCCCCACTTAAAACAGGTTTACCCAATAGAAGTCTTACCCTCACCTCCTGTTCCTCCAATAACTCACCAATGTTGGATTTCCCATCACTTTATGCATCAGAGAAAATGGTCACCAGGACCAACAGAGATGGTGAATCTACCTAACGGAGACATGGACAAAAATTAAAAAAAACCCGACGGGTCAAACCATTTAAAAAAAATAAGAAATAATAAAAATCTGACTTTACATTTTACCTTCACAATGATGGATATCACTTGATCCAGCAGCATTCTGCTCAGGAGTCATCCAAACATCCTGTATCTGAGGATTCTCACACTAATGTGCTTTGTGATAGATTTTCTTTAAACACGAGCATGGTGCTATGTATATTAGAATTATTTGTCTCGACAGCAACTTTAGGCCAAGGGTGTCAGTATTATTAATTTCCCATATTTTAGATGTGTGAACTGCTTTTCACCATTCTATAACAATGCATCTAGAAAAGTGTTGAAATCTTACTTCTTGGTTTAGCATTGCTAAGTTATAATGAGGACCTGTCACTGTTTTGTACGTTGTAAGTAATAGTGTTGTAGTGCAGCTTTGTAACTGTACTGC
>CM053035.1:140419793-140434793 GCA_028564925.1 Lithobates sylvaticus | reverse complement strand
TTCTTCATAATATTAAGCCAAAATGTATTCTGCTACATGTTTTTGGTAAAAAAAAATAAGTACTTTTTTGGGGACACTATACAATTAGGGACACTAGTATAGTTCTGATTGTGATTAAGATACTGATCCGTACAGACACTATACTAGTAATGGCGGTGATCAGTGACTTGTAGTGTGACTGTGATAGGGTGGTGGGCAATCTGGCACTAACTGACACTGGCTAGGAGGGACACTAACTGACTACCTGACACTGACGTTGCTAGTGATACTAATACCATGATCAGTGATAATACTGTACTCTGTATTAATGACACTGGCTGGGTGATGGGAGTGATCAGGAAGGCAATCAAGGGGTTAACTGAGTGCCTAACAAGTGTATGCAAGTATATGTGTGCGCCTTTTACTTACCGATCTGGTTGGGATCTGTCCTTGTTTTCAGTTCTGAATGGTAAATGAAAGCAGGGAGAAATCCAGCCAGTATCTGTGTGTTGTGTTTACAATCACACAGATCTCTGTGCTGTGATTGGCCACAGCCGATCAGCAGGTATACAGCCAAAATCATTGACTGTAACCTACTGACAAACTCGTGCTGTGTCCAATCACAGCACAGATCAGCAGGGAGCGCTCATGCACTCTATTATACCAGAACAATTACCACAATGTACGGGTACATTGTGGTGGCTGGAGAAGTCACCCGCCAGCAGTAAATGTACTGCTGTTGGTCAGCAAGAGGTTATCCTTCAGTCCATATTTGTCCCCAGAAGTACTTCCCTCCACCACAAAATGTTGGCAGTCACCCATGCTGAAAGATGCCCAGTTTAATACAACCCACTTCCCGTGAGTCCCCTTGTCAAGGCACCACCTACGGGTACATCTTCCAGCCAATCTGGGCTCAGAGGACACTGCCATCATGTTATTGTATGGTGTAGCTCTCTGTAACATTCAGGACCTGCCCTCCACCAGAAGATGAAGAGGAGAAAGAGGACCTATAACCCTATAACAGGATTGAATATACCTAGTAAAAATAAATGCATACAAATTTAATAAAAAAACAAAAAATAAACCATATAGTGGTGCTCCCAGGGGGTGGAAGCTGGATAAGGCAATTGAGAGAGAGAGATGGAGTTATGCTTTGATAATAAAGTCTACTGCCATGTTAGGAAATGTTAGGGCCAAGTGTCTTTGAGAAAATTTGTGGCATAGCTTTAACTGCAATGTATAGTGCTCCTTTATATATTTATTATGGTAAGAACTAAAAAAAAAATATATACAGTAGCTCACAAATGTGAGTACACCCCTCACATTTTTGTAAATATTTTATTATATATCTTTTCACGTGACAACACTGAAGAAATTACACTTTGCTACAATGTAAAGTAGTGAGTATACAGCTTGTATAACAGTGTAAATTTGCTGTCCCTTCAAAATAACTCAACACACAGCCATTAATGTCTAAACCGCTGGCAACAAAAGTGAGTACACAAAAGTGAGTACACCCCAAATTGTGTCCAAATTGACAATTTTCCCTCCCTGGTGTCATGTGACTCTGAGGATCTGAAAAAAGAATTGTTGCTCTACATAAAGATGTAGGCTATAAGAAGATTGCCGCACACTGTAGTGCGCATGCGCACGGGGCTGGCGCTCCGGCGCACAGGAAGAGATGGGGTAATGCTGCGGCGGCGCACGCGCGCTCGCGGCTCCACTGAGCGGCGCGCGCGCATGCGCACTAGCGTACGCCCCATGTGACCAACCAGCTGGCCTATAAAAGAGAGGCCTTCACATCAAAACAATGCTGGTTCGTCTCTCAGCTGTCCCTTGTTCCTTGTACCTGTACCTGCTGTTTGCTTTCTTGATTGATCACCTGTTGCCGACCCGGATCACCTTGACCATCCTGCTTCTCTCCGACCTTGACCCTTGGCTTGCCTACCGGACTTCCCATTGTCTCCAGTGTTTGACCCTCGGCCTGTACCTTCGGATATCTGCTCCTTGCTGCCAGTACCTGACCCTCTGCCTGCCTTTGACCCTGCCTTGTCTCTCCGCCTGGTTACCTCGCTTTGGACTTGTCTACCCGTGTTTGACCCCCTAGCTTGTGCCTGACTAACCTTCTGTGTTTTACCTCCAGCCTGCCTACCAGTGTTTGAACCTCAGCCAGGATCCCAGCTTCCAGCACATCTCCTATCTACAGCACCTAGGCCCACGCCTAGCCATCACCAACAGGTGGCTTGTGCCTCTTGGTGCCAACTGCCTTCTGTACCATCTCCAGGGGCAGTGGGCGCTGAGTCGCAAGGGCAACCGCTCTCGGCATCTTGGCCTCGGTGAGTACTTGATCCCTGATAGTACGAACCAGCCATGACAGAGGCCAACAGAGCGGGATCTCCTTTGGAGATGTTATGTCAACAGGTGTCTGCCCTCATGGAGGCGGTGCAGAAATTACAGGAAGGCTATGCCCAGGTTGATACCCGCCTCCAACAACTAGCAACTGCTTCTCCTCCTGCCAACCCAGCTTCCGGGTCAGCCAGCGGGGCCTCCGCACCTCAAATGCAAAACCCACCTGCTATGATGATGGCTGTGCCAGAACCCAGGGTACCTATCCCTGAGCGTTTTTCAGGCGACCGTAGAAGATTCAGGTCATTCAAAAACGCCTGCTCCCTGTATCTCGCTTTACAACCCCGGACCTTCTCCTCTGAAATTGTAAAGGTGGGATTCATCATTTCTCTGCTTTCAGAAGAACCTCAGACCTGGGCTCACGGTCTCATGGAGCAAAGGAACCCCTTGCTAAACACCGTGGATTCTTTTTTTGAAGCTATGGGCCAACTGTATGATGACCCCCAACGTACTGCCACAGCCGAAGCTACTCTACATACCCTCTCCCAGGGGAGAAGACCAGTAGAGGACTATACTGCGGAGTTCCGTAAGTGGTCGGCCGACACAACATGGAATGAGGCAGCCCTCCGCTACCAGTACCGGCTAGGATTGAACGAGAGCCTCAAGGATGAATTAGCTCGTGTTGAGACTCCCACGACCTTAGAAGAACTAATCCAGTTGACTACCAAACTGGACCGGCGCATGCGTGAGCGCCGTTCCGAGCGCCTACAAGGATCTTGACCAGTGTGGGGGTCCCCAAGAGGTCCCTCCATGTACCCAACTACTCCCTTGCCTACCGGCACCTTGGCATCAGACGGGGAACCTATGCAACTAGGTCTAGTCCGCCCCCGTCTGTCTCAGGAGGAACGCCAACGCAGACGCAGATCCAACCTATGTCTCTACTGCGGAGGATCCGGCCATTTCCTACAGAATTGTCCCATCCGGCCCAGTAAGTTGCCACCTCAACACACTATGAACTGTCAAAATCTTAACCTTGCTCAGGCTTATGTGACTCTCTCTGTCTCCCTACAGCTGGCGGGAAAGAGGATTCGGTTACCGGCCGTAATTGACTCAGGGGCTTGCAGCTGCTTTTTAGACATCTCCGTTGCCAAGGAATGGCAGATCCCATACGTTAATAAAGGAAAACCACTATTGGTCCACTTGGCTGACGGGTCCCTGCCACATTCGGGGCCAGTAACACTGGAGACCGCACCTATCCTTACCACCACGGAGTCTGGACATCAGGAGCTTCTACGCTTCGACCTCATCTCATCCCCAATGTTCCCTATTATTCTAGGACTTCCTTGGCTACAAGCCCATGATCCTCAGATCCATTGGGACCGGAAAGAGGTCTCCTTTTCCTCTCCATACTGCCATTCACATTGCCTGGCACCACCTCCAAGTGCTCATCTGGCTGTTGTCATGGCACCTGAAAACCTGCAACACATTCCCCCAGCTTACCAGGACTTTAAGGATGTGTTTGATAAAAAAAAGGCCGATCATCTACCTCCACACCGGGCCTATGACTGCCCTATTGAATTACTCACTGGGTCTGAGATCCCTTTCGGACGCATATTTCCCCTGTCGGAGACCGAGTTAAGGGCTCTTAAAGCTTATATTGATGAGAACCTCGAGAAAGGTTTTATTCGGCCATCCACTTCCCCAGCCGGGGCTGGCATTTTCTTTGTAGGCAAAAAGGATGGCTCACTTCGACCCTGCATCGATTATAGGGAGCTAAATAAAATTACTGTCAAAAATCGGTACCCACTACCGCTTATCCCAGAGCTCTTCCAGCGGTTTCGAACAGCCAAGGTGTTTTCCAAACTCGACCTGCGGGGTGCCTACAATCTCGTCAGGATCCGCGCAGGGGATGAGTGGAAGACAGCTTTCAGGTCTAGGTTTGGCCACTTTGAATATCTCGTGATGCCTTTCGGCCTATGCAACGCTCCGGCCACTTTTCAACACTTGGTGAATGACATCTTCAGAGAACACTTGGATGATTTTTTAGTCGTTTATCTGGATGACATCCTCATCTTTTCAGCTACCTTGGAACTCCATCGGGAACACGTCAGATGGGTACTTACCGTCCTCAGGGCTCATCAACTGTATCTCAAGGCGGAGAAATGTGAATTTGAAAGATCTACAGTCCAATTCTTGGGATTCATCATCTCCACCAAAGGTACGTCGATGGATCCTCAGAAAGTCAAGGCAGTAGTAGAGTGGTCACCTCCAAAAGATAAAAAAGCGGTGCAACGATTCATTGGCTTCGCCAATTTCTATCGGCGGTTCATCGTGGGATTCTCTGCCATCGTTGCCCCAATTACTCAACTAACCCGCCAGCAAAGCCGCTTCCAGTGGACTCCGGAGGCTCAGGAGGCCTTTATCAAGTTGAAAACACTTTTCACCACTGCCCCCATTTTACGGCATCCGGACCCGCTGCTCCCTTTCGTATTGGAGGTAGACGCCTCAGATTCGGCCACTGGGGCCATTCTCTCTCAACGGCATGGGCCAAAGGCCCTTCTCCATCCGGTGACTTTCGCCTCCCGGAAATTAAGTCCTCCCGAGAGGAATTACGACGTGGGTGATCGAGAATTACTGGCTATCAAATGTGCTTTGGAAGAGTGGAGGTATCTTCTCGAAGGGGCAGTCCATCCAATCACCATCTTCACCGACCATAAGAACCTCGAATACTTACGGACTGCCAAGAGGTTAAAACCTCGCCAAGCCCGATGGGCACTCTTCTTTTCGAGATTCACGTTCCACATCTCCTACCGACCAGGGTCCAAGAATGGCAAGGCGGATGCTCTCTCCCGCATCTCTTCGGAGTCCGCCCAAATAACAGAACCCAGCACCATCCTAGCTCCCCAGAATTTTTTACTACTTACCCCGACAGACCTGTCTTCTGCTCTCCATGCAGCCTCAACCCATTGCAGAGATCCTATTGTGGCCTCCCTGGAAAGGCGTGAAGACCTGCTTTGGCATCAAGACAAAGTCTTTGTCCCTCAAGAAGTGAGACCCTTAGTCCTAAGAACCTTCCATGACCACAGGCTAGCGGGGCACTTCGGAGTCCGGAAAACAGCGGAACTCATCTCCCGCACCTTCTGGTGGCCAGGCTGGCGACAAGACTGCCAGAACTATATTTCCTCCTGCATACCTTGCCAACGGAACAAGGGGGCCAAAAATAAACCTTGGGGGTTACTAAAGCCGCTACCCATCCCGGAGCGCCCTTGGGCCGACATCTCGATGGACTTCATCGTAGACTTACCTCCCTCAGAGGGGTTTTCTACCATCCTGGTAGTAGTGGACCGGCTGTCCAAGATGAGCCACTTCCTGCCTATGGTTGGCACTCCCACGGCTTTAGAAACGGCCAACATTTTTATTAAGGAGATTGTCAGGCTCCATGGGGTCCCCAAGAGCATTGTCTCGGACAGAGGCTCTCAATTTACTTCAAAATTTTGGAAGGAACTTTGCAAGTCTCTAGGAATCAAGGTCTGCCTCTCATCAGCCTACCATCCACAGAGCAATGGACAAACAGAGCGTACCAACCAGACGCTTGAACAGTACTTACGCTGTTTTTGTTCTTCAGCACAAGACGATTGGGCCTCCCTGCTGGCTTACGCAGAATTCGCGTATAATGACTCCTCCCATTCGACCACTAATCAAACTCCCTTCTGGGCAAATTTTGGCTTTCATCCATCTTTCCTCCCAAACGCCTTCCCCGAATCACCAGCTCCAGCGGTACAAGAAAGGCTAGAATCCATCCAATCCAACTTTCAGGAACTCCAGAAAACAATGCAGCAGGCACAAAAGGATTACAAGAAATTTCACGACAAAGGTAGAAGGGCTAATCCCTCCTTCAAAACAGGGGAGAAGGTATGGTTGTCAACCACCCATCTCAAACTCTCGTGCCCCTCACGAAAACTGGGCCCTAAATTCATCGGGCCATTTGAGATCAAGAAGATGATAAACCCTGTGGCTTTTGAGCTCTCACTACCCAAGACGTACAGAATACACCCGGTATTTCATGCCTCGCTGCTAAGACCTCTGGTCCCCAGTCCGTTTCCGGATAGAGAAGAACTTCCTCCACCTCCTGTCACAGTTGATGGTAACGAAGAGTATGAAGTGGAATCTCTACTGGGTTGCAGGAAGGTGGGCCGCCAGCTCCAATACTTGGTAAAATGGAAGGGGTACCCTCCAGAAGACAACTCCTGGGAACCATCCAAAAATTTCCATGCCCCAAGGATGATCAGGATCTTTCACCAAGAACACCCTGAGTTGATGGATAGCCTGGGCGTCCGGAGTCCGCCCCTCAGGGGGGGGCACTATCAGGAACCTCGGCCGTCGCGCACTGTAGTGCGCATGCGCACGGGGCTGGCGCTCTGGCGCACAGGAAGAGATGGGGTAATGCTGCGGCGGCGCACGCGCGCTCGCGGCTCCACTGAGCGGCGCGCGCGCATGCGCACTAGCGTACGCCCCATGTGACCAACCAGCTGGCCTATAAAAGAGAGGCCTTCACATCAAAACAATGCTGGTTCGTCTCTCAGCTGTCCCTTGTTCCTTGTACCTGTACCTGCTGTTTGCTTTCTTGATTGATCACCTGTTGCCGACCCGGATCACCTTGACCATCCTGCTTCTCTCCAACCTTGACCCTTGGCTTGCCTACCGGACTTCCCATTGTCTCCAGTGTTTGACCCTCGGCCTGTACCTTCGGATATCTGCTCCTTGCTGCCAGTACCTGACCCTCTGCCTGCCTTTGACCCTGCCTTGTCTCTCCGCCTGGTTACCTCGCTTTGGACTTGTCTACCCGTGTTTGACCCCCTAGCTTGTGCCTGACTAACCTTCTGTGTTTTACCTCCAGCCTGCCTACCAGTGTTTGAGCCTCAGCCAGGATCCCAGCTTCCAGCACATCTCCTATCTACAGCACCTAGGCCCACGCCTAGCCATCACCAACAGGTGGCTTGTGCCTCTTGGTGCCAACTGTCTTCTGTACCATCTCCAGGGGCAGTGGGCGCTGAGTCGCAAGGGCAACCGCTCTCGGCATCTTGGCCTCGGTGAGTACTTGATCCCTGATAGTGCTCCAAGAGGACGGAGGCCCATTAGACCCTGCAGAGGGCTAAATCTGCTGGCGCATTAGACCTTGCTATTTAGGGGTCTACCAGTTCGGGTAAGGGTCCCCACACACCGAGTGGTTTTTGGTCTTCTGATCCCAGGATCTCCCTCCCTCTCCTCCTGTCTCATCCTCTTTCTCTTCTCGGGTGAAGGTTGAAGGATTCTTGGACTTCTATTACACTTTTGGAACTATACTGTAATTTTTGTTTCTGCCACGGACTCAATTACTATTATTTTCACTCTTGATGAAGAGTTTTTCCATATAGACTTTCATATATAGATTTTCATATATAGAAATTTTTACGTTTGGTTCACTCAGAGTTTGTCTTTCATTGCAATAGTGCACCTTTTGTGTTCTTTCATTTGTTACACAGGATCACTTACGGTATGAGCGCAACATATTTGTATACATATTCCTGATATGTGCCTGCTGTACCATGTACTTGTATGTTCTCTTTGTATTACTTCCTTTGTGTGAAATCGTGTTCCTTCCAGCCCCTCTGCTTTCCTAATAAAAACTGACCACACTAAGCAGTAGAGCAGCCTGCTCTCCTCCAATGATCAGACATGTCCTGACATGCCCCCACTGCTCAGCCATTCCCTGGGAAGATGAGTGTACTGTTGCTTCTCCTCCCCCCAGCTCTTATGCAGCTGAGAACAGAGGGAATGTGATCACTTATAAAAAAGGCAATTATAATGTTTTTTTTTTATATCTTTATATTAGGGCTGTGGAAATTAAAGATTAATTCCTCGATTAATTGTAATTTTTTTTCGATCGATCAAAATTCTTTTGATCGGTACTCACCTCTCCACCGGCTTCAGGGAGTTCCGTCGGAGATCCGGGGACGTCATGGACATCGACGTCACCGGACTCGTCCCCCTTCCACAAGTGCCTCCGTCTGCTAACGAAGGGAAGGGGGGAGGAGTCCGGTGACGTTGAAGTTCTGATTGAATGTAACGTGTACGGGGGAGGAGCTACGCATGACATCACCCGCTGCTGCCCTACGGAACTAACGCGATTGTCGGCTTTACATGCTGTGTTTTTATCATCTTTATGTGAGTAGTTTGTGTTTGAACACAAAAATTTTATCTTATACTTAAGCGGTGAGCACTTGGATCTTTTCTTTCTACCCATGACCTGGCGTCCTTGCTGAGATTTAAGGAGACGTGAGAGAAGTTTATGGTCCGTGTTAACCCTTTTGATACCCGCTTGCATGACCACCTGTTTGCACAGGGGTCCATGCCATAAGGTGAGAGTGATTAGTTAGATCGGAGGTGGAGGGATTGTCACGCTACTGTGGAGAAAAAATTACTTACGTCAGTGCTACAGTTTGAATTTAAAACGTATTTGTGTGAACTGTGAAGTTAAGGCATGGATTGTGGAAACTAACCACTGTCGGGTGATTGTATATAGTGTATACACCACTGACTAATGCAGAGTTGCAATGCAAGGAGATCAGCTAAAAGTAGTTGGATCTGTATGTGCGTTATAATTAATCGAAATTAGTCGATTAATCGATTTTAAAAAAAATAGATTAATCGAACACGAAAATTTTAATCAGTAACAGCCCTACTATATACAAATGTTTTGCCTTTCATTTCTATTTGAAGCTGTATAAGTTGTTTAACAAGGTAATCCTTTACAATCACTTTAAAGTCAATTTTATAAATAAACAGTTCAATAACTGTGCTTCGGTGATAGATTGTGAAGCTCTCTAACTTCTTCTACACAAGTTCACCACACTGCGCATGCTCACCATGCTCTCACGTCCAGAATTGATCCATACCTCTTATAGTTCAAAATGAGCCTTCCCCTTTAAGGGGCTGAAGACCTTGGTGTCCTCCTCACACTCCCGATTTCTTCTTTACTTCAGTGCAGCCTTGAATGTTATGGGAGATGTGAGTTGACTGATGCACAGAACTCTCTCTCTCTCACTCTCTTTGCTGTGGTTGCCTCCTGCTGGGTGAAAAGGCAGATTGCTCACAGAACACTAAAAAAAGGTAATAGTGCTACCTTTTTGTTTTGGGGAACCCATTAAGGGACACCCCATTATTCAGGAACTGACATAGGTTTAGTTAGTGAGCAGATATTCTGTTTGTTTGTTTTATGTTATGGACTTGCTGTACAAAGTCCTCTTCCATTGAACTGTGTTTATTGCTGCCTTGCTGAATAAAAGTGCAGGACAAACCTTGGACTGTTCTTGGATGTTATTGTCTTGTGCATGGTTTATGACTGGTTTATGACTGCCATTACCAGTCTAGCCAGCCCTCCTTACAAAATATAGAAGTGCACCATATTGCCTAAAGTATTGGGACACCTGCCTTTACACGCACATAAACTTTAATAGCATCCCAGTCTTAGTCCGTAGGGTTCAATATTGAGTTGGCCCACCCTTTGCAGCTATAGTAGCTTCAACTCCTCTGGGAAGGCTGTCTACAAGGTTTAGGAGTGTGTCTATGGGAATGTTTTACCATTCTTCCAGAAGCACATTTGTGAGGTCAGGCACTGATGTTGGACGAGAAGGTCTGACTCGTAGTCTCCGATCTAATTCATCCCAAAGGTGTTCTATCAGGTTGAGGTAAGGACTCTGTGCAGGCCAGTCAAGTTCCTTCACCCCAAATTCACTCATCCATGTCTTTATGGACCTTGCTTTGGGCACTGGTGCGCAGTCATGTTGGAACAGGAAGGGGCCATCCCCAAACTGTTCCCACAAAGTTGAGAGCATGAAATTGTCCAAAATGTCTTGGTATGCTGACGCCTTAAGTGTTCTCTTCACTGGAACTAAGGGGACAAGCCCAACCCCTGAAAAACATTCCCTTAGACACACTCCTAAACCTTGTGGACAGCCTTCCAAGAAGAGTTGAAGATATGTATGTGTCTTTGTTCTGGCCTCTCTGGCTGTAAAAATAGGCAATCTGACCAGTCCATCTCCTAAGAGCTCTGAAAGTCTGCACGGTTGCAGAGTGAGAGACTAAGTAATCCAAATAGCTGAGTTATTGTAGTCTGCAAGGAGACAGACATTGGGTCTGAGCAGATCAAAGTAGCCAGAAGGCTGTAGGCAGGTGCAGTGTACTTTGTCCACTGCATGTGGCGCTTACCCACATTGGCATTGCAGGGGGAGAGAAAGTCGAGAGGAACATGGTTCCTCTATAGTTTCCTTGGTCACTGGGGGAGCTATCCAGTTGGATGCTGCAGCCCCATGTGACTCTGGTGGCCATCTTGGGTCAGGCAGATTCTATTTAAGATCCTGGCTCCTGGGCTTGGTATGCATTCCGGACATGTGGCAGCGTTTCCAGCATCCAACAACTTGGAAAGAATTTCCACAGAGAGAAAAAAAACATTCAATACAACAAAATTCCCAGCTTGTCAAGCACTCCAAGTGGAGTTCCACACAAAAGTGGAGCTTCCCCTTATCTGTCTCCTCCTCCCCTCTGGTGCCACACTTGACAGGTACCCCGTCCCTGGCTAGTAGGAGAGCGCAGCGCGCTTCATGCACGCGCAGTAGGGACCCGGCCAGGGCCAACATCGCTAAAAATCCAGGACAGGTAAGTGTCCTAATATTAAAAGTCAGCAGCTACAGTATGTGTAGCTGCTGACTTTAAATTTAAGAGGCAGGCGGAACTCCGCTTTCATGCACCTCAGTGCCAAGAAATTTACCTTTGTGTAAAGCCCCGTAAAACATGAGCTTTCTTACTTACATGGCTGCCAGCACACAAGGTCTCTCTTGGCCAGTTTCTTCTCTAAGTAAGAGAGACCCTTGTGCAGGCAGTTGCTACCCCTCCAATGTACAGTATACATAAAGTAAAGTTGATCCGGGAAAAATCTGATTGCCTCACGGGGATCAGGAAGGAATTTTTTCCCCTGCTTTAGCAAATTGGATCATGTGTGTTGGGGTTTTTCGCCTTCCTCTGGATCAACTGTGGGTATAGAATTGGGTATATGGGATTGTATGATATTATTTTTATTTTTATTTTATTTGTGGTTGAACTGGATGGACTTGTGTCTTTTTTCGGCCTAGCTAACTATGTAACTATGTAACTTATCACCTACATGGCAAGAAATGGAAGTTAGGTACAATAGTTTATGGAAGGTGGGCCTAGTTAAATCAGATGCTTAGAAACATGGTCAGGAAAATAAACCAAATCTTGACAATGAACAAAAGAATAAAACCAGATGAATAAAATGCATTTTATTCGCCAAAGAAACCTATTCCCACTACAAACAAGTCCCCTTAAAAGGACATTTTCTGGTGGCTACACGCAGTTTTTAAGATGACATAATCCTGGTTATCTTTAATCAGCAGTGGGTGGATGTCTAAATATCTTCTAAAGCAAGTGGTGCCCGTATTGTGCTCTATTATTCACTTTCTTATCCAATACAGAATCTTAGTAGAATGTATTAGGCGGCCGAATCTCAGTAAGAGGAACAGGTGCAGGAAACCTTCGTCTGGAAGAAATTAGTTCAAAGACTGTGCATTCCTTCATTTTAAAAAGATATCCTTTACAAAGCTGGGACAGAGCGAAATCATAAATAGAAACCATGGATCAAAAGATTGTGTTGTGAGGAGAATAATGGGCTGTGATACAATAGAGCACACTGAATGCACCATTAAACCAAATGCACACCTGAAAATATGTTTGCCTTAAAGAAAAAGTAGAATTATTTCTGGCCATTTTATTTTCTTACACTTATTAACTAATGTAATGTACAGTATATATTGTAAAGTTTGAAGGTTATAGCTCCACGGACCATGTGCAAAGCTGTTTAACTTAAACAAAAATGATAGATTGATAGCAGCGCAACCATTGGCTCCCGCTGCTTTCAATCAAATCCAATGACGCGGGCGCTGGGGGGGGGGGGGGGGGGGGGGCCCGAGTCTGACATTCGTGTCTATGGATGCAAATGCTGGACTCAGGAGCGTGCTTGCAAGGTAACCCCTCCAGGAGAGAGCTTCTCCTAGGCGGTTATCTGATGCAGGGATGCAAGCCGTGAAAGCCGCAAAGGGACCCCAGAAGAGGATGTTTGGGGCCACTCTGTGCAAAACGAGCTGCACAGTGGAGGTAAGTATGATATGTTTGTAATTTAACCACTAAAGGACCGAGCCTCTTTCTGACATTTGTTGTTTACAGGTTAAAAACTGTTTTTTTTGCTAGAAAATTACTTAGAACCCCCAAACATTATACATTTTTTTATTAACATCCTAGAGAATAATAATGGTGGTCATTGCAATACTTTCTGTCACACCGTATTTGCACAGCTGTCTTACAAGTGCACTTTTTTGGGAAAAAATACACTTTTTTGAATAAAAAAATAAGACAACAGTAAAGTTAGCCCAATCTTTTTTTATATTGTGAAAGATAATGTTACACCAAGTAAATTGATACACAACTTTTTAATCTTCAAAATGCGCCCGCTCTTGAAATGATGACAAACTTTTACCCTTAAAAATCTCCATAGGCGACGTTTAAATTTTTTTACAGGTTGCATGTTTTAAGTTTTAGAGGAGGTCTAGTGCTAGAATTATTGCTCTCGCTCTATCGATCGCTGGGATACCTCACATGTGTGGTTTGAACACTGTTTTCATATGTGGGTGCTGCTAACGTATGCGTTCGCTTCTGCACGCGAGCTCGTCGGGGAGTGGTGCATTTTAAATTTTTTTTTTAATTATTATTTATTTTACCTTTTATTTTTTACAGTTTTTATTTTTTTAATTATGTCATTTTTATTCCTATTAATGTAAACATCCCTTGTAATAGAAAAAAAAGCATGATCAGGACCTCTTAAATATGAGATCTGGGGTCAAAAAGACCTCATATTTACACTAAAATGCAATAAAAAAAAGAAAATTGGTCATTAAAAAAAAAAAAAATGGCCCTTTAAGAGCTATGGGCAGAAGTGAAGTTTTGACGTAGCTTCTGCTCTGCAATGATATGGAGACTAGTGGGGGCCATCTTCCCCTCACTCGTCTTCATGTCAGGCCACAAGAAGGATCCGATCGCCTCCGCCTCTGCCGATGGCTCCGGTAAGCGGTCGAGGGCACCGGAGCGTGGTGGGAGGGGGGGAGGGTCCGCGAAAAATGGACCGCTCACTGAAGAAGAGGATACCGAGTTATGGCAGCTAGCTGCTGCCATAACAATGATATTCCTCTTCAAACACCCAAAGTATAATGACAGTGGGCGGTCCGGAAGTGGTTAAAAAACAGAAAACAAGCCTTTACAATCACTTTAACCCTGTGGGGACTGGAGTCCCTGTAGTCAGTACTGGAGCCCCTTTTCCCACCCTAATATCAGTAGCCCAAACAGTCCACATTCCTCTCACAACTGAGTCTTGTTCCACTCAATGCCTCATTGACCATTGCTGGCTGCTTCATGCCCTTTTGCAGCCCTCTCTCTCAGTTGGTTTAACCCTTTGAGAACCAAAGTACCCATAGTCGGGTTTGGGGACTCTTTCCCACCCAAGATCTCTCTGAGTCTCCGAATTCCAGAACCCACATGAGGCCTTATTAATCCTGAGAAAACTGCAAGCCAGCTTTCCCGCTTTATCGAATCACCAAGGGACATCCTCACTATGCGCGGGTGAGAATCTCTGAGAACTTCTAGCAGCTTCTTGTCTTGTCACCTTGTCACCAGGGACCACAACCCAAACACAGGAGACACTTACCTCCTATCCAGGACCTATCACTGGCATCCTGTACAATATATACAGTAGTTAATAATTAATGGAGAATAAGGGGTAAAGCAAAACTCAAAATTTAATAAATATGTAAACAATTCCAAGGGAGAAAGTCCAAACAAAAGTCTGTATTATATACAAGTCCAATACATCAGTGGCAGCTCCACCAAAGCTAGAAGTGGTCTCTGTAGTGTAAAGTATAAAAGAAGACAGCAGGTGGCGCCAACTAAGTGTGGTATAAATGACACTCCTCTTACTAAAAAGAAAATTGGCAACTCACTCAGTAAAAGCAAGGCCTCGCTCATCAAATAAAAACCACTGTGTGGTAATGCAAACTGGTGATGCACTTATCCAGGATGCATTCATTCTCAATGTGGAACTTCTGCAGCCACCAGCTTGGTAAATTTAATTGGGCTCTGTCAGATGAACCCAGAAGTGCCCAGAGCCATCTTGGAATGCAGGTGCAGAAATTACATCACACCTGGGAGGACCTGCGGTGAAGGGGTATGGCCACATGTTTCGGAGCGTCCAAGCTCCTTTCTCAAGCCAATGTATACAGTATATACACACTGCCAATCCATTCCAGTTCCAGCTTTTATTGAAACTTAAACAGTTCAAGTCTGTGAATAACCAGAAATGGTACAAAGGTAAGAGAAAAGCTGCCTGAGGTGAAAAAAAAGTTTAAGTTATCAAAAATTGAAAAATTATTTACTTTTTGGAGTTATACAAAAAGGCCTTTTTTCAGGGAAGAAGTAAAAGGTTAAAAATTCATAGTTGTTCTTCAGCAACGTAAGTGAACTAAAGCCTCATACACACGATCGGATTTTCCGCAGACAAAACCCCAGACTTTTGAT
>CM053035.1:140362406-140419369 GCA_028564925.1 Lithobates sylvaticus | reverse complement strand
TCTTCTCCTGTATGCCACTTTCCCACAAGACCATATACAGTGGCTTGCAAAAGTATTCGGCCCCCTTGAACTTTTCAACCTTTTGCCACATTTCAGGCTTCAAACATAAAGATATAAAATTTAATTTTTTTGTGAAGAATCACCAACAAGTGGGACACAATTGTGAAGTGGAACGAAATCTATTGGATTTTTGAAATTTTTTTAACTAATAAAAAAATGAAAAGTGGGGCGTGCCAAATTATTCGGCCCCCTTGCGTTAATACTTTGTAGAGCCACCTTTTGCTGCGATTACAGCTGCAAGTCGCTTGGGGTATGTCTCTATCAGTTTTGCACATCGAGAGACTGAAATTCTTGCCCATTCTTCCTTGCAAAACAGCTCGAGCTCAGTGAGGTTGGATGGAGAGCGTTTGTGAACAGCAGTTTTCAGCTCTTTTCACAGATTCTCGATTGGATTCAGGTCTGGACTTTGACTTGGCCATTCTAACACCTGGATACGTTTATTTGTGAACCATTCCTTTGTAGATTTTGCTGTATGTTTGGGATCATTGTCTTGTTGGAAAATAAATCGCCGTCCCAGTTTCAGGTCTTTTGCAGACTCCAACAGGTTTTCATCCAGAATGGTCCTGTATTTGGCTGCATCCATCTTCCCCTCAATTTTAACCATCTTCCCTGTCCCTGCTGAAGAAAAGCAGGCCCAAACCATGATGCTGCCACCACCATGTTTGACAGTGGGGATGGTGTGTTGAGGGTGATGAGCTGTGTTGCTTTTACGCCAAACATATCGTTTTGCATTGTGGCCAAAAAGTTCGATTTTGGTTTCATCGGACCAGAGCACCTTCTTCCACATGTTTGGTGTGTCTCCCAGGTGGCTTGTTGCAAACTTTAGACAAGACTTTTTATGGATATCTTTGAGAAATGGCTTTCTTCTTGCCACTCTTCCATAAAGGCCAGATTTGTGCAGTGTACGACTGATTGTTGTCCTATGGACAGACTCTCCGACCTCAGCTGTAGTTCTCTGCAGTTCATCCAGAGTGATCATGGGCCTCTTGGCTGCATCTCTGATCAGTCTTCTCCTTGTCTGAGCTGAAAGTTTAGAGGGACAGCCAGGTCTTGGTAGATTTGCAGTGGTCTGATACTCCTTCCATTTCAAAATGATCGCTTGCACAGTGCTCCTTGGGATGTTTAAAGCTTGGGAAATCTTTTTGTATCCAAATCCGGCTTTAAACTTCTTCAACAGAACCCTGAGACTATCACAGAGCAGGTGCATTTATACAGAGACTTGATTACACACAGGTGGATTCTATTTATCACCATCAGTCATTTAGGACAACATTGGATCATTCAGAGATCCTCGCTGAACTTCTGGAGTGAGTTTGCTGCACTGAAAGTAAAGGGGCCGAATAATTTTGCACGCACCACTTTTCAGTTTTTTATTTGCTAAAAAAGTTTAAAATATCCAATAGATTTCGTTCACTTCACAATTGTGTCCCACTTGTTGGTGATTCTTCACAAAAAATTAAAATTTTATATCTTTATGTTTGAAGCCTGAAATGTGGCAAAAGGTTGAAAAGTTCAAGGGGGGGGGGCGAATACTTTCGCAAGCCACTATATATATATATATATATATCAAATAAACTGCCACTTACTAAATAACCTGCCTGCTTATTGCTTAATCTAACTCAAGCTATCTCTCTGTCCACGCCAACAACACTACACACGACTGCTCTGTAAGAAGCCTTATATAGTGTGGGGCGTGGACTTAGTCCCCCTGAGCCATCCTGCCTTTGGCCAATTATGGCTCTGTCAGCAGGGCGTGCTGTGATTACCCAAAGCATGCTCATACAGCAAATGCACTGCGATCTCACAGTGCATTATGGAGCGTTTTGCGGCACTCAAACTTTCCGCAAACGCACAATATGTTCAGTTCATTTTAGAACAAACTAACACCTGATGTTTCAGTTGAACTTACGTTCGACTTGAAAAGTGGGCTCATCCCTATTAGCCAATAAAAGGTATCACTTAAACGTCAAACTTTCCACATTAATCCAACACATTACGAGACTCTACTACTGCTATTAAGGCGACTAGCAATCCTTATTTTGTGCATTCCAAAACACGTCTCATTTTGGCATCCAGAGATTCTCTATCCTACACAGTTCTTGAAAGTGTTATTTTTGTACTGGTCTAATAGTTTGCACTGAGTCATGGATTTAATTGGAGGAACCTCCTTTCAGACAGACAAGCTGACACAGTTATGCAAGCAACCTACATCAAACACAGTCCCCACCCAGAAAATCCAATTCAACCACAGTGAGGCGAAACACAAATATAGAAGGGTAATGTTGCAGCAAACTCAAAGATTCCTCGAGGTAGACAAACAGAGGTGTGAAATCACACACACAGATAAAAATAATGTATGAATCTCCTCGTGGAGTTTACTAGATCCTTAGCAACTTTTATACAGAGAAGATGATGACGTTAAAATCTAAAAATAAATTAAACAACATCAACAGAAAACTGAAAAAAGTATGCACAAAACATGAGCAAATGTAAAGAATATCTGAAGGCAAAACATTTTTTTTTTCATTTTGGATGGAGTAGGAAAGCATAAACACCCCTGTCATCGTTTTACCACCTATTGGGGACATTTCCCACCACAGACACAACAGGAAGTGAAAAGAAATCTTTCCAAAGAAAGAGAAATTTCCCCCTAGACCAGGGATCCTCAAACTACGGCCCTCCAGCTGTTGCGGAACTACACATCCCATGAGGCATTGTAAAACTCTGACATTCACAGACATGACTAGGCATGATGGGAATTGTAGTTTCTGAACAACTGGAGGGCCGTAGTTTGAAGACCCATGCCCTAGACAGTTGGCACTGGAATACGTGTCCCCTTGGAAGACTCCCTTCTAGTCCTGTTCTAAAAATAACCTTAAAATGTTTGATAGGGGACAGTGGTCTAATAGATAGAATAAATCCCACTAACGATAACAGAGTTTCTAATCCCTCACCACCCTATTCAAAGTAAACAACGTATTTGACTTTGGTAAATCAACTCCAATGGCTCCACCATAAAATCTCTCATTACTTGTAAAGAGCAAAAAAGATCATTAAAGATTATTAAAAAATATAAAAACACCAGTTTAATTTTTAATGGAACAAAGATAATCTAAAACCTTTCTTAGGAACACCAAAATATAACTCGCACATCAAAAAGCAGCAGCGGATCAAAGTGAAGGGTGACGTATTTGCTGTTGCTCCTTCATTGTCTCATTACAAGCTGGAGATGGGTCCTTACCCGAGCTTTATTGCTTGACCAAAGCAGAGGAAATTGAGGTCACAGACCTGAGTATGCGTTCTGGCGTGGCTGTTTGGATCACCAGACTGGCTAAACAGAATTAGGATTTTTTTTTTCTTTGCTGATGAAACTCATTTTAACATCAAGTATACTGTATGTATTCCAGCTGTGCTTAGCTGTTTGCCTTTGTGTTCTCCTCTGAGATATTAATCAACGAAGATGACGTGTCTTAAATTTTAGGATCACCTAAGGCTGCATTAACACAGACATGTATGTAATGTCTGCATGGAAAAAGGGTTTTTGCTGGCAAAAAAGTATTCACATTTAGATGTGTACTGCAATTCTTCTACTGGCTTATGTGTGTGCGTGCATACATTTATGCTTGTTTATGCATGTTTTTAGCATACACACTTTCACATGTAGATGCAACTGTGTGTATGCATAGCTCCCAACTGTCCCTGATTTCGAGGGACTGTCCCTGATTTGCAGCAATGTCCCTCTGCCCCTCATTCCTCCTTGTTTGTCCCTCATTTTGGTCTGATCTATATAGTTGTATATAAAATGCACTTTTTATCTTTCAAAAAGTGTTTCCCAGTGCTAAACCTTTCATTTAAATTCTAAATTGCTGCATTTGTAAATTTTAAAAGCCAATATAAAGTAATAGTAGTGGTAAAAAAAAAAAGCCCTTGTAGATTTAATTAACCTTTTGTTTTTGGTTAATTCTCCTTTAAGGGGGTGTGGCAGGAGGGCGTGTCCTATGCCTACCAACGTTTGCTAGTAGGTGTCCCTCATTGCCATCTAAAAATGTTGGGAGGTTTTTGTATGGGCTAATTGATCACTATAGTGCTGCGTTTAGATGTGTACCAAACGACACACTGTGCTCATCTAAATTCAGCTAGATCACTTTTATAGGGCGTGGGTAAGCTCGGAGCCGATCTGATGTGTCTGTTGGCTAGGCAGGAAGCCAAGTGAGGGCAAGATAGCCCCCACTCAGCTCTATGCCATTGGGGGACTGGAGTCACCTCCGACATCACTTTTGGTCCTCGGGCAAATTGACAGGATTTTTTTTAGCTTTTAAAGGTAAATGAAAGATCTGGGGTCTTTTTGACCCCAGATCTCTCAATAAAGCGGACCTGTCGTGCTTGCTTATTTCTATTACAAGGGGTGTTTACATTCCTTGTAATAGGGAAAAAAAGTGATAAATAAATAAATAAAGGGACAGTGTAAAGTTAAAAAGTAAAATAAATGTAAAAAAATAAAACTTTAAAGCACCCGCATATGTAAACAATGTTCAAACCACACTTGAGGTATTGCTGCGATCGTTAGAGCGGGAGCAAAAATTCCAGCCCTAGAACTCCTCTGAAACTCTAAAAAGGTAACCTGTAAAAAAATGTAAAACGTTGTCTATAGAGATTTTTAAAGCAGAGTTCCGCTAATATTAGGATACTTAACTGTCCTGTAATCCAGTAATGTCAGCACCCCAGCCGATGTTTCACAGCCAGTCCCTATTGCGAATGCGCGAATCACGCTGTGCTCTCTTACTGGCTCGGCAGCAGGGGAAGGAGGAGGAGGGGCCGAACTTCTGACGTTCCTCGCTGCCGCGAGGTCCAACGGAAGTGGATTTAGGGTACTTGTCAAAAACCGAAAGGTGCCAAATGTGGCACTGGAGGGGGTGGGGGTGGAATCAGATAAGCGAAAGTTACACTTTTGGGTGGAACTCTGCTTTAAGTAGAGTAGTTTGTTGCCATTCCACGAGCGTGCACAATTTTAAAGCATGACATGTTAAAGTGGATGTAAACCCGAAAATGTTTTATTTTTATTTTTTATATAGAGTATGGAATTTCAGATCATCTGTGCCCAGTCTTGCCACAAAGAGTTAATCAAGCTCTGAGCAATCCTCATATCTTTTTTCAGTGAAATAAAACGGACAAACTTGGAAAACTCTGTCCGTTCTTCCCCCTTGCTGTGATTGACAGGTGATTTACATATCTCGCGCACTAGCCTAAGACATGCATTATTTTTTAATTCCCACCCACTCTCCTTTCTTCTTTCTCTTTCTCTGCCCATATATCTCTCTGCTTCTCTGCCCATATATCTCTCTGCTTCTCTGCCTGTGTCTCGATCCATCTCTTGCTTCCTGTTCTGCACATGCGCAGGAGTGACATGACCACGCTCTGTCTCTTCACAGAACGCGTTCTGTCACTCCTGCACATGCACGCCAGTCTCAGCAGGCGCGAGGCTTGTCCTCGCAACGCTAGCTGGCAGTGTAGTGGTGGGCGGAGGAGTCCTCTGACGTCCGGACTCTGCCCACCAAGCGCCGAAAAAAAAAACGTCCACAGATTAGAGGATATTGCGGGGCTCCTGCAAGGTGAGGGGGTGAATTTTAGAATAGAAGGATACATGCAGGAGGCATAGCATGTATAGCATTATTGATTTTAATTGTGTTATTGGTTTAAATTTGATGACAGTGGGTTTACATCCACTTTAAGTATCTATTTACTCGGTGTAACTTCATCTTTCAAATGATAAAACATAGTTGTGCTAAGTTTACTGTTTTGTTTTTTTAATTCATCAAAGTGTATTTCTTCAAAACAAGTTGCGTTTGAAAGACCGCTGCACAAATACAGTTTGACATAAAAAAATTGCAAGGACCGACATTTTATTCTCTAGGGTCTCTGCTAAAAAAAAATATATATATATATATATATATATATATATATATATATATATAATATTTGGGGGTTCTAGATAATTTTATTACCAAAAAAATACAGGTTTTTACATGTAAACAACAAATGTCAGAAAAAGGCCTGGTCTTAAAGTGGTTAATGTCTTATTGTATACAAATGAATAAGGATTATTTCATTGCCTTAAAGAGGTGTATCCCTAAAAAAAAAAAAAAAAATTAAAAGTCAGCAGCTACAAATACTGCAGCTGCTGACTTTTAATAATCTTAAACCCCATACACACGGTCGGATTTTCCGATGGATTCTGTCCTATCGGACAATGTTGTCAGAAATTCCGATCGTGTGTAGGCACCATCGGACATTTTCCATCGGATTGTCCGACGGACAAAGTTGTATCTCCTGCTCTAAAAATTTTCCGACAACAAAGTCCGATCACACCAATTCCGATCGTGTGTAGCGAATTCCGACGGACAAAGTGCCACGCATGCTCAGATCACATTACAAGACCAAAGCTATTGGCTACTAGCCTCTACGTAGTCCCGTCGTAGGCAACAAACGTCACCACGTTCAGAATGATCGGATTTTCCGACAACTTTGTCCGACCGTGTGTATGCAACACCAGTGTCGGACTAAATTTGGTGGTCGGATTTTCCGACCGTGTGTATGGGGCTTTACACTTACCTGTTCCAGGGTCCAGCGATGCGGGGGGTCGAAGCTCCCGCACCGTGATTGGTCGCACAGTCATCTGGGACCTGTCACATGTCCCAGATGACTGACAGGAGGGAGGGAGCCCTTCCTGCGCCAAGGGGAAGTAATGTCACCAGCCCAGGCTCGAAGGAGGCATACTACGAGGGACCCCCTAGCAACAGTCATTTAGAGGTGAGTAAAAAAAATATATTTTTCCAGTTATTTTATTTTTATTTTTTTTAGGAATTTTAAGCATTTTATTTCTTTAGGGGGAAACACCACTTTAAGTAAAAAAAAAAAAAGTTGTGTAGTACTCTTAGAAACTTTTTTCTGGCTTTCTTTTCTAATATGTGAAGGATTACAATCCTCAACAGGATTAACTGTTTTGGATGCCTGTAAATACAGTGAGATGTCAATAATCCCATTTGGGGGGGGGGGGGGGGTAACGCGTGTTTATGATACTCAGGTTGACTGAAAAAGATATTGCGGCATTTTTATGAAGTCATATTTTCACCTGAACACTGAATATTAACCTAAAAATGCTGCAGATTAATTCCGCCTCACCATTCTGCTCAGCAGAGATGATATTTAAAATTGGATTTTTTTTTTTCGGTTATCCAAAGCCTTCAGAGAGAAGTGAGAGAAATATTACCTTTCTGTTGTGCTCATAGTCATAAATGAAATCCGGTCTCCTGGAAAAGCAGGATGGGAGTTGTAGAACACACTGCGCAAGCAATGAACACTTGTTATTTCTGTACTGGGAAATCAGCAAATGTATAGCGTTGTGCCCCGTGTGTGGGGTGTATTCTTCACTCTCTACTGTCAATTAAAGAGACACTCTCACCATTCTCCTGCAGTGCAAATTGACAGTGTATTTGTAAAGCACCCACCTTTGCCCCATTATACTCACCATACCAATGCTCCCTTCCTCCACTGCAGTGGGCAAGGTGTCAGCTGGTGTCAGAAGCTTATCGGTGACATCACAGCAGCACCAGTACTTGGCCTAGAACTGAACCTTATCAACTGCCAAAGTGTGAGCCCCGGTGTCCCTTCAATAGGGTGTTTACACCCAGGGGGCAGGAAGGACTGCCTGATCACATGACCACTGTGATTGGCTGTCACAGTGGTCACATGAATGCTAACCAGTCACCCATTAGCGCATATGTGTAGCGTGTGGACGTTAAACCCCACCCTCTTTCCCACCACACATACAGTATGTGTTACCTGGGCAGCAAGAGGTTAGAGCCCAAGTGCAATCTTACAGCTTTGTATCTCTTTACTCTCTTTAAGGCCCCTTTTACACAGGTAGAAGAATTGGGTCCATCTGTCAATTTTTTAGGCGGGCCTGATCAGACCATTCATTGCCCTCTATGGAGCGGCAGGTGTCAACAGACATGGGTTCATTGACACTCGCCGACATCTGATCCTATACGCTAAAAACAGATGGATGGGGATTCGTTCCCCATCCGTCTAGAGGGTCTAAACTAAGAGGCAGTAAGTTTACATCTGACTGCCCATAGAGGAGAGCGGGCTGTGTCTGTGTCCACTCTGCATAAGTGCAATGGACAGAGACAAGCCACCCGCCTGCTCAGCAGCAAACTCCCTGCTGAACAGGTGGACTCCTCGCGGAGTCCGCCCCATGTGAAAGGGGCCATACCACCACAATTTTTAAATTGCGACTGCAGCACTAGCCCTGTGGAAGTTGCAAGTGTCAGGGTTCCCCACTGCTGCACAGCCAGTCACATAGCATTTCCTTCTTGCATCCAGACACATAAAATCGTCTTTGAGCTTGTTTTTGTTGTTTTATTAGGGGATAATAACTTGGATGGGGTTAGGGATTATGGGGTGCCAAACTTGACAATAACAGCAGAACAAGGGACACCTTCCTACCTATTTACATCTTCCACTTGATCCTCCTGCACAATCTCTTGATCCTTTGTACAGCTCCGCTGGGTTTACTTCTTTAGGAACTAACAGTCTTTTTGTTAGCTTAGTCAACAGCCCCTTACAGGTCCCTTGGAAAAGTAGCATATGTGGAGTGAACTGCTTCCTTCCACTTTCTGCTTCCTTGTAGGCACTGATCCCAGCTCTATTCCTAGCAGAAATGCTAGCCCACCTGGCTGCCGCTTCATTAGCCCACCTGGCTGATTCTTCTTCCCAGTCCTTCTGACTGACAGACTGGAGATTTCCCAGGGCAAGGCTGAAAATTAAGTATACCGCTGTCTTCAAGAGAGACCTACCTGCTGCATGTGGCAGTCTCTCCCCTTGTCTGTACCTGCACCATGCTGATCTACTCACTCTGTCTCTCCTTGCTCCCGCTGCCTCTCCAGAAAGCTTCCTCCAACTTGTCTTGTGGTAGGACCATTCCGGGCCAGCAACCTGAGCCCCTGGCCCAAGGTAGAGCCCCTCCCTGGCAGGGATCCCTCGAGTGCCACTGACAGACTCCCTCAACACTGCATCTCCATCTTCCACCTGGCTCCCTTCCCAGCATGACCCATGTCTATTTAAGGACTCCTTAGTCCCATGCCAAGCCCTGGGGATTGGCTAAGGGCCCCTAAATATGCAGAACAGCTCCTCCTCACCTCCTCCCACTAGTTCCAGAATGTTCTCCAATGTTCCAGAATGCCATGGCTGTACAGAATAATAATTTTAGAATGTATATGGCCAGCCTGGGTGGTGGGGTCATCCTTTCAGTATCGCCGACCCACCAAGAAGCCCTAGGGGAAATCTACAAGAGTGTAAATGTTGTCTGTACCATTTGTACACGAGATACAGATGCACTGCATTTTCTGACTGTGGCATGGCACTTAATGGATGGTTTTTGCAGATAAACTACGGTATATTTGTAGCCCCTTAAACCATATCTGTACTAGCTAACAACTTAGTATAGTAACCCTGAAATACTCCAATTTGCCCCATTGCATTGGCTACGCCCTCTGAAATTCCTATACAAAACTGACTTTACTGAAGGTTGGCTTTTGCATAAGGCTAAGCACAATCCTTAGCCTCCTTAGGCTGCATTCACACTTGAACTTTGGGTTTTTGTTCATTTTTCTCACACATTTGTATGCACCTTTTTGTGCAGCCTTTTCAAGCTCTGATGATTTTGTATTAGCCAATTGAGAAAAATATCTGTGACATCATTTGTTGCTGTGTGTTTCTGCCTCCTGGGTTATTTTCATCTCCTTCCTGGTTTCCGCAATGTTGTGTGATGCTTACAAATGACGTGTTTAATGGCGCAGCCACAGTAAATTCATATTTCCTAATGAAGAAGAAGAGAAAAAGAGGAGGAGGACGCAAAGATACTGGCTCAATAAGAACAGAGGGGCCAGTTCTGGGTCATGTACAACGACCTATGTTCACATGAAGAGAAATACTGTATATACTTGAGTATAAGCCGACCCAAATATAAGCCGAGGCACCTAATTTTACCACAAAAAAATTGGAAAACGTATTGACTTGAGTATAAGCCTAGGGTGAGAAATGCGCAGCTACTGTAAGTGGAAAAGAGGGTCAACAATGCCCTTTTGCAGCCTCACTGTGCCCATTTGCATGCCTTACTGTGCCCATTTGCATCCATAGGTCCCCCGAACTTTAAACTTGGTAGTTCAGGGTTCCTAGTTGCCCTCTAGCTGCAGCCAAAATTGGGGTCTCTCGACCCAAAGGGTCCCAAAATGACATTGCTGCAGATGGACACAGTTGACCGACTTTGGGGCCCCGTATCTCGGGGTCACTTGGTGCTAGGAACCCCAGTGGAACTAGCACTACAACATATCCAATGATGGGGTTCCTAGCACCAAGTGGCCCGAGATACAGGGCCCCAAAGTTGGTTCGAAAAATGTCAAGCACTTTTCTGCAGCAGAGAATGACATTTTCCGAACATCCAAGCACCAAGTGGCCCTGAGATACAGGGCCCCAAAGTCGGGTCAGAATATGTCATTCTCTGCTGCAGAAAAGTGCTTGACTCCAGTATAAGCCAACGGGGGCATTTTCAGCACAAAAAAATGTGCTGAAAAACTTGGCTTATACTCGAGTATATATACGGTATGTCATATTACTTTAAAACAAATAAACAAAATATTTAAAAAATGTATAAGTACATAAAATAATGATCATACAGACAGGGATGCTCTCTCACCATCCTAATAAAGGTCTCGGGATCGAAAAGAGAAACTGTCTCCTCCATCTTGCTTGGTATTGCTGACCTGAATGGATTTTTGGTGATTTCTTGGCAATATTTGGTCCTTTCCTTGCGGGGAGGTAACTGTGCATATCAGCAGAAAAACGCACCTAAATGCAAAAAATTTGCAAAAATGCATGCATTTCTATGGGAATTTTTTTTTTTTTTAAATGTAGTAATCTAATTGAGCTAGATAAGTAGCTCCAAAACTTTTTTGAGCTTAAAGTCATTGTAAACGATCACCTTGTAAAACAACCTATTACGTTTAAAATAGAAATAAAAGGCAAAACATTTGTGTATAGATATAAACAAAAAAAAATAAAAAATTATAAATACCCTTTTTTCCCTTTTTTATAAGTGATAACATTGCCTCTGTTCTCAGCTGCATAAGAGCTAGGAGAGGAGAAATAGCAGTACACTGAGCTTCCCAGTGAATGACTGTGCAGGGGGGGCATGTCAGGACAAGTCTGATCATTGGAGGAGAGCATACTGAGTTCCCAGCATAAGAGGAGGATGTGCTCTTGCTGAGTGTGGTCAGTGTTTAATAGAAACAAGGGGACTATCAGGAACACCAGGGATTTCACTTAAAGGAAGCCATACAAAGAGAACAGGTTCATTTATCATACAAGTACATGGTACAGCAGGCACATATCAGGGATATGAAGTGTTGGGGTACCAAACAAACACTTTAAGGCATTTGCCTTCAGGCATTTTGGAGCGGAGATGTGAACTATTACCATAGAGATGCATTGAGCTTCAAGCTTCATGCTCCAAAATGCTAAGCTGTGAATGGAGCCTTATGCCGCGTACACACGACCGGACTTTCCGGCAGACTAGGTCCAACAGTTTTTCCGACGGACTTTCGGTGGACTTCTGACAGACTTTCCGAACAAAGGGACTTGGACACACACAATCACACCAAAGTCAGACGGAATTGAACGTGATGACGTACGACCGGACAAGAATAAGTAAGTTCATAGCCTGTAGCCAATAGCTGCCCTAGCGTCGGTTTTCATCCGTAGGACTAGCATACAGACGAGCGGATTTTTCGATAGGAACTGGGTCCAGCGGAGTTCCGGCGGAAAAATTTAATTCTAAAGTCCGTCTGATTTTTGGACAGCAAAGGTCCGATGGAGCCCACACACGATCGAATTGTCCGGCAGATTCGTTCCGTCGGACCTTTGCTGTTGAAAAGTCCGGTCGTGTGTACACGGCATAAGGGTTCGTTCACATAGGTGGCTGGGGAGCGGTAAAAGCAGACGGTTGAGCTGCAGTTTTTACACTCCTGACTGGCCACCTAAACAGAGAAATGCCGCCTACAGGCAGTAGCCTACTGTGAATTATGTTTTGCTGTGAAGAGTATTCTCTTTGTAGCGTACCTTTAAAACTTGTCTGGTGCTAGCAGGGGTAATGTGTTCATGGTTTGGTTTCCCCTGCATGTGTGTCACTTTCCGTAGGGCATAAATATAGGGTTACGGACTAAGAATAACATCCATGTTCCTGTGCGATTTCTGGTGCATTCCTCTGCAGTGCAATTTTAAGCCCATTCACTTGAATGAGCTGAAATTGCACTGAATCTGCATTTGGGGTGCCATTAACATTGCATTGGCACCTGCAGCAGATTGCAAACGCAGTGAACACACCTTTCCCACACCGCATTCTAGTGTGATCCGACCCTTGGTCCAGAGTCGTCTGGTGTGGGCGATGTGTAGAGAGGACCTGTGCCTGATCTGATCTGTCTCTGTTAATGCACCCCCTCCAATTGGACCCATTGCTTAGAGCAGGGGTCTCATATTGGCGGCCCTCCAGCCATGGGAATTGTAGTTCTGCAACAGCTGGAGAGCCGCCAGTTTGAGACCCCTGGCTTAGAGCAACCATGAGCATAGACTTCCTAAATGACCTGGTATGAACAGCACCAATATTTAGCAACACCACAAAGCAACAGCAAATGAGTTCAGACGCTGAGTTTAGAGGCATTTCAAGCACCAAACGTTTTTTAAAAACGCAGCAAAACAGGGCTAAACGTGGTTACAGGCATATTTACATTTTTGGCTATTTTGAAAAAAGAAAAAAACATTTTTTCAAACGCTTCTAAACGCAGTTAAACGCGGCATGTAAACACGGCAAAACTGACATTTTAACCACTTCAGCCCCCGACCAATTGGCAGCCAAAGGACCAGGCCCCTTTTTGCGATTCGGCACTGCGTCGCTTTAACTGACAATTGCGCGGTCGTGCGACGTGGCTCCCAAACAAAATTGGCGTCCTTTTTTTTCCCCACAAATAGAGCTTTCTTTTGGTGGTATTTGATCGCCCCTGCGGTTTTTATTTTTTGCGCTATAAACAAAAATAGAGCGACAATTTTGAAAAAAATGCAATATTTTTTGCTTTTTGCTATAATAAATATCCCCAAAAAATATATAAAAATTTTTTTTTCCTCAGTTTAGGCCGATACGTATTCTTCTACATATTTTTGGTAAAAAAAAATCGCAATTAGCGATTATTAATTGGTTTGCGCAAAAGTTATAGCGTTTACAAAATAGGGGATAGTTTTATAGCATTTTTATTAATATATATTTTTTTACTAGTAATGGCGGCGATCAGCGATTTTTATTGTGACTGCGACATTATGGCGGACACTTCGGACATTTTTGACACATTTTTGGGACCATTGTCATTTATACAACAATCAATGCTATTTAAATGCATTGATTCCTGTATAAATGACAGTGGTAGTGAAAGAGTTAACCACTAGGGGGAGGGGAGGGGTTATGGGCTGTGACGTGTGTGTGTGTTTTTTTACATTAGGGGGCGGGGCTGACGTCTGACGTCATTGATCGGCTTTCCCGATGACCAGGAACAGCCGATCAATAACAGGCAGAGTAGGAAGCGCGGGGAGAGGTTTGTTTACACATATCTCTCCCCGTTCTTTAGCTCCGTGACCCGATCGCGGGACACCAGCTGCCTGGGTCACGGAGCTCCCGACCGGGTCGCGAGCGCGCCGCTGGCGGCGCGCGCGCGCGACCCACAAGCAGGCAATTAAAGGGCCACGTACAGGTACGTGATTTTGCCTGCCCGTGCCATTCTGCCGCAGTAAATCTGCGTGAGGCGGCCGGGAAGCGGTTAAACGTGGGTTACTATCAGTCAAGTTAAATCGTTCAGGAGAGGTTGTAAAAACGTCCCGTGTACATTAAGCCTAAAAGAAATACACAGCTAATTGAGTTTGATGTTCAGTTATGGAAATGTGAAGGATGTTCTGTAATGTACAAGATTCTTTAGTGAAGAGAGATGCATTGGCAAAGGAAAGGTTGTCTGTCTATCACTGGAAAAATAATTGGTGTATTACAAGAACTGGGAAACGGGAGTGAAACAACAGTAAATCCTTTCATGCTGTGCCTTCCATATTTCCCAGTCACTGACCTAGACCATGTGTATATGTATTTTTTTTCTTATGAGAATTGTAAGCTCTTTTAGGGCAGGGGCTTATGTAAATAGTTCAAGGTTCTTTGTAATGGTCTGCCATAGAGATGAAAAAATAACTATATCTGGTAACCTGCTGAGAACGCAAAAGAGGTTGTTATGGTAAGTGGATGAGTCTCTGGGTTTGCCATGGTAACTTGGACGGGTGGATCCTGTTAACTTGTCATTGTTATGCCCCGTACACACGGTCGGATTTTCCGACGGAAAATGTCCTATCGGACCATGTTGTCGGAAACTCCGACCGTGTGTGGGCTCCATCGGACTTTTTCCGTCAGAATTTCCTACGGAAAAAGTTTGAAATCCCCTTTAAATTTTCCGAAAATAAGGCCTATCGGACTTTTTCCGATCGTGTGTAGCGAATTCCGACGGACAAAGTGCCACGCATGCTCAGATCACATTACAAGACCAAAGCTATTGGCTACTAGCCTCTACGTAGTCCCGTCGTACGCAACGAACGTCACCACGTTCAGGATGATCGGATTTTCCGACAACTTTGTCCGACCGTGTGTATGCAACACCAGTGTCGGACAAAATCCGTCGGAAAAAATCAGACAGATTTTGTGGTCGGAATTTCCGACCGTGTGTACGGGGCATTAGACTGCATTGCCATGGTAAATGTCAGGGGTGGAGGAGTTTGATGGTTACAATGTGGTGCTATGGAGACCAGTGTAGGATCAGAACCTTTAATAATAGTAAACGATTAGACTTCCCTGCTTGGGGGTACCATGGTAATCTGTTGAAGGAGCAAAGCTTACCACTATGGATACAGTGGAGGGCATTGGCAATCTGGTGGTGACTGGATATGGTGGAAGAGCCTTATGATCTCTTTCCTATTAGTACAGTTAAATCGGCCATAAATGGATCGAAATTCGGCCAGTTCACCAGTGACCAGCTGAATTCCGATCCATGTGAGGCTGAAGGCTGAACAGAAGTTGTTCTACAGATTGGTTAACATTTGAACGCAACAAGCTGAAGATAGAAGCTGAGTGGTTGTCATGCACAGCTGCTCCAGATTCTATCTGCTCGCTCCCTATTATTGTGTTTGTGATACATATCATCCATGTATCATATGTGTACTACACACGTAGAATTCGAGTATTTGTCAAAGCCTGGACGTTGTACCTGCTGCTCTTTTAACATCCTGCCTTTGCTCCTGCCCTGAAAGATCTATTGTGTGTGAATGATGAATGACAGAAGGAATTCCATACATACAACTTCTGCATTTCATCCAATTCTTCATTACAAGTTTAGAAATGTTTTCATGTAGGAAAAAGTAACCTGTCCGTGCAAACCCCCTCAACTGACAGGATTGTACAATACACTGCGCTGATAACACACATCTGTTCTAGTTTATTGCAAACCTTGCATCCAGCTGTCAGTGTGAAATCCCAATGTGCCGCTTAGTGAAAACTTCCCTTTGCTTGCTCTACAATATCAGTTTTCATTTAGAAGTCAGAAGTCCTCATTGCTATACTAGTTCTGGGTCAGTGACCCAAAGTTTTGAAGGAAGAGAGTCAGTACATTAGCCAGGTATGACAGACCCAACCATGACAGGGGCTTCTAGAGGGGACTGAAGGGTAGCCTCTCGCCTACTGACTATGGGCCCTGGCTTCTGAGGGGCTCTATTCTTTGGGAGGTGTGTGCCTGGGGGACCTTTGGCGTGGTTTTGCTTTGGATTCGGGTCCATGACCCTCTGCCTCCCCCTTAAATGCGCCCATGGAGACGCTTCACAATATCTTTGCGAGAAGATAACACACTACACACCCAATCGCAGTCTTCGATCCTCTAACCAAAACCTCCTCCTCATTCCCAAATCCCGCTTCAAAGCAAAAGGGGAACGGAGATTCGCTGTCCAAGGACCACGTGTCCTATGGAACGCTCTACCAACCGACATCCGCATGGAAGAAAACCATCAGGCCTTTAGGAAAAAACTCAAGACCTACCTTTTCTAAGAAGGGTTACAACAAAGTACCCATACAGCGCCTTGAGGCAATTCAGTTCGCATTGTAGCGCTATACAAATCATTCATTCATTCATGTCTTCCCAAAACACTTTTTTTTTTCAAAAAGGCATTTTTTCGGGAGCAGTGATTTTTTTTTAATGCTTAAAGTGAAACAATAAAAATGAAATATCGTGCCTGGGGGGTGTCTATAGTATGCCTGTAAAGTGGCACATTTTTCCCGTGTTTAGAACAGCACCACAGCAAAATGACATTTCTAAAGGAAAAATTGTCATTTAAAACTGATCGCGGCTGTAATGTATTGTCGGGTCTTGGCAATATAGATAAAACTCATTGAAAAAAAGAGCATGGGATCCCCCCCCCCAGTCCATTACCGGGCCCTTTGGGTCTGGTATAAATATTTAGGGGAACCCTCAAACCAAAATTAAAAAAAAAAAATGCGTGGGGGTCTCCCTAAAATCCATACCCGGCCCTTCGGGTCTGATATGGAAATTAAGGGGAACCTTGCGCCAAATTTTTTAAACAAATGGAGTAGGGGTCCCCCCCCCAAAATCCATACCAAACCCTTACATGAGCATGCAACCTGGCAGACCGCAGGAAAAGAGGGGGGACTAGAGAGTGCCCGCCCCGCCTCCTGAACCGTACCAGGCCACATGCCCTCAACATGGGGAGGGCGTCCGATTTGTCTGCCGCAATATTGCAGTCCTGCTATAAGTCACTGATCGCTGCCATTACTAGTAAAGTAAATAAATAAAAAAAATGCAAAAATATATCCCATACAGTGGCGGCCGGTGGTAATATATTTTTTTGGGGGGGGCAGCAAACAGTAACAACCCCCCATGCCATCTATGCAGTGCTTCATCGGTGGCTTCCCTTGCTCAGCGATGGCTTTCCCTTCCTCTGCTCTCCACAGGCATCACTGGCTTCTGTTTCCTCCCTCCTCCTCGGCGGCCAGTCTTCTCTTTTTGGCCAAGCGGAAAATGGGTCTCAGACCTTCTGATTGGCCGGATTGAGGATCCGTGTTACAACAGCAAATATTAATTTTCTGTTACAACACCTGGGTGGGCTCGTGGTGCAATGCTCTGCACTCCGAACCCACCCTATTTTGAAGCCTATTAGAGCCTATGGCTCTAATCAGGTGCTTCAAAAGAAAAACCCCACCGCTGTAATTCAGGCGCTATGCATGAATCTATCCATTATTCCTATAGGGGGTGGCGTGGATAGAGAGGGCGGCCCCCTAATGGATGGGCCACCACTGATCCCATATTTGTAGATGCTGTAACTTTTATGTAAACCAATCAATATACACTTATTGGGATTTTTTTCTACTAAAAATATGTAGCAGAATACATATTGGCCTGAATTAAAATGAAAAAATTTGATTTTTTTATTGGATATGTTTTAGAGAAGAAAGTAAAAAACAGTAATACTTTTACTTACTTTAAATAAAGATCTATTGTGAAAAATATAACAAAATTGTCCGTCTTTTTTTGTTTATAGCACAAATAAAATAAAAAATGTAGAGGTGATCAAATATCTCCAAAAGAAAGCTCTATTTGTGGGAAGAAAATAAAATTGTATTTGGGTACTGCGTTGCACGACCACACAATTGTCAGTTAAAGTAACAGTGCCATATCGCAAAAAATAGCCTGGTCAGGAAAGGGGGGTAACTCTTCCAAAGGTGAAGTGGTTAAGTAGTGGATGTGTATAGAATATTTATTAACTTCTTCAGATCTGCGCTATAGCCAGATGACGGCTACAGCGCGGATCTACTTTGCCGGGAGGCCGACAGTAGACGTCCTCCCCTTTGCACGCACCCAGGGCGCCTGGCGCGCGCTGTGATCACTGAGTCGATGAGACTCGGGTGATCACAGATTGGAGTAAGGGGCTGATCCCGGCCCCTTACCACGTGATCAGCTGTCAGCCAATGACAGCTGATCATGTGATGTACACAGAAGATCGGTAATCGATCACCGGCTTCAGTGCAAGGGACATCGATCCCTAAGAGGAAGAGGTGAAGACACCTCATCTGTGCCCACCAGTACCGCCTGCCAGTGCCCACACAGTGCAACGAATCAGTGCCCACAAGTGCATAAGTGGCAGCAATCAGTGCCACCTATCAATGCCCACGAGTGCCACCTATTAATGCCCAACAGTGATGCCAATCAGTGCCACCTAGCAGTGCTGCCTATCAGTGTCACCTACCAGTGCTGATCAGTGCCCATCACTACCACCCATCAGTGCCCATCACTGCCACCTATCAGTGCCAGCTAGCAGTGCCACCTATTAGTGCCCTTCAGTGCCACCTATCAATGCCCTTCAGTGCCGCCCATCAGTGACACCCATCAGTGCCCACCAATGCCACCTATCAGTACCCACCAGTGCCACCTCATCAGTGCCCACGAGTGCCACCTATTAATGCCCAACAGTGGTGCCAATCAGTGCCACCTAGCAGTGCTGCCTATCAGTGTCACCTACCAGTGCTGATCAGTGCCCATCACTAGCACCCATCAGTGCCCATCACTGCCACCTATCAATGCCAGCTAGCAGTGCCACCTATCAATGCCCTTCAGTGCCATCAGTGCCGCCTAGCAGTGCCACCTATTAGTGCCCTTCAGTGCCACCTATCAATGCCGCCCCATCAGTGACACCCATCAGTACCCACCAGTGCCACCTCATCAGTGCCCACCAGTGCCGCCTATCAGTGCCCATCAATGCCCATCAATGCAGCCTCATCAGCGTACATCAATGAAGGAAAAAAATGACCTGTTTGCAAAATGTATTAACAAAATATAAAACGGTTTTGTATTTATTTATTTTTAATTTTGGTCTTTTTACATTAAAAAAAAAAAAAAAAAACCCAGAGGTGATCAAATACCACCAAAAGAATTTGGGTACAGTGTTGTATGACCGCACAATTGTCATTCAAAGAGTGACAGTGCTAAAATCTGAAAATTGCCTGGGCAGGAGGGGGGTTAAGGTGCCCAGTAAGCAAGTGGTTAAGAATAATTCTAGGAATTAGTGTCACTTTAATGTAACTTTGCAAATAAATAGAACTTGTAGTGTGAGTAGATGAATAAATAGAACTTGTAGTGTGAGTAGATGAATAAATAGAACTTGTAGTGTGAGTAGATGAATAAATAGAACTTGTAGTATGAGCAGATGAAGGGCGCAGCATGCAGTGCAGGTTTTGTGGAAGTGTGATGACATGTCCCTGGCACAGAGGAAGGTGCACAGGGCAGCATTAGGACCTGGCAGGATCCCTGTCCCCAGGATGAGGGTGTGTAGAGAAATGAAGTTTTCTCTTCTTGCAGAGCAGAACACGTGGGGGCAGAAGAAGACAGAAGAAGTTTGGGATGACTTCACAGCCTGTTATTGCAATGCTGGAGCTGCTGTAACCTGCAATCCCCCCCAGAGGACAGAGAGCCCATCAGATGGTCAGCTCTGCACAGCCCCTGCCAGCCAGATCCTGGGCAGCAGCACATAGTGGAGGGATGAGGACTAGGCTTTGCTTGTACAGATAAGATCCCCAGCCTGAACTCTGCTATGTTTGTCTACCTGGGACTCTACCTGCACATTCTTCTCAGCACTGCCCTAGGACACACCATACCAGAAGCAGGTAAGTGACCACATGACTTCCTCATTCACTCTCTGCTCACCTGTGGTGTGATTAGGGGAGACCACATCTGTCTGTACTATGGGGGGGGGCTGCAGGCATGTACAGGCGACAAGAAGGCATTGTGATCTGTTTTCTTAAAGGGCCAGTCCACCTGGAAATGATATTTAAAGAGGACAACCCAGGACTAGAGTTATATCTAAAACCCAAACTTGCTTTTAGTTTTCGGATAGAGTAGAGAATGTTCAGCCTGGGTTCACACTCGTGGGATGTAGACACTGCATGCGATTTGCACAAGAATCGCACCGCACGGACACGGCATGTGATGTGCACAGGAATGCGGTGCGATTTCAGCCACACGTTTTGTATGGCTAAAGTCGCATCCGCACCAAAGCAGTGCAGGACCCTTTTTTTTTCCCTCCCGCACCTGAATTGTGTCGCGTGGGTATTCGCACTGCATTTTGCGATCTGTTTAGGGGTGTTGTTAAGATAACATTGACGCCCGCAGCAGGTCGCATAGACGCCGTGCGATTGCAATGTGGTTTGGGAAACGCACAGGATTCACTGCGTTTCCCGCATCGCATGAGTGTGAACCAGGACTCGAAAAAATGAAGTCCGCAAGCTACAAGAATTGTAGCTGCTGACTTTTAATAAACAGTCCAGGGGTCCAGCGCTGAGCCGGTTCTTTGCCGGTCTTCAGGTGCCCGTCACGGGCATGTTATCTGTGGTCAGCCAGCTGGCGCACTGTGCTTAGTGAATGGCCCCCGCAGCCTTCTGGGATCTGTGATGGGTCCTGGAAGTCTGCGGGCAAGGAGGGGGAGGAGAAGTGGAATGTGGAACAGGTACCTGTCAAAGATCGGGGGGGGGGGGGAGCGGAACCTTTTGGGTCAAGTTACGCTTTAACACTGAACTTCAGGAATTATTTGGATTGCATACTTAAAGAGGAATTTCAGTCCCCTTTAGTTTTGGCCCCACCCCCTTGATTGCCGCCATCTTTATTATTTTGGCACACATGTAGATATGCTTTTGGGTCCTTCTGCACACACACACGCAGGTGTTCCCATGCATGCGCAGACACAAGTTTCAGGACTTCCATGCCCGGTCCGTCTTGAGGCATGAGTGGGAAGACGTGCCACAGGGCGCTGCTGGGACCCAAAGCCATGCAGCACATCTGTGCATGCGCAGAATCTAGGAGGGGTGGCGAATATTATTAGCACAGAATTTACAATATTAAGAAACAATGATATCCAAATGTGAGAGAGAGAGGGGTGAGTAGGCAGAGAAAGTACATTTTCATTTTGAGTGAAGGTTCGCTTGTTACTGGCCAGACACCAGAAGAATTTAGTTCACAAAATTGTTCATTTGAATGTCTTTTTACGTTGTGATCCTACCAGTAAGTCTGTTGTTTTTCCGCTTCCTTTAGCACACTGAGCTGCCTAGCAAAAGTGGCAGTTAGTGGATTGAGACAAACCGTTTACCACTGACAGGGGTGCTTATAATGATCAGCTTTTATTCATTTATGTAAAACTTTTATCCAAAAAGGGGTCAACTCATCATTTGTTTATGAGAAATGTGGTACATTTTTTTTCAAACAGATTTCTAATAGTGAATGTGGTTGTCATTTGGGAAACTCCATTCATTCCAAAATCAAATGGTAAAAGTGTTTTTAAAGTACTTTTAAATTGCATCTGTCAAGTCATCCAATGTGCTGAGAATTTTTATACGAATATTAATACAAATTAGGGCTGTGGAAATTAAAGATTAATTCCTCGATTAATCGTAAAAAATTTTTGATCGATCAAAATTCTTTTGATCGGTACTCACCTCTCCGCCGGCTTCCGGGTCTTCAGGGAGTTCCGTTGGAGATCCGGTGATGTCACGGACATCGACGTCACTGGACTCCTCCCCCCTTTTCCAAGTGCCTCTGTCTGCTAACGAAGGGAAGGGGGGAGGAGTCCGGTGATGTTGAAGTTCTGATTGAATGTAACGCGTACGGGGGAGGAGCTACAAATGACGTCACCCGCTGCTGCCCTATGAAACTAACACGATTGCCGGCTTTACATGCTGTGTTTTTATCATCTTTATGTGAGTAGTTTGTGTTTGAACACAAAAATGTAATCTTATACTTAAGCGTGAGCACTAAGATCTTTTCTTTCTACCCATGACCTGGCGTCCTTGCTGAGATCTAAGGAGACGTGAGAGAAGTTTATGGTCCATGTTAACTTATTTGATACCCGCTTCCATGACCACCTGTTTGCACAGGGGTCCATGCCATAAGGTGAGAGTGATTAGTTAGACCGGAGGTGGAGGGATTGTCACGCTAATGTGGGAAAAAAAATGACTTACGTCAGTGCTACAGTTTGAATTTAAAACGTATTTGTGTGAACTGTGAAGTCAAGTCATGGATTGTGGAAACTAACTGATTGTATATAGTGTATACCACATTTACCACTGACTAATGCAGAGTTGCAATGCAAGGAGATCAGCTAAAAGTAGTTGGATCTGTATGTGTGTTATAATTAAATTAGTCGATTAATCGATTAAAAAAAAAAAAAAAACGATTAATCGAACACAAAATTTTAATCAGTAACAGCCCTAGTACAAATGTTAAAAAATCTACTAGTGTATGTCCAGCTTTACTTTCTAGGACCAATGTATGCAGATTCATACTTGTGGGATCACCGTGGAAGCTGGAAATCACTGTAGTATTCAGCACTACTACACTGATAGCCGGGATCTTCTGGGTCCTGTGCTGGGCAGCTTCCCTTCTGTACACTGAGCACGGGAGGTCACTCACTGGCCCTCCATTCATAGAACTCCTTGAGGGTAATTTATCTGAGCTGGAGCTATAGTGTGCATGGCAGCCAATCAGCTTCTATCTTCAGCTTGTTTGGTGACACTATGACCAAGATCATAAATGACATACTGTATATGATGTAGTCTGTCAGTAACAAGAACACAGCAGGCCTTGTATTCTCCGCCCCAGCCCCCCCCCCCCCCCCTTTACCATAATGTATTACCTTGTGATCCTGTATTACTATTGTTTTTCAGCTTCTTTAGTAGACTGAGCTGTTCATCAAAAGTGGCATTTAAAGGGCTGAGAAAAACCATTTACCACTGACAGGGGTTCTTACAATGGTCAGCTTTTATTCATTTATGTAAAACCTTTATCCCAAAAGGAAAAAACTGTTACTGTAGCTGCTGAAAGTGTGTTAGATGGAATTCAGCCTTAAAATGTGAAATCCATTTCAATTTCCTAGTGTATCTAACACTACCCAGATTGTGGCTATTACTGCAATACCCCCTGCTACTACAGTGATTGTCGGCTTCCCCAGTGAATCCTTAGGTATGAGATATTCATACTTATATTGTGCAAGGTTGGACCCGTATAACAATATAATACAGGGCATACCTGGAGTTCAGTTTTCTGTGTCCTTTTGGGGAAATACTCTTTTACTTCTTGTCCCCAAAACACAGCAGGAAGTAAGAAGAAATCTCTCCAAAGTAAGGGGCACATCCTCCTTGTTACCAGAACAGATGCTGCTGTTAGTTGTTACCGGAATAAGTGTCCCCATCGGTTGTTACAGAAACAGATGGCTATACTGGAACAAAGGTTCCCATTGGTTGTTACTGAATCAGGTATCCCCATGAGTATTACCGTAACGGATGTCCTCATTGGTTATTACCGGAAAACAGGTGTTCCCATTGGTTGTTACTGGGATAGGTGTCCCCATTGGTTATTATAAGAACAGACGTCCCCATTGGTTGTTACAGGAGCAGGTGTCCCCAATGGTTTATTACCAAAAGATACATCCCCATTGGTTGTTACTGGAATGGGTGTCCTTGTTGGTTATTACCGGAACAGATGTCCCCATTGGTTGTTACTGGGACAGGTGTCCCCATTGGTTATTACCATAACAGACGTCCCCATTGGTTGTTACTGGAATGGGTGTCCTCGTTGGTTATTACCGGAACAGATGTCCTCATTGGTTTTTACTGGGACAAGTATCCTCATTGGTTATTACCATAACAGATGTTCCCATCGGTTTTTACTGGGACAGGTGTCCCCACTGGTTGCTACTGGAATAGATGTTCCCATTGGCTGTTACTGGAACAGATGTCAACATTAGTTGTTACTGGAACAGGTGTCTCTATTGGAAGATTTCCCTTCAATTGCTGTTTTTACTGATAACTGAAAAATGTTTACCTTGACACCCGCCGGCATCCGATCCGGTCCGCTAAAGACAGACGGATGGGGATACATTCGCCATCTGTCAGGCAAATCGAATCAGATGACAGTCGGATGGAAACGGTCATTCTATGCATTAAGATAAAAAGCCTTCTGTGTGTAGCAGCCACCCTAAAGCCCCATACACACGCTCGGATTATCCGAGGACCAGGACCATCGGATCATGTCCGTCATACTTTGTCCGATGTTGGTTTTGTGTACACACGGTCGGACAAAGTTGTCGGAAAATCCGATCATTCTGAACGTGGTGACGTTTGTTGCCTACGACGGGACTACGTAGAGGCTAGTAGCCAATAGCTTTGGTCTTGTAATGTGATCTGAGCATGCGTAGCACTTTGTCCGTCGGACAACCGTACACACGATCGGATTTGGTGTGATCGGACCGTGTTGTTGGAAAATCTATCCAGCAGGAGATAGGACTTTGTCCGTCGGACAATCCGACGTACACTGTCCGATGGTGCATACACACGGTCTGATTTTTCAACAACATTGTCCAATCGGACAGAATCCATGCAAAAATCCGACCGTGTGTATGGGGCTTAATACTTACCTGATCCCCATCTCCATCCAGCGATGTCCACAAGTCCCTCATCCGTCCGGGACTCTCTCTCCTGATTGGCTGAGCGGCACCATTGGCTCCGGCGGCTGTTAATCAACATCAGTTAGCCAATCAATAGAGTGAGAGGGCAGGGCCGAACGGCAGTTCTATGTCTGAATGGACATACCGAGCTGCAGCTCGGCTCGGGTTCCCCTATAGCAAGCTGGTTGTTGTGGGGGCACTCGACAGGAGAGGAGGATCCAGGCTGCTCTGTGCAAAACCAACTGCACAGAGAAAGTAAGTATAACTTTTGTTATTTAAAAAAACAGGAAACTTTACAATCACTTTAAGGCATCAGCATACCAATACATTTTGGACAATTTCATGCTCCCAACTTTGTTGGAACAATTTGGGGATGGCCCCTTCCTGTTCCAATATGACTGAGCACCAGTGCACAAAGCAAGGTCCATAAAGACATGGATGAGTGAGTTTGGGGTGGAGGAACTTGAAAAGCCTGCACAGAGTCCTGACCTCAACCCGATAGAACACCTTTGGGATGAATTAGAGCGGAGACTGTGAACCAGGTCTTCTCATCCAACATCGGTGCCTGACCTCACAAATGCACTTCTGGAAGAATGATCAAACATTCCCATAGACACTCCTAAACCTTGTGGACAGCCTTCCTAGAAGAGTTGAATCTTTTATAGCTGCAGAGGGTGGACCAACTTAATATTGAACCCTACGGACTAAGACTGGGATGTAAAGGCAGGCATCCCAATACTTTTGGTCATATAGTATATATGTGTTACATGGCCGGCAATAGGTTAAAGCTATTTATGATTCTGACTCGCATCTCCTGAGTGTGCACGATCAAACAACACAAGCCCAGAGTTTACATACCTATGAAAGTGGAACTAAACCCATCGATTTAATGGTTTCAAAAACACATTGTGTTTTTAACCAAACTGTCAAACCATCAAATGGAAGGTGTAGTAAAGGGGTCAATATGGTCTGTCCTCTCCTTTTTTACTGTTTACATACTTAAAAAAAATCCCAAGACATTTTTTATGCTCTCCTCCGCTATGTGTCTTTTGTGTTCTATCTTAGCCACCCTAATTGCACCCTTACATTTCTTGTTGCATTCTTTATAAAGTTTGAATGCTGATGATGATCCCTCAACCTTGTATTTTTTGAAGACCTTCTCTTTTGCTTTTATATGCATATTCACATTGGCTTTAAGCCATCCAGGACTTTTGTTCACTCTTTTAAATGTATTACCCAATGGGATACACTGGCTAATGCCCTTATTTAATATGCTCTTGAAGCGAACGCATCTCTCCTCCGTGTTCTTTGTTCCTAAGATTTTATCCCAATTTATATCTTCTAGCAAGGTTCGTAGTTTAGGGAAGTTGGCTCTTTTGAAATTCAGTGTCTTTGTATTTCCCTTATGATTCCTATTTGTGTGATTTATACTGAAGCCAATTGACCTGTGATCGCCGTTTCCTAAATTGCCCCGTATTTCCACATCCGTGATCAGGTCTGTATTGTTGGTAATCAGTAGATCTAGTAACGCTTTATATCTAGTTGGTGCGTCTACCATCTGACTCATGAAATTGTCCTGGAAGACATTTAGGAACTGGCGAGCCTTAGACAAATGTGTGGTTCCCTCCACCCAGTCTATGTCTGGGTAAAATCCCCCATTATGATAACACTTCCCACCCTTGCTGCTAATCCAAATGGTGATAGGAGGTCCGCCTTCCCCTCCTCCCTCCAGGTTATGGGGCCTATAGCATACTTCCAGTATTATTTTCTTAGCTTCATTCCTTTGGAGCTCTACCCATAAGGATTTCACCTCCTCCCTAGCTCCCTTAGTGATGTCATCTCTCACATTCACTTACATTATTCTTGATATACAGGCATTCCCCTCCCCCTTTTTTTACCCTCTCTATCCCTGCGATAAAGTGTATACCCTTGAATGGTTGCCAGCCAATCATGAGAGCTGTTGAACTAAGTCTCTGAAATCCAAATCCTCCTCATACAACATTATCTCTAGTTCACCCATCTTGCCCCCCAGGCTCCTGGCATTGGTGAACATTCCATGTAGTTTAGACTAGTTTAGTTTTATACTATCCTCTTATTGGGTGTTGTAGGACTTGTTACTATACTTACATTGGGTTTATGTTCTTTAGTCAACCTACCACTAATGCCCCCAATACTACCCTCTGGACTATGTTCCGCGCTGACTATCTCTACCTCTAGACCCCCCCCCCCCCCTTATCACTTAGTTTAAAAACCCCTCTAACTTTTTGGCCATCTTTACTCCCAGCAGATCTTGCACCCTCCTCATTTGATATTGATATGCAAATGTTGACTTTTTGTTCAAAGTCAGCAACTAAGTCTTCATCTCCATCTTGTACTACTCCCCCTGTCTGCTGACATACAAAAGAGCACTGACACATAACGGGAACAAGAGGTAATAGTATAGGGGACGGGTCCTGGAGAAAGAATGTTTACAGGTTATCAAACTGTGGACAAAGTCATTGCTTCAGCCCAACTGTCCTGTATTCAGCAGTTCATCACAAAGACAGGAAACCCCCACTAGGGGACATTCACACAAGTTAAGAAATCCAAGTGTAATAGGTCATAGAGGGCACCAAATGAAAGTCCAAAGTTTTTATTGTTCATTTGGTTAGAACAAGCAGGGCAAGTGACAGCCCTCGAAACGCATTGGCTGCCCTTTATCCTGTTTGTCGTAAACCAGTTGACTTTGGATACCTAAGAATTTGTTAATTTGGTCGCTCTCTTTGACCTATTACATAACTGGAAGTGGAAGCACAGAGGTGTAAAATGTGGGCTGTGATTGACAGCCTGGCTTCACCTTCTGTGTGCTGTTCAAGAGGCTAGATGGCAACATCGAGAGGCAATGTCCAATTGGGGATTAATGGCGTTTTCTCCGCTGATTATACACTGATCAGTTGTTTTATAAATTGGCGTATTTCATGTTCAGTTAAGAAAATGGTGCCTGCATATGTTGGGGAATATTCACCTGGTGCCATAGTTGGCGCTCAAATAAGCAATGTTTGCATATTTGAAGGCCTCTCCATGACCTAGGGTGAGATTCCTTTGGCCAGGGTGGGTTTTCTTAGCCAATCACTATTGGTCCCCCATAACAAAATCAGCACCTGAAACCCCAACCAACCCCTTGGTCCTCCCCTCCTCAAACCTCTTTTATAGGCACAAATATAAAATTTGCCCAACCGTTTATGAAAAGTGTTAGAAAGATTGTTTGAAGGCCAGATCACGCATGCACAGCTAGCCACAGTCTAATATTTGCAGACAGCTTTAATTTAGGCCTGCTCTATATCAAGACGCATGGTTTGCAAATATTATACCCTCCTACTACTGACAGTTCATAAACTGTCCATAACATCCAACAGAGAGCTCTTGTGCATGTTCTTTTCTTAATGACCATATACTGTACTGTTCCTACATCCTATAGCTGTCTGTGAAATGGTAATGACATCTCCTGATAGCTCATCTCCCCAGTAGCGAGTGATGGAGCAAGGAGCTATCACGTGAGACCTCAGAGCCGTCAACAGCTGATCTCTATGCATCATTCATGGTTCTCCCACACAATCCTTTGATCGTGGCCTTGACAATATGTAGGTTTATTCACTAAGACGGTGATGGAAAGGAAAGTGCAGTAACCCATGAAGTCAATCAGAAGTCATCTCTTACCTGAGCTGGCTACATTAATCTAAATATACAGTATATTATTATTATTATGGCCTGGGTCAGTATTACATCCACGTATTCAAAAGAAGATAGTTTTGCTGTATGCTGCCACTGTTAACACTAACATATCTCTTCGCCGATCTCCAACAAATAAGCATTTGTTAGATCTTATACAGATCTGTATGATCGTTTTGCGTCACTGAGTCCTCCATCCAAGTTTTTAAGCCCTGATGCTGGAGTGGTTAAACCTATGAAACACGTTGGATATTTTGTGATCATACTGTAACGCATTAAAGTGATATTGTCAAAAGTATTGGGACACCTGCCTTTACACGCATGTGAACTTTAATCGCATCTCAGTCTTGGTCCGTAGGGTTCAACATTGAGTTGACCCACCTTTTGCAGCTATAACAGCTTCAACTCCTTGGGGAAGGCTCTACACAAGGTTTAGGAGTGGGTCTATGGAAATGTTTGACCATTCTTCCAGAAGCGCATTTGTAAGGTCAGGCATTGATGTTCGACGAGAAGGTCTGGCTCACAGTCTCCGCTCTAATTCATCCCAAAGGTGGTCTCTTTCAACATTCCCATAGCCACACCCCTAAACCTTGCGGATAGCCTTTCCTTGAAGCTGTTATAGCTGCAATATTGAAGACTGGGATGTCATGAAAGTTCATGTGCGTGTAAAGGCAGGCATCCCAATACTTTTGACAATATAGTGTAGACAGGTGTGTGCCTATCCAAATCATGTCCAATCAACTGAATCTACCACATGTGGACTCCAATCAAGTTGTAGAAACATCTCGGGGATAATCAGTGGAAACAAGATGCACTGGAGCTTATTTTGAGTGTCATGGCAAAGGCTTTGAATACTTCTGTACATGTGATTATTCATATTTTAACTATCATGGAAACATTGTATGCCAATAACTTTTAATAAAGAATATTTTTTAAATTTACTTGAGTATAAGCTGACCCGAATATAAGCCGATGCACCTAATTCTACCACAAAAAAATGGGAAAACTTATTGACTCGCGTATAAGCCTAGGGTGAGAAATGTGCAGCTACTGTAAGTGGAAAAGAGGGTCAACAATGCCCATGTGCATGCCTCACTGTGCCCATTTGCAACCCGAACTTCAAACTCCGGTAGTTAAGGGTTCCTAGATACTCCCTAGCTGCAGCCAAATTTGGGGTCTCTGGACCCAAAGGGTCCCGAAATTACATGCTGCAGATGGACACAATTGACCGACATTGGGGCCCCATATCTCGGGGCCACTTGGTGCTAGGAACCCAAAATTTGGTGTGCAAACCCAGTGGAAGCAGCACTGCAACATACCCAAGCACCAAGGGGAACCCCAGCTTTGGATATGTTATGGTGCAGGTTCCACTGCATTTTCACACCAAATTCCTAGCACCAAGTGGCCCGAGATACGGGGCCCCAAAGTCAGTTCGGAAAATGTAATTTCCTGCTACAGAAAAGTGCTTGACTCCAGTATAAGCTGAGGGGGGCATTTTCAGCACAAAAAAATGTGCTAAAAAACTCGGCTTACCGAGTATATACGGTACTATTTATTTACCTCGCTGCTAAAAAAAAAACCCTCTGGGGGAATTTTCCCATTAACATACTTCTTCCAGTTGTCATTATTAGGAAATTGTTTGCACTGTGAATACTTTCTGGATGCAGTGTATTCAGTGTAGTGAGTAATGCAGTCAGATTTTCCGATGGAAAATGTCCTTTCGGACAATGTTGTTGGAAATTCCGACCGTGTGTAGGCTCCATCGGACTTTTTCCGTCGGATTTTCCGATGGACAAAGTTTTTTTTATCTCCTGCTCTCAAATTTTCCGACAACAAAGTCCTATAGGACTTTTTCTGATCGTGTGTAGCGAATTCCGACGGACAAAGTGCCACGCATGCTCAGATCACATTACAAGACCAAAGCTATTGGCTACTAGCGTCTACGTAGTCCCGTCGTACGCAACGAACGTCACCACATTCAGGATGACGGATTTTCCGACAACTTTGTCCGACCGTGTGTATGCAACACCAGTGTCGGACAAAATCAGACGGATTTTGTGGTCGGAATTTCCGACCGTGTGTATGGGGCATTAAGAATTGTCGCCTTAGGGCAGAAAGGGTGTCAGGACTACAGAACACCCTCCCCTCTTCTCCATAACATAGGGGGAGATGTTCTGTAATCCTAACGCACTTTCTGGCAGGATGGCTATTTGAATATGAAGGGGGGTATGCCTGAAACCAGAAACATAGTGCAGATACAACACCACACAATATATAACATAGTTGTTTTTGGGTTTAGATATGTTTTTTTTAAAAAGACAATTGGATATACACTTCAGCAAAAAGTCTCCGAGTGCTATACATTCAGAATAACGCACTTCCATTTCTAGTGACATTATTATTTTATTACCCAGCTCTTATTTTTTGTACTTGTCATTTCCCTGGCTTGATATAAAATGTGTCTCTGAAATAAAATTGCTCCCTTCTACAAGATAAAACAATGTAGCAGATTTTTCATTATTACGAAAAGTTGAGAGCGCGTGTCTATCCACAAGCCTGGGTGTGTAATGACATAAAACAGAATACGCCAGCGGCTTCGTAAAAAATTCACAACAATAAAGAATCATTGAACCCGACCCAAACTAATAACATTCTACTTGCTGGGGCGAACTTATTTTATGAATTGTGATTTTTCAGTTACGCTAATTACTTTCCGTGGTTTCCGTCCACCCACAAGATGTAATTGTAACTGGCAACCATGTAAATGAAGTGAACTTCTTCCCATCTATGGATACCAAATGGCTTTATAGCTTTCTGCTCTGGGGTCCAATCTCTGATGGATACAAAGCAAGCGCAATTTTTGGCTGTTTTTCCGTGTTTCCTGGTTGGATGAACCACAAGAGAAAAATGTAATTGTCTTTTGTTTGCTACTTATAATGATGTTATCAGACGTAGCTAAATTTAACCGATTTATTTAAAGCCTGGCAATAGTTGGAGGATGTCAAAGCAATGTGATGAAAGAGAATGATAAGAACGCTTGGGCGTATTTTATAGTATTAAAAAGAATGGATGATGATACGGAGACAGTACAGAGATTATCATATACTGTACATTAAATATTTACAGGCCAACTCCAAAAAAATCTGAAAATTCCCCATTTCAGTGGGGCTGCATCTGTTCTGCAAGGGTTATCTGCTAGTTTATTCTACGGGAAAGTAAAAGCAGTTTTACTTTCCAAACCCATGCTCTGGCAGTGTATTGTCCATTAGTGTCAACACATCCAGTGCATGGCGTTGTAGTGTCCAGTGCCTGGCGTCGTAGCGTCCAGTGCCTGGCGTCGTAGCGTCCAGTGCCTGGCGTCGTAGCGTCCAGTGCCTGGCGTCGTAGCGTCCAGTGCCTGGCGTCGTAGCGTCCAGTGCATGGCGTCGTAGCGTCCAGTGCATGGCGTCGTAGCGTCCAGTGCCTGGCGTCGTAGCGTCTAGTGCCTGGCGTCATAGCGTCCAGTGCAGGACCCAAAAGTCTTTATGACATCAGGACTTTAGACCACTGAAGCATAGGGGAGAAGACACTGCGGGGACTGGTCTATAGCAGTATTGGGTAAGTAAATCTTTTCTATATCCCCTTGACCTGAACAAGCAGTTAACCCTTGCAGTGCAGACAAAGCCCCACTGAAATTTTTTTCCATAGTTTGGCTTTAACTGTTTACCGACTGTATAACTTGCATATGAGGCTTGCTCTCTCCTGTGCCAGATCACGTAATCGGTACCTGATTTGCTACTTCCCGGCAACTCAGCTGTGCTGAGATTATACACAGCAGATGCCCATCAGTGGGTGCCAGCCAATGGATGACCGCCGGCACCCGCAGATCGTCAGGAAGACATACAGGACAGAGCCCTACTTGTAAACAAAGCAGAACCCTGTCCTGTCAGTGGGGAAGTAATGGATTTTCTTTCCCTGCAAAGGAAAGAAAATCCATTACTTCTCTTAGTAAAAGCACCTCCTACAGTACACCAAAACAGTGGCTAGGCACACATTTCACCCTTTGATCGCCCTAGATCAGGGACCTCCAAACTACGGCCCTCCAGCTGTTGCGGAACTACACGTCCCATGAGGCATTGTGAAACTCTGACATTTACAGACATCACTAGGCATGATGGGAATTGTAGTTCCCGAACAACTGGAGTGCCATAGTTTGGAGACCCCTGGATTAGATGTTTAACCCCTTCCCAGCTAGTGTCATTAGTGCAGGGACAGTGCATATTTTTAGCACTGATCACTGTATTAGTGTCACTGGTTTCTAAAAAGTGGCAGTGTCTTAATGGCAATATCGCAGTCCCGCTATAAGTTGCTGATCACCACCATTACTAGTGAAAAAAGAAAATAAAAAAAAATTCCAGTATATCCCGTAGTTTGTAGACACTATAACTTTTGCGTAAACCAACTTTTATAACTTTTTGCGTATAAATCAACATACTTCTGACATACACTGTTAACATAGTTTCCTATGAGACCCATTCACATCTATGCTTTTTTCAGCCGCTGCGTTTTTGAAAAGGGTCAGGGACTTTAAAAGCAAAACTGTGCTTTTTTTGGTTCGATATACTTGAATGGAGAAGCTGCAGAAAAGCATGTAGTGCCTTTTTGGTGCGATTTTGCCACATTTGCGGTTTTTAATCTGTCCATCAAAAAAAAAAAAAAAAACACATTGCGGCAAAATCGCGTGTGCAAATACACAAAATGCACAGCAAAAAGCACTGCAGAAACATCTCAAAAGCCAACTGCGTAGGTGTGAACGGAGCCTAAAGCACTGATATGGCAGCGAGCACAAGTTCAGGAACTGATGTTGCTATTTACTTGTAGGGTTACTTGTAATGGCTGTGGGGTCTGCTAGATGCCTTCTGGTCAATACTGCCTGTGGTTTATGGATGTTAATGTGAACACTGGGTCACTTTAAGTAGTTTAGACTGGCCAGACAAATGAGAGCTGTTTTTCCGACCACTTGCTATGGAAAAATGTAAACTATTGCTCAATGCGCATTAAATAAAGCTGTATAGGTTAAGGCAGAGGAATAAGAAATACTTCCCTCTGATGCAGCTGGAATCGTTTATGGACTGTAGCAATAATGTATATGGCCAAACGACTTGGAAGCTTGCATGCAGGAACCAGTGCACCTGAATTCAGTAATTGTGTCTTTTGGTCCACAGAGATCACTGCTTGGTCATCCGCCAGGTTCATCTATAAGTACTGGCAATCACGTCTCATCTGTCACTTACTTCAACTCTTTCAGAAAGCCACTTAAAGAGGACGTTTACTCTATGAACACGAAACATCCATATAACACATGTACCTTGATGAATGCATAGCAAGTTTGATTTCTATCTACACCACTGACACCATTTACCAGCAACACCATGCAACTTGGCCCTCATGTTATTCACATCTTGTGAATGTGAATGGGAAACACTTCCTCTGTGCCTTGATGGGGTCAAAGTTAAAGATACTGTAGCACTAGGGGGGCTGGGCGACCCCATTAGTTGCATGGTGTCGCTGGTAATTGCCAGCCAATTGCTGTTTGCTCGATAGCTGAACCTTGAACAGAAATCGAACACAGTGATATGCATTTATGGAGTTCTAGGGCTGTATGTTCACAGAGTAATGCCCCGTACACACGGTCAGAAATTCAGACGAAAAATGTCTGATCGGACCATGTTGTTGGAAAATCCGGCCGTGTGTGGGCTCCATCGGATTTCTGCTCTCAAATTTTCCGACAACAAAGTCCGATCTGACTTTTTCTGATCGTGTGTAGAGAATTCCAACGGACAAAGTGCCACGCATGCTCAGATCAAATTACGAGACCAAAGCTATTGGCTACTAGCTTCTACGTAGTTCCGTCGTACGCAACGAGCGTCACCACGTTCTGAATGATCGGATTTTCCGACAACTTTGTCCGACCGTGTGTATGCAACACCAGTGTCGGACTAAATCCGTCAGAAAAAAACAGACGGATTTTGTGGTTGGAATTTCCGACCGTGTGTACGGGGCATAATTCTAGTGTGAATTTTTACTTTAAGGCCTGGTAAATGCTTGTTGAGCCAGGTTTTCTTTACATTGGACATACATTATGGCAGTTTTGTTTATCTGTAGGTTTACCCGATAAATGTTTCATATAACACAAATTGGTATTGTTCCTGCTATTCATTCGCAACAAGTACATTTCACCAATCACTGTTATCTCTCTCACACACACACACACACAAGCAATAAATCTGTATTACATCTCTCTGTAAGTAGAGATGTCTTTAAACTTTAAAAGTTGGCACGGATATATTCAGTGCTATTTTATATCAATGCAGATGAATAGGGATTTGGGTTTTTACATTAGTGTGCTCCTAGGGTGGTGATGGGAACTGGGAAGTGGGATGGGAAGTCTCTTAAGGCCTCAACTCTTCTGGGAAGGCGGTCCACAAGGTTTAGGAGTGTGTCTATGGAAATGTTTGACCATTCTTCCAGAATCACATTTGTGAGGTCAGGCATTGATGTTCGATGAGAAGGTCTTGCTCACAGTCTCCGCTCTAATTCATCCCAAAGGTGTTGTATTGGGTTGAGAGCAGGACTCTGGGCAGGCCAGTCAAGTTCCTCCACCCCAAACTCGCTCATCCGTGTCTTTATGGACCTTGCCTTGTACACTGGTGTGCAGTCATGTTGGAACAGGAAGGGGCCATCCCCAAACTGTTCCCAGAAAGTTGAGAGCCTGAAATTGTCCAAAATATCTTGGTATGCTGATGCCTTAAGAGTTCCCATCACTGGAACTAAGGAGCCAAGCCCAACCCCTGAAAAACAACCCCACACCATAATCCCCTGTCCACCAAATGATTTGGACCAGTGCACAAAGCAAGGTCCAAAAAGACATGGAGGAGCAAGTTTGGGGTGTGGGGTTGTTTTTCAGGAGTTGGGCTCAGCCTCTTAGTTCCAGTGATGGGAACACTCAAGGCGTCAACATACTAAGACATTTTGGACAAATTCATACTCCCAACTTTGTGGGAACAGTTTGGGGATGGCCCCCTCCTGTTCCAACATGACTGTACACCAGTGCACAAAACAAGGTCCATAAAGACGTGGATGAGCGAGTTTGGGGTGGGGGAACTTGACTGGTCGGCACAGAGTCCTGACCTCAACCCGATAGAACACCTTTGGGATGAATTAGAGTAAAGACTGTGAGCCAAGCCTTCTTGTTCAATATCAGTGCCTGACCTCACAAATGCGCTTCTGGAACAATGGTTAAACATTCCCATAGACACACTCCTAAACCTTGTGTAGAGACTTCCCAAAAGTTGAAGCTTTTATAGCTGCAAAGGGTGGACCAACTCAATTTTAAACCCTATGGGCTAAGACTGGGATGCCATTGAAATGAATGTGCGTGTAAAGGCAGGTATCTCAATACTTTTGACAATATAGTGTATATAGGCAAGGAACACGCTCTCTGCAGCCCTCAGAGCATGAAGAATGATTGCATGAAAAATAACTGGTTAAACCCACACCTAATGACCCAAAAATACAGGATATCCATTATTGTAAAGGTTATATAAAAAGTATTTTTGTGCATCTTGTAAGGAGGTCTATACCACAGACCAAGAAAAGGGAAATTTGAGGAGTAACGAGAGACAAAGGGATTTGGTTCCACTTCCAATACAGGGACACTCCCTCCAAATCAGGGACAGTTAAGAGGTATGTAGTATATGTGGGATATAGACACACTCCTAAACCTTGTAGACAGCCTTCCCATAAGAGTTGAAGCTGTTTATAGCTGCAAAGGGTGGGCCAACTCAATATTGAACCCTACGGACTAAGACTGGGAGGCCAGTGCGTGTAAAGGCAGGCATCCCAATACTTTTGACAATATAGTGTATATAAAGCTGAAATATTTTTGGTGGACTGAACCTATAAGTTAAAATTTCATTATTTTGTTAGCTGCTATGGTAACTGCTAACCTCAGGTGGGAAACGTAGTTCATAACTTAAATAGGGATTAAAGAAATCAACTAAAAATAACGAGTGGGCACTGAAATATCTGCCTTAAACCTTGAGGTCTAAAGATGCCTTTTTGTTCAATAAATTCCCAACAATTCTCTGTTTTAAGCTATGCTTGATATACTGAATGCTGTATAGTACACAAGTAACTTGTGTTTATTATAAGATTGTTGTATGCTATTAAAGAGTGGTATTCAGCTTGTCTCACGGCAGTTATGCCCTGTACACACGATAGGATTTTCCGATGGAAAATGTGCGATCGGAGCTTGTTGTCGGAAATTCCGACCGTGTGTAGGCTCCATCACACATTTTCCATAGGAATTTCCGTCACACAATTTGAGATCTGGTTCTCAAATTTTCCGACAACAAAATCCGTTGTTGGAAATTCCGATCGTGTGTACACAATTCCGACGCACAAAGTGTCGCGCATGCTCGGAATCAAGCAGAAGAGCAGCACTGGCTATTGAACTTAATTTTTCTCGGCTCGTCGTATGTGTTGTACGTCACCGCGTTCTTGGCGTTCGGAATTTCCGACCAACTTTGTGTGACCGTGTGTATGCAAGAAAAGTTTGAGCCAACATCCGGAAAAAATCCCATGGATTTTGTTGTCGGAAAATCCTATCGTGTGTACAGGGCATAACTATTATGGCCCTTCAATACTACCTTGGTTGTCATCATAACCAAACTTTAACAAAAAGATTGGACAGGAATGGTTAACTTTTTATTTTTTTTTCTCAAATACTGTATTTCCCTGAAGATGGGAATCAGATCCCGAAACATATCTGTATTGTATCTGTTAATGATTATATCTTGGCCTAATTTGCATGCATGTTGTTGTCTGGTGGTTTTAAAAGACTCTGTCACTAGTCCAGAGCAGTGCTAATGATTTTGGCATTACCGTGTAATAAATCTCAAAGAACCTCACAGGAGCTTGAAAAATTCATTACAGTTTATTCAGTAATTAACTTAAAAAATTGCAAGTCAGCAGTTACAAATACTGTAGCTGCTTACTTTTACTAAACAGACACCAGATAAGCCAACACTTGTCTTCCTCACAGCCGATTCATCTCAAAGCATCGGGACCTCAGTGCCGCCATCTTGGCTTCGGTAGTTAGCTGTCACTTATTTAAGACTTACAGCTAAATCCCCCCCAGGCATGAGATCAATGGACACAGAGACTAGTCCTGGAGCCTCCAGGGATGTGTGATGTTAACCCAGGAGGCTGTGGATGGGGGGAGGGTTAGTATACAAAGTGATGCCATCCTTTGCCTAGGTGTAGATTGAAGAAGTGGAAGATGGTACCATAAAAAAAAGGTAACATGAGATTTCCCTTAACTTCCTGTCCCAGAGATGTAGCAGGAAGTAAGATGAAATCTCCACAAAGTTTTGGGTCTTCCCCTCTTAGACAATTGTAACTCGAATTGGTGTCACCATTGGAAGATTTCACCTCACCTTTTGTTCTGGTAGTTTTCTGTCTAGGTCAACAGGACAAATAAAGAATGTGTACCTACCTAGTGGTAACACAGACAGAAATGAAAAAATCTGAAAGTAGACGAGGAGTGCGGGCCACTGGATCACCTGAAGTTGTAAATGTACTTGGCTCCTAAGCAATGTAGAAGGAATTATTCTCCATAGGCCACGCTCTCAGAAGCCAAACCTAAAACTAGTGGCGCAAGCGATGGAAATTCTACTGTGGTACAAAATCCATCATGAACAAGCTGTATTCCTGGAGACAAGATAAAAGCCCTCTGATTCAGGGCCAGCCTTGTGTGGGGGAGCAGAAGCGATCTTCTAACATACAAAGACAAACATACAAAGAAAGAGTACAGATGCCAGAGTGTAGACTGTTGATACATTTAATTTAAAACACAATAAGTTGAACTCACACTTGAGAAGTTTAAAATAAGGCACATCATAAGGGTACAGGCATCAGGTGATGTAGGTACTACACAGCTCCATCCTAGGAGCCGGCTCTGCCGCTCCTACGACTGTCCTGGATGGTGATGTGATGGAGGAGAGTCGGAAGCAAGGGCTGGAATGCAATCTGGGCTGCAGTGCTGACTACAATGTCACCGACGTATTAGCGACGCGTTTCAGAGCATGCGGCGAGATCTCTCGGAAGTAGGGACAGGTGTCTGTCAGAATCGGGTACCCGCTTCCCCCTCCAAAGGTGCCAAATGTGGGGGGCAGATAAGCAGAGGCTCCATCTTTTTGGGTGGAACTACGCTTTAATTAGGGACTGGGTTTGCTACAAGGAATGCCTTTAAAACCAGAACTTTCAAAGTCCAGATTCAATTTTATTCCGACTCTTATATCATAGAAGGACAACAAATTTCAGGGGTTCAAAGGGTCCCTCTTTGTCAAGGCTTGGTATTATTGGCCAAAGTGTGTACTGGACTGATAAAATTGGAGGGATCCTGAGGGGTAACTAGTATGCTCACTCTAGATGCCCTGATGAAGGGGGACCCTTTGTACTCCTTAAACACGTTGGATTTTTATGACATATAGGAATGAATAAAATTGGTCTGAACTTTACATTTTCTGCTTTTGGCTCTTTCCTTCTTGCACACCTAGTCCCTACAGAAGCAATCCTTTTCTACACTAAGTGATATTAAAGCCTTTTTTTATTTTTCAATAACAAACTTGTCATACTTTTCCTGCTCTGAGTAATAGTTTTGCACATAGCAGCCCCTATCCTTCTCTTCTCGGGTCCCTCACTGACGCTCCTGGCTCCTCTCTCCTGCCAAATGCCCGTGCTTCTGCTTTGTGTGTCCATTCACTTGGCCCCACCCTTCTCTCTCCTCATTGGCTGGCTGTGATTGACAGCATTGGGAGCCAATGGTGCCCATTGCTGTCTCAGCCATTGAGGAGGGAGAGTGCCCGGAGAGACGAGGCTCTCCATGCACATCGCTGGATTGAGATGGGGCTCAGGTAAATATTAGGGGAGGTTGGGGGGATACTGCACAGGGGTTTTTTACCTTCATGCATAGAATGGTAAAAAAAAAAACGTAAGCCTTTAGAACCACTTTAATCTTAAAATTTAAAAAAGGTTTTAGCTACAAATACACTTTGAAGTTAAGAAACCATTCTAAGTGGAGCCGAGTTTATACATTATTTGTCTTAGCGTCTTCTTCCATCTGATAAAGTCAGTTAAATCTGATATTTCCTTCTCAGGTCCTGAAGTGAAGGGGTTAGTCTGCCAGTCATTGTGCCACTAGAGTCACAATGGTGCATTGTATTCTGAGCCTGCTACCACAAGCAGTGACTGAAGGGTACTTTACACTAGTAATGGAAAAATGTTGCTGGCATTTACCACTATCCATTGAAGACCAGATGCTTTCACTGAGAAGCTCATTAGAATCCAGGATTATGGCAGTCTGCCTTCTTACAGCGAGTACTAGCTGAATGTTCTCCTGATGACGCAGTCTACATTCATTTTCTTGTTGCTATGGATTAAAACACGGGCTCTAACTTTTTAGAATGCTAGCAAGAAGCAGTCTTGTATAAAACAAATATTGGTGTTTTTTCTTTTTTAATTTTTAATTTAGAAATTACAATGAGAAAGTACAAAATCACATTCAGTGGTACTAAGCTGAACAGGAGTTGTAAGTGCACAAAGCAGGTGCAATTAGAATGGAGATGAATTTACAAAGATTTTGGTTCACAGCAGAAACAATATCATGCATCCCCTTTAAAAGATTTCAGAAAATATAGACACAGTATGCATATCATAATAGTTGGTTCAGCATGTGCAGTCAGTACATACAACATTCAAAGGGCTTTACAACTCATGACTGCCTGTTATGCTCTGAAGGGGTACAGCCAGAGACGTAACGAGAACCTTCAGGGCCCCAGTGCAAACCGTAAGGGGGCCACCCTAACCCCTGGCCAGGGCCCTACCCATTGATCCCAGGGCCCTTTACTCCCATTACAGGGCCCTTTATTACAGTCCAGCAGCTGGACCCTTTAACATGCTCCTTGGTTCCGATCGTGGCGAGACACCAGTGCCCAGCGTAAGTGTGACCTTTGCGACCCTGGTAGTTCCGCCACTGGTGTCAGTAGATTTTATTTTAGTTATTTTATCTAGGGGGCAGCAGGACCTAGATAGGAGGGGCAGAGGAGGCGGCATTTAGAGGACCTAATGCCCTCCATTTTCCTCCTGCAGCTGCTGAATGCCTGCGGGAGGGAGAGGAGGAGAAGCGGGCAATCAGCGGCTGCAGGAGGAAATAGAAGGCATTGGTTCTTCTACATGCTGCCTCTCCCATCCAGGTCCTGCTGCTATAGGCCATACCCCCAGTTAGCGGGGTAAAGGGCAAGGCTGTAATTGGACAAAAGGGGGGGGGGGCAATGATAAAAAAGGGGGTGGTTTGGGAAGACAAGTGATGTGGAATATTGGGGGAGGATGGGAGGGGCGGTAGGCCACCCTCTGCTCTCATCCTCATTTCCCTAATCGGATGGCAAAAAAACAAAGGTTATGGATCAGGAACAAGGCCTATAGGTTACAGAACCAAGGAGGAAGAGGGGTTGTCTATCATTACATTAGAATAATGAGAAGTATAGGTGTACACTGTCCATGGCATCCAGGTATCATGAAATTCGTCCTCTTTGTTGTGGAGTGACGCTGTCAGGTTTTACATAGTTCTAATTTACTGGAGTTTACTAACCAGTGCCTGGGGGTCAGAGGGTTGGTGAGTATTTTAAGTGATTTCAAAAACAATATTGATCTTTGGAGACTGATGTCAACAGGTACCAATGTATACCCAGTGCAGTGAAACTTGGATTTTATGAAGAGCTGCATACTCTAACAAAGAAACACATAAGTAAAGAGCTGATAGCGGTCGTTTACCACGTGATCGCTCCGTCAAATGACGGAGCAATCACATGTAAACAAACCGACGTCACGTCATGACGCCGGTTCCTCCTTCCCCTCTCTGTATCGATCGTACAGTGAGAGGGGAGAAGCGGAGAGGGGGAGAGATGGCAGCAGCGCTGTGGGCTAGATGTGTATTGCCCACAGCGCTGCTCTGTGACAGTACGGTGCAATACTCTGCCAACACTGTGCAATACTCTGCCAATACTCGCCAATACTCTGCAATAAATTTTAATAGAATTTTTATTAATTTTTTTACCAAAATTTTCAGTCTTTTTTGATTTATAGCGCAAAAAATAAAAAACACAGCGGTAATTAGATACCACCAAAAGAAAGCTCTATTTGTGTGAAAAAAAGGACAACAAATTCATTTGGGTACAGTGTTGCATGACTGAGTAATTTAATTTCATTCAAAGTGTGAGAGCGCCGAAAGCTGAAAATTGGTCTGGTTAGGAAGGGGTTTAAGTGCCCAGTGGTCAAGTGGTTAAAGAAGAACCACAGCCATAAGTAAGATGCAAATTAATAGCCTATTAGAGGATAAAATCACAAAACCAGTTTTTCTTTGGTGACTGATGTCAACAGGTACCAATGTATACTCAGTGAAACTTGGATTTTATGAAGAGCTGCATACTCTAACAAAGAAACACAAAACCAGTTTTTCCTGCAATATTCATCTCCAAGCCAGATATTTCCTCTGCATTACTTTTTTCTGCCACTAAATGTCCTCAGTCTTATGGCCAGCATCATTCAACACACTTCCTTCCTCTGAGCCCAGGTCATCTTTTTTAGATGATTCAGATGAGTATCTATAGGGACCACAAGCAGTGTGCAACATGGTGTAAACCTAAACTTTAAATGTTTATTAAAATGATTTGGATACATTCACATTGTTATGCCTGACACAAGGGGGAAACAGCATGGGTAAAGTAAAGCACACTCCGCCGGCTCCAGCCGCATCCAAAGGTTGTGAGCCTCCACGGGCTGATATGAGTTAACACCACTCAGAAGATCCGCCATACATGTTTCGACATAAATCCGCCATCAGAAGCGGTCCTTTCCGAGTTAGGCATCACTTCCGGGATGGGACATGACGTCACTTCCGGTCGCCATTCCATGTGTTTATACATATCGTAATACACTATTGGAGTTTTTCCCTGAGGGCAATGTTTTTGGATTTAAGATGAAGTTCAACTGTGCATGAAGAGAGTGAGATAACAAAAAGTTATATTTGCCAAACATTTATATGTGAGGCAAACTTACCTGGTGAGTGCAACTCACATTGGGGAGTGGTGGAGCACGTTTGGTGGTGAAGTGAAGTTTGTCGTCTGCACTCTTCTACATCATTGTCATCACTTTCATCTATATTTTTGGGGGGGATTGTTTGTCAATGAATAAGAGACATTTAAGCACTTAGCGCCTTCTGAAATCTATGAACTTTATTGATTTCTTGGGTTATGTTTATTTATGAATAAGGAGGCTGCTGTTCTATGCTATGTATCACTCATACAACTTCGGTGGAAAGTTTGTGACACAATTAGATTTATTTGTTACCTTAATGCAGAGAATGCTTTTACAACCACCTTAAATGGGAAGTTGACTTCCAGCTTTTAAAATATTTAAAAAATTTTAAAAATTTTTTTTTTAAAACCAGTCCTTCAGATTTCACAAAGTTTATTTAAAACTTTGAGAGATCTCCAAACACTTAAAATTTTTGTATCAAATTAGGAAGTGAAATAGTAGGATTCCATAAATAAAATAGAAGATCAACCGCATTGGTGGCCAACTTATGCTTACTATTTCTAGTTCATAGTCCAGAAATATCTTGATTTTTGACTAACCCTTCCCTAGAATGGCACTAAGATGAATACAAATGGAAACAGCAACAAAAGGATACCCCTGCCTTGTTTCATTAGATATAAAAATCTCTCTAATAGGGTGCCATTGACCTTGAGTCAAGCATTTTGGGCGTGAATAAATTGCCATGATCCACTTGAGTGACCTGGGACTCAGACCAATATGTGAAATTATGACTTCTATAAATTGCCACGATACCCTATCAAATACCTTCAAATATGTATGATATTGTCATCATTTTAACTTTCTTTTTCTGTATGCATAATGTTATCATTGGCCTCTCAGTATATAATAAATCCCACTTGATCTGGTTGAATCAGGGATGACAAATGCCTAGATAGTCTAGGCCAGTGATGGTGAACCTTGGCACCTTACAGTGTAGTTGAGCATCACGGAAAATGTAGTTCCAAAACATCTGGGGTGCCAAGGCCATCACTGGTCTAGGCTAAGATCTTGAAAATATTTTGAGATCTGCATTTAGCAAAGAAATTGGATGATATCCCACTCACAAGTGAGGAACCTTCCCGGCCTTATGAATTATCGTAATATGGGTCTTTAATTTTGTCGAAGATAAGGGCTTGTACCCTAGCCAAATCAGTTATTGAATTATAAGCTTCTGTAAAAGAACGGTGCCAGAGAATATCGTAATAATACTCTAAACATGATCCATCAGGCCCAGACACCCTTACTATTGGCATATGTTCAATAACTGTACAGACTTCCTGAAAGCTAATTGGTTCTTCTAGTGTCGCAATAACCTCCACTGGGAGTCTTGGCATACTGAACAAGCCAATATTGTCATCAATTTTCTGCCTTAACATCTCCTGGAGACATTCCCCCTGACTGTAGACTATATAGCTGTTCAATATATTACTTAAAAACACTGGAAATCAGCCATTCTAATTTTTGGTGTTGATCCCTAATAACTGAAATGTAATTATTAGATTGGGGACAGCAAACCAAGTCAGGGGTGCCACAGTAGGTTCAAGACATTTTCAGTGGCACCAGGAAGATTGATAGTCACATCTACAAAATGATTTGCTATTTCTCATTAAAATTAAAGTAAAGTTTTAATAAGTATTATCTAGTCTGTAGTAATACTGAGTTTACCAGACAAATTCTTATGTTTGAGAAAGGTGGCCTTTGCATTAATCTCTGCATTTGAATGCACATGTGTGAACAGATTATTTCCCACCTGAAGACAGTGGTAAATCCATCTCAAAGCCGACTAATACAGATAATTCAGAAGCGTGTGTGCAGCTGAAATTATCATCTTACAGGCCAGACAAAGTGCAATTAAGCCATGAAAGACAGGAACAAGGACCACGCTGAATCTGTAATGGCAAAATTGAAGTATGAACATGATTTGCTTGTATAAATGTTTTTAATGTTTGCTACTTTTGAAATATAATAAAGAGAGTTGTATGCTGCTAGTGCCCTCAAAATTATCTACTTTTGAATTACAAACTTTATATTTGCCAGTGCCATACTTAGCGGTATTAAACCCTAAAGCAAACTTTTTATTATATTGCAGCTTATCATTTCTTAGATGTGATTGCTGCATTCATTTTCTTCTTTAGGCTTTCTTTCTTCTATTATCATCTGATGATCTGGCCAGCAGGATACATATTCAGTATTCAGGCAGTGGTGTATTTAGGTTATGTGCTGCCATAGGTCTGACTAAACTCATGCATCCCCGTACTTAAAATACGACCATACCCTGCCCCTAAACATGCCCTCGTAAATTATCTCATATCTACTGTTAAATGTTTTATGCAGAAGTTCCAAGAATACATATTAACAACAACTTTTGAACAACATAAAGCTTATCAGTGCTCATCAGTGCAGCCTCATTAGTGCCCATCAGTGCAGCCTCATTAGTGCCCATCAGTGCAGCCTCATTAGTGCCCATCAGTGCAGCCTCATTAGTGCCCACCAGTGCAGCCTCATTAGTGCCCACCAGTGCAGCCTCATTAGTGCCCACCAGTGCAGCCTCATTAGTGCCCACCAGTGCAGCCTCATTAGTGCCCACCAGTGCAGCCTCATTAGTGCCCACCAGTGCAGCCTCATTAGTGCCCACCAGTGCAGCCTCATTAGTGCCCATCAGTGCAGCCTCATCAGTGGCCACCAGTGCAGCCTATTTGCCCTGTACACAAGATCGGACATTCTGACAACAAAATCCAGTGGATTTTTTCCGACGGATGTTGGCTCAAACTTGTCTTGCATACACACTGTCACACAAAGTTGGTTGGAAATTCTGAACGTCAAGACAACACGTACGATGAGCCGAGAAAAGTTCAATAGCCAGTGCTGCTCTTCTGCTTGATTCCAAATCGTCAAATTTTAGATCCAGCTCTCAAACTTTGTGTGACGGAAATTTCCGATGGAAAAAGTGAGATGGAGCCTACACACGGTCGGAATTTCCGAAAGTCCGATCGTGTGTACAGGGCATATCAGTGCCCATCATTGCAGCATATCAGTGCTGCCTCATCAGTGCCCATCAGTACAGTCCCATCAGTGCAGCCTCATCAGTGCAGCCCCACTCTGCCAGGGACAAAGGGACACAGTGCAACGAGGACAGAGGGGGGCACCAGGGATAGAGAGGGAAGCAGTGGGGACAGAGAGGGATGAAGTGGGGACAGGGGACACCGAGGGGATGCGACGATGACACCGTGTGAGGGGTAGGACATCATGGGGGGGGGAACCAGGAGAGGATCATGGGGCCTCCTGCATCTGTACTGGCTGCCCCTCCACCCCGATGGTGGCGGCTTTGGTGTCTCTAGACTCCTGTAAAAAATAAAAAGTACACAGCCTCACCTGATGCCTGTAATAACACCACTCACGGGATGCTGCTCCCCGCCGGCCCCTCCTCTCTTCTCATCCGTCCCAGGTGATGTAATGTACAAGCACCTGGGGTGGATGGGAGGGAAGGAGGGGCCAGCGGGGAGCAGCGTACTGTGAGTAGTTTTATTACAGTCTAGCACGGGCAGCAGCTGTATGTGTTGCAGTCTTGCAGAGCCTCTCATGAGGCCCCCTAATGGCCTGAGTGCCCAATGAGTCAGTCCGCCCCTGCTTATTAAACAGTCCACATTAGGTGAAAGTTCATGTACTGTAAAGTTTGCAGCACATGAATTTTCACTGAATGTGGACTTTTAATGAGCTTGTTGCACGGATCATTTTATTACAATATGGTCTGTATATTCATTTAATCCATATTGAGCAGTATATTTGATTGACTGCTTGGCACACACACATGATGACTTACAAAAGTATTAGTACTTAATTGTACCTGCTATCCTGGCCTCCTCCTTCGCCACCTGGCCAGTCACCGGACACCTTATGGGGGCGCCAGTTGCTCCCCTCCCCCAGCCAAGTAAGCCCAAAGACTGCCTATAATATTAGCAAGTGCTTCGCTACAGCAGGCCAGCCGCCGGGGGCTGTATTTGTGTTGGGAGGTGGCCGCAGGAGTCGGGACTCGGGAGGACGGGTCAGGGGGTGGGTTTCGTGCTGGGGGGGGGGGGGGGCAGCTTCTTTGTAAAAGTTAAGTCATGCTTTACATTCAACATTTAATGCTTAATTTTTGATCATATTTTAGTAGCGCTGCATGTTTTTGTCTCTAGAGTGTTATACTTTATACCTAAGTATTGTGCTACCTACTTCATTTTCACTGTTGCACAGGCCACAGCGTGGACATTTTTCCTCTTCTTTTTTTAATACTTTGATCTGGCCAGTAAGTTTGTTGTTTTTCAAAATAACAAGCTCTCTTCCATCAGTTCATCAGTTTACAGGCATGAGACAAACCATTAGCGGGGGTGCTTACAATGTTGTGGAATTCAGTCAAGATCATTTATCTTATGGTAAACAGATGTTTATTAAAACATACACATGCGTGGGAAATTTTTCGGGGCAGTGACGATGTTCTCTGACAAAGCTATTTATACAGTGTAGAATGCACATATATGGTTGGTCAGCAGAGATTATAAAAATATGCAGAACAAGTTTCTAAATTAGCCACACCGTGCGTAATAATTAGTTCAGGTGCAAGAACTACAAGATAATCCAAAAAAAAACTAAAACATGTTATCAGATGTAAACGGCAATAAAAAAGATACACTTTACTCTGTAAATTACCACAAGAAGTCATGGAGAGGTCAGAATAGAAAAGTGAGCTACTGCTTAACTCAGGCCTATTTTATATACCTTTTTTATATGATCTTCAGATTCATATCTTTATCACAATAATATGCTTTTATTTATTCATGTAAAACTGTTATCCTAAAAGGAAAAAACTGTTTGCTATAACTGATTATAAAGTATTAGCTGGAGTTTGGCTTCAGTTTATTAGTGTATATAAAGGGGCATGCACACGGGCCGAATGTCGGGCGGCATTGGCCGGTTCAATAAAAACGGGTCCATGTGTATGGCAGACAGTTGGCCGGCTTCTGTCGAAGGGACCAAAAAAGATTTGCTGATCGGCATCTGATCGGCGCTCTCAGAAAATGACTTAGAGCGCTGACCGGTGTGTTCTAGCAAAAGGTGGGGGGAAGGGACATCGGATTGTTAGTACAGCGGCTCCTCCTGAGCTCCTCAGTTGTTGTTTTTTTCATTCAATAAAAAAAGCACGTGTCGTGCATACCAGGCTTAAATCTTCTAGTACATCTAACATTTGCCTCCCCCAGACTGACAATGCTGCTGTCCAAAGGTACCCCCTGTGCTCATTCATCCAGAGTGGGGGCACTCTAATACAGGAGATGGGTCAGATCACCGGTGAAAACAGGAAGAAAAGCCTAAAAAATAAAAAATAAAATGAAAAAATAATGCAGCCAAGTACATCTAACGACTGGTAAGCTGCAATATATTCTATTTTTGGTATTGGGTTTAATGCTGCTTTAAGGCTTTCCTCAGAGTCTCTACCCATTTTGGGTTAAAGCGGAGGTCCGCCAAATTTTTTTTTTAAAAGTCAGCAGCTACAAATACTGCAGCTGCTGACTTTTAAAATGAGGACACCTGTCCCAGGGTCCAGCAATGTCGGCACCCGAGGCCGAACCGTCCCTCGGTCCTCGGATGCTGCCGCCGCCATCTTCAGTAAGGGAATCAGGAAGTGAGGCCTTGCGGCTTCACTTCCTGGTTCCCTACTGCTTGCTGTGCAATCCGAATGGTCCCTGCTGTCTCTGGGACCCGTGTGTCTTCCAGCAGACAGCGTGGGGGGACGGGAAGTGGCGTAGGTCACCGCGATCACCACGGTGATCTGTGCTCAGAATTGGGTGCAAATACCTGTATGCTCTAAAGCATTCAAATACATTGTCTCGGCTCGTCTTAGTGTTGTACGTCAACACATTCTTGACGGTCGAAAGTTCAGAGAACTTTTATGTGACCGTGTATGCAAGCCAAGCTTGAGCGGAATTCTGTCTGAAAAACCATCCCATGTTTTTTCCGATGGAAAATCCACTCCTGTGTACGCGGCATTAGAGTATGTAAACTGTAGCAATAAACTTATCTTATTTACTCCCTTTTGTTATGTTAAACATAAAAGTGTCTTGTTAGTTTTGCTTGATTATAGCCAAAATACCGGTTGATCATATAAGAAATTTGAAGCTGTCCTCTGCACACTTCCTGTGTTATCTCAAGGAGTGTAATTAGCCCTTCAAGTTCTTAGCTTGGACTACAGATGAACTTTGTTGCCACTGAGCGAATGCTTACGACAATCGTTCAGTGTTTATGTTATCGAGATGGAGAGTGGGAGGGTTTGAGTAGTTGGGCAAAAAACAATGGATAAGGCTGGCACCGCGCAGTTCACAAAAGTGCTGTTTGTTGTCAGCTCATAACAGGACTTAAGAGCCGAGTGTGTTTTTTTTGCAGAGCGACAGTTTTACGTTTCAGGGTATTTAACAGGGAAAACTTGGGGAAATACACATATATTCTAAATATGTTTTGCATATGTGTTTTTTTTTTTTTTTTTGCTTTGACATGAATATTACTACAGTGCTCCATCACACTTTGACTAATGAATATCAACCATTATAATTAAAAATTTGTAACCAACACATTTTTGTTGGCTTTTTAATAAAACCACAATACAAATATAACATGTTTCCTGGAAGCCTTGTCAGAACAATGTATGTTTTTACGCAATGTTCTTACATCAGACCCTGTCTGTAAAGAGTTTCTCTTTGACTGAATGATAAAAGAAAAGGGGGTGCTTATTGGGACTTTAGATGAGGCATGGATATGTATTAAAAAATGGTTTAGGATACCTAGAAATAAAATTCGATGTCTCGAGCCCTATAAGGGAAAATCTGTGTAGCAAAAGGTTGCTGGTAAATCAGATGTGTTCAATTGAACTGGTAAATAATTAAATAATGTAGCATAATATATGGTACATAAATACATGCAAGGCATCGCATGAGTAACAATTAATAGTCAAATTGGTAGTTGTTGATGTTTATTATGAAAGAAACATAATTGGTACAGACAATCACGAGTAAACAATGATTGAATGGATACACAGATCAGATGGACATGGTTATCCTAAGGGGAAAAATATTAGGGATAGACTGGGCTTGTCATCCCTAGGTGGGGACTAAAGTGTTAAAAATTAATTATTTGTTTAGTTAAATGTCACATTCCCTAAAAGGAAGAGGGGAGATCCGTGTATCCACAAAAAATTGTTGAGTCAATCCAGTACATCAAAAACATTAATATTTAGTGTGTCATAATATATGACACAGTAGATCATGCATAACATAGCATAAACAGGTAAAAACAATCATGTTGACATATAAGGATGTATATTTGGAAAGGCAATAGTTGGTACAAATAATCACAATTTTTTGAAAAAGTATAGAAAATGGATACAAGGAACAAGTGGATAGAAGTTATCCTGAAATATACTAGTGGTATTATTAAATATTGTACAATTGGGGTAAACTTGTCTTTCACTATTTTAGACACCTGGAGTCATGGTTTCCACACACAAACCTCGCACTCCACCAATGTGTTGTGGCTATTTCGGTTTTTCCTTGGATCCTGTCCCCGGTTACCACGCCTCCATAGGGGGAACCGTTTGGTGGTGGGGGGGCTGTGTCCCCGCCCCAACCCCGGATGAGAGACGATCTCCAGGGCCACCGTCCCGTTCCCAGTTTGGGGTTATTGGGCTACTGATACGGGTGATGCCATAGGTAAAACATACATACCTTTTCAAACCCGCTCTCTTGTAGAGAGCATAAAATTATTGGAGACTACACTGACTCACTTATTACTTTTCTCTTTTTTTCTGTAGCCATTATTGATGCATTCCACTCCTGATGATTGGCTTTAAACGCCATGAAACGCGTAGAGTTCATACTCAGGGATGCCAAGACAAGTTTACCCCAATTGTACAATATTTAATAATACCACTAGTATATTTCAGGATAACTTCTATCCACTTGTTCCTTGTATCCATTTTCTATACTTTTTAAAAAAATTTTGATTATTTGTACCAACTATTGCCTTTCCAAATATACATCCTTATATGTCAACATGATTGTTTTTACCTGTTTATGCTATGTTATGCATGATCTACTGTGTCATATATTATGACACACTAAATATTAATGTTTTTGATGTACTGGATTGACTCAACAATTTTTGTGGATACACGGATCTCCCCTCTTCCTTTTAGGGAATGTGACATTTAACTAAACAAATAATTAATTTTTAACACTTTAGTCCCCACCTAGGGATGACAAGCCCAGTCTATCCCTAATATTTTTCCCCTTAGGATAACCATGTCCATCTGATCTGTGTATCCATTCAATCATTGTTTACTCGTGATTGTCTGTACCAATTATGTTTCTTTCATAATAAACATCAACAACTACCAATTTGACTATTAATTGTTACTCATGCGATGCCTTGCATGTATTTATGTACCATATATTATGCTACATTATTTAATTATTTACCAGTTCAATTGAACACATCTGATTTACCAGCAACCTTTTGCTACACAGATTTTCCCTTATAGGGCTCGAGACATCGAATTTTATTTCTAGGTATCCTAAACCATTTTTTAATACATATCCATGCCTCATCTAAAGTCCCAATAAGCACCCCCTTTTCTTTTCTCGTTTGATATAAACAGGGATGGAGGCATGCCTATGTTACGCTAGGGTCTAGCAGTGCACATGCTTTTTGTTTTTTTGACTGAATGATGTGTTTGGTATGCACCAGAATGTTACTTGATAGTAAAGCGAGGTCAGGATGGGATGTTAAGTTGTCAAAATGTTATATTTTACAGTGATGATTGCTCAAGGGTTGGAAATACATAGTGACGTGCTTAAGAACTTCTAAGATTAGGTAGTGGAAAGTCTATTCAAAACATTGTTCAGTGTGTACATAAAGGCACATTTTTGTTAGATGTTAAAAGGGTAGGGAAGATTATTTGTCAAGTTTGGTATCTGTCAAGTCACGTTTTTGCTGTCGGTCTCTGCTGGAGAGATTGGCCATCTGTGTGTCCTGGTGGCCATTGTCATCAAGGTAGAAAGTAAGAAAATCCAAAATTCGAGTTTTCACTAAAGCAAGGGAAGGTAAATATTGTATCAGGTAAACCTCTTCCTGTAATGAATCTTTAAGATGAAAATTGTATTAGCTTTGGAGAGATTATCTGTTGTGTTTTCAGTAGACCGTGAAGGGTTGGGTGTCATTTGACCCGGACGAGGGCTGGAGCTGGATTGCAGAACAGTAAGTCTGTGGAGAACATTGCCAGAGAAAAGATAAGCATAGCAGCAAAATCTTTTTTTTATTTTATTTTTAATTTTTTATCTACGGCAAAAAATATTTTTTAAATGTATTGAAGCTGAACTTGGAGTAACTCAAGCTAGAACAAATATTTGGGGGGCATTACTTGGTGATCATCAACAGTCTTCCTTTAGTTGTTGATGCCTTCTAAACGTTCAGCACATTGATTTAAGTCTTCACCCTTCCACAAGACCTTTGCAGATCTGTTGCCTCTTGCAGGTAGATTTTTAATTATTTGTTTACTGTATGTTATGAAGAATCCATCGGGGAAGTAGGATGGGTGCTCATGCTAGCGGGGGGTTTTGATGTGGCTATCTTGCTGGAGTTTCAGAGAGATAAGGCAGTGTATAACCTAAAGTACAGTGGAACCTTGGATTGCGAGCATAATCCATTCCAGGAGAATGCTCGTAATCCAAAGTACTCGCATATCAAAGCGAGTTTCCCTATTGAAGTCAATGGAAACAAAAATAATTTGTTCCGCGTTGACTTCAATGGCATGCATACCGCATGCGGCCAGAGGCGGGGGCGCCGGGGAGCCTCGGAAACGGCCGTAAAGGCCAGAGGACAGTTCGGTTGACCTCGGCAAACCTCTGAAAGACTCCTTTCCGAGGTTTGCCAAGGTCAGCCGAGCTGTCCTCGGGCCTTTCCGTGCATGTCCGAACGGCGCCGTTCGGCTCCGGCGCCCCCCCCACCTCTGGCTAAACGCGGTACTGCACGCTGCTTTGGTCTGAATCCTGCTCGTTTTACGAGACAACACTCGCAAACCAAGTTAGGATTTTAGGAAATACAGTACTCGTATTGCAAAACGCTCGTTAACCGCGTTACTCGCAATCCAAGGTTCCACTGTATAACTAAGGGCAAAACTTTTTTTTTTTTTATCGTTTTGGATAGAGGGTTTAGAACACTTGTCAGTTCTTAATGCTGTCTGTGCCCCCATTAGGGAAATTCACCCTCTCTATTTGTACCATTATCATTGAAAGTGAAAGAAAAAGAAAATACCAAATTTTGGGTTGTCCCCAGAAAAGTAATAGAGGGGAAATCTTCCAATGAAGACACTAGTTCTGGTGACCTGGGGGTCCCCAAGAGATTCCTTCAATTTGCAGGGATTTCCTCTCACTTCCTGTTTTGCTATGGGACAGGAAGTGAAGGGAAATCTCCACAATGGGACCGAAAAAAATCTTACAGGGGTTATAACCCTCTCTTACTCTGTCCAAAATGAAAAAACAAGTTTTGGCTATAGTCCTACTTTAACCCCTTCATTCCTGGCGTATAGTCAAATGATGTCCGCAGATGGGATCTCCCATCCTGGACAGGCATCATATGACGTCTTCTGCTTCCTGCCGGTATAGGAGACGCGCGCGCCCTCCACGTCACTGAGGAGCCGATGCGCGTGCCAGGCAGACGCAATGTCCACCTGTGACCGCTCCTGACAGAGCAGGAATGTGGATCTGTGTGTGTAAACGCACAAATCCACGTTCTGTCAGGGGAGAGGAGACGGATTGCGTGTTCCTAGTATATAGGAACACCGATCGGTCTCCTCCCCTAGTCAGTCTCATCCCCCCACAATTAGAACACACAGTGAGGGAACACAATTAACCCCCTAGTGTTAACCCCTTCCCTCCCAGTGATATTTTTACAGTAATCAGTGGCTATTTATAGCACTGATTGCTGTATAAATGTCAATAGTTTAAAAAAATGTGTCAAAAGTGTCCGATCTGTCGCATTTCTAGTAAAAACAAAAAAAATGCCATAAATCAATAACCTATTTTGTAGGCGCTATAATTTTTGCACAAACCAATTAATATACGCTTATTGCATTTTTGTTTTTACCCAAAATTTGTAGACGAATACATATCGACCTAAACTGAGGAAAAAATTAGTTAAAAAAAAAATTGGGATATTTTATTATAGCAAAAAGTAAAAAAATATTGTGGTTTTTTTATTTATTTATTTATTTATTTTTTTCGCTTTTTTTTTTTTTTTGTTACTAGTGCAAAAAATAAAAGCCACAGAGGTGATCAAATTCCACCAAAAGAAAGCTCTATTTGTGGGAAAAAAAGGACATCATTTTGTTTGGGTACAGCATCGCACGACCGCGCAATTGTCAGATAAAGCAACGCAGTGCCGTATTGCAAAAAATGGCCTGGTCAGGAAGGGGGTAAATTCTTCCAGGGCAGAAGTGGTTAGGCAGCCCATAGATTACTCTTCTTTTTCTTTTTTCTTTTTTTTCATTCAACCAGTGGGCAGAAGACAGAAGTGCTAACCACCAAGCCACGCTTTTTACAGTCATTTCACCATTCTAACATTGGGTTACATAATTCAATTTGACCGAACTTTAGGGTTCCAGCGCCTGTAGACCACTCTGTGAGGATAAGGATGACAGAATTGAAAGGCAGAAGTGCCAACCATTAAGCCACACTTTTCACAGTCACATCACTATTATACTATTGGGTAACATCATCTAACCTAACTTTAGAGTTTCAGCTCCTTTAACCCACTCTGTGGGGACAAGGATGACAGCTCTGACTGCTTGAAAATGATTTAATCAATGACAGCTCCCAAATTTTTGTCTTGAGCGGTACTAAATACACCAAAACCTTCTTCATAAAGGAGAATATAGTCTTTTTATTCCTCTATGCATATTACTAACTCACAGATGTACTTTGAGAGATAAGCAAACCTCGGCTTATGTAGAGATGCGCTCGGCAGCACCTCTGGTGACAATGATATTCTGCCGCTGTCATTAGATAGAATCCTTAGCGGGTTGACTTTAACTTATCCACTGTGGAGGAACCGCATGATTTACACCCATAACAGGATTTCACTTACCTATCGATCTCCGGCCCCAAGCGCTCTTTCTTCCCAATGTCAGCCGCTTCCCTAGCAAAACGGATAACCTGTCAGTGTGAAAGCATTTGATTTGTCTCATCGGAGAGCATCAAACATCCAAAACAAAAGATAAAGCTCTGCTCCGTATCTGGAATTAAATATTGAAGAAGCGGATTTATGTGCCAAGCATCTTTTTTGCCCGCTCTTCTTTTTTTTTTTTTCTTTTTGCAGTTAGTTTAAGTTGCACTTTTTGCAAAGACATGAAAAAGGGACAAAAAAGGTTGAATGATTTCATTACTATTTAAAAGGGAATAGATTTAGAGCCGTGTTTCAGCTTTTTTGCACACATGTTAAAAAAAATCACTTTAGGCTTGAAGATTAATTCAACCCACCAAACAGTATACATTTTCTGAAAGCAGAGAACCTAGAGCAGTGATGGCGAACCTTGGCACCCCCAGATGTTTTGGAACTATATTTCCCATGATGCTCATGCACTCTGCAGTGTAGGTGAGCATCATGGGAAATGTAGTTCCAAAACATCTGGGGGGCCAAGTTTCTCCATATATATTATTTATATATATATATTCCAATTTTTTTTATTTATTATTTATATTTGAGGCACAGTTTATGAGGGAAGAATACACTAAAGTTTATTTTAGGGCACACAAGCGGCCTGGAGCTGTTTTTTCTTTTTTTAGGACTAGTTTGTGTTTAACTACAACGCACCTCTGACTGCACTAAACAGCATTCCTACGCTAAGGCTAATATGTATTCTTTTGTGTAATCATTGCCTGAAGAATGAGCCTAATGCCCCGTACACACAGTCGGATATTCCGATGGGAAAAGTCCAATCGGATTATGTTGTCGGAAAATCCAATCGTGTGTGGGTTCTAACTAGTTTTTTTTCGAGAGCAGGATCTAAAAATTTCCGACAACAAAATCCGATCAGACTTTTTCCGATTGTGTGTAGAGAATTCCGACGCACAAAGTGCCACGCATGCTCAGAAAAAATTTGTAGACAAAAGCTATTGGCTACTGGCCTCTAAGTAGTCCCGTCGTACGTTTTGTATGTCACCTCGTTCCGTACGATCGCATTTTTCGACAACTTTGTCCGACAGTGTGTGTGCAACACCAGTTTAGGACAAAATCCGACGGAACAAATCGCCTAAACTGAGGAAAAAAATTGTTTTTTTCATATAATTTTGGGGGATATTTATTATAGCATAAATATTGCATTTTTTTTTCAAAATTGTTGCTCTTTTCATGTTTATAGTGCAAACAAAAAAAAAAAAAAACGCAGGGGTGATCAAATACCACCAAAAGAAAGCTCTATTTGTGGGAAAAAAAAGAACGTCAATTTTGTTTGGGTACAATGTCGCATGACCGATCAATTGTCAGTTAAAGCGACGCAGTGCCGAATCGTAAAAAGTGCAAAGGGGTGCCCTCTGTTATACAGGGCTCAGTCAGAGGCCCTATTGCACAAAGCTCTGGTGTTTTGGTGTTTGGGTGGGCCCTCAGTGTCATCGCATACAGTGGATGGCAGAGGCAAAGCTGACAACCAGGTCTACAAAAAGAAGGGGGTTAGAGAGGTGGCAGAGCTGGACTGGTCACATGAACTGATGGAGGCCACCAGAGTCAGGAATCAGGTAAGTGTTACACCTTATCCTTGCACCCCTAGACTGATGAAGCATTTAATCCTTGTAGTAGGAGGGGTGCACTACAAGGGTAGATTTTAAGGGTAGAGTTCAACTTTAAAGGTGGAGGGAGGTTCCAGAGCCGTCCTATGCCTAAACATGCGGGCTGCCAGCAAAAAGTCATTACCAGATCATTGACTCATCCAGAGGCAACTCAGGGTTGATCATTTTTGGTACCCCCCTCAGTCCTCTGCCCTCCCCAACTAGTGTGGCGCATCGCATTCAGATTTCTTGAGATTTATGTGTTTATGTGCTTAAATTTATTTGATTATGTGTCAGTTTGATTCTTTAATTTTTAGCAATGACATTTTGTTTTCAATTCCGAATCCATTTCACAGTCCTAAAAATGCTCAGTGTGTGTATCATTTGTCTAATTCCATATAGAAATACGGTATACATGGGAATTTAATCATTAGCTCATCCAATTGAAATGTTGAAAAATGACATTTTAATGCAGCTGAC
>CM053035.1:140231908-140361937 GCA_028564925.1 Lithobates sylvaticus | reverse complement strand
TGTTTAGGAAATTCAAAGTGCAGGTATTTCCATATTACTGAAGAAACTGTATATAAGAGAGGTTTGATTTTGTTAAGGCATTTCAGAAGTTTGGAATATGCAATAAAGTCTGATTCAGGCAAGTGAAATTCATTTTGGAGGGTTGAAAAGGATTTTGGGTTTGAGTCATGAAATAGTTGATTTATGAATGAGATTTTTCGGTTAGACCAATGGGATGTAGATAATTCAGGTGAGATGTGGTTTAAGACTTCTATAGGTATCGGTATCTGTGTAGTAGTGGGTTCTTGATGGATAGTTTGGGTTAGAATTTTCCATGCTCTGACCGTGGCTATCATGGTAGGGGGAATCGCTTTTGGTATTTTAGCGTCTAATGGAGTGCTCAACAACCAATTTTTTAAACTAGGACAAAATAGTAAGGAAAGTTCTATATTGCACCAGTTTTTATTCGGATCTTGCTGAAACCACTCAGTTGCTTGAGCTATGATCGCTGCAGTGTGATAATCTGTAAAATCTATTGAACCTGATCCTCCCGCTAATTTGTGTATCCTAAGTATAGAATGAGCGCATCTAGGTTTTGTACCGTGCCAAATACATCGGTTGAGTATCGTTTGAAGTGACTTAAAGTAATATTTAGGAATAGGAATAGGAATGGTCCTAAACAGGTATAAAATTTGAGGTAAATGCATCATCTTGAACGCCGCTAATCTGCCAGACCATGACAGTTCCATTTTAGCTAATTTCTGAGATTCAGTACGTAATTTATCTAAGAGAGGCTTGAAGTTTGATGAAAAGAGGAGTTTAGTGGTTCTAGTGAGTTGAATACCTAGGTAAGAAATGCTGTGTTCAGACCATGTGAAGGGGTATTGGGCTTGTAATAGTAATTTAGTGGTGGAATTCAATTTGAGATCTAGTATTTGTGATTTGGTGACATTTAGTTTGTAAAATGATATTCGTCCAAACCAATCTAAAACGTCTCGGGCTGCTGCTAAGGAGGAGGTAGGATTTGATAATATTAAAATCACATCATCAGCAAAAAGACTAATCTTATGAGTAGTGTTGCCAACAGTTATGCCTGAGATGTTCGAGTTCGTGCGTATGTGCTCAGCTAAAGGTTCTATAGTTAGATCAAAAATTAAGGGCGACAATGGGCAACCCTGACGGGTACCGTTCGAAATTTGGAATGGATGAGATATCATATTAGCCGAAAAAAACTTGAGCAGCTGGGCAAGTATATAGTGCCATGATAGCATTATAAATATTGTCTTTAAACCCAAATTTCATGAGAACTTTCTGTAGATAGGTCCAGTGCACCCGATCAAATGCCTTCTCTGCATCTAAAGAAAGAAGCAGAGAAGGTGTTCCACTGGAATTTACGCAATGGATTAAGTCAATCATGCGACGCGTCGCGTCGGATGCTTGCCTCCCTTTAATAAATCCTGTTTGGTCTTTGTGAATCAGGTCTGGCATAATCTTCATTAAGCGTCTAGCAATAGTTTTGGCGTATATTTTTAAATCAAGGTTAAGTAAGGAGATTGGCCGGAAGTTTTGTGGGACAGTCGGATCTTTTTCAGGTTTTGGGAGAGTGATAATTAATGCGTTTAGCGATTCTACAGGGAATTTGGAAGAATATGCAGCTTGGTTAAGAAATTTCAGCAAGTGTGGAATCAAATAGGTAGAGAATTGTTTGAAGTATTCCCTGTAAGGCCATCCGGGCCTGGTGTTTTGTTACAAGGCAGTGATGAGATGGTAGCTAGAAGTTCTGGTGCTGAAAAAGGAGCATTTAAATAAGACAATTGTGTTTCTGTCAGAGTCGGTAAATTTATCTTATGGAGAAAGTCATCAATTTCCTCTGGGGATGGTTGGTGGGTTGTAGGGTCATTCTTGAGATTATATAGGTCACTATAGTAATCGCTAAAAGCATTCGCAATGTCTTGTGGATTAGATAGCTTCACTTTCGAGTGTGGGTGGAATAAGAAGGGAATTTTAGATTTAACTCTAGCCCCTTTGATACGTTGTGCTAATCTTTTTCCTGCCTTATTGGATGTGGAATAAGAGATGGCTTTGAATTTGCGTTGCATATGTTCGTATGTATGGAGAAGAAGCAGCCTGAGTTCCTGTCTAAGCGACATTAATTGTGCTAGTGTAGTGGGACATGCAGATGACTTATGGTCTGCCTCCAAATGAGCAATTTGGGAAGTATGGGAGTCTATTTGTTGTGTTCTTTTTTTTTTGTGAATGGAGCCCAGTTTTATAAGAACACCTCTCATTACCGCTTTATGCGCGTTCCACGGCAGGATCCCCCACTGAATCAGCGTTTAATTCAAAATATTCTTTCAAATGAGTGGCAATTTCTTTGGAGTATGTAGCATGTTGTAATATGAAATTATTGGCTCTCCAGAGAAAAGAGTTCCGTTGAGGAGACGTATCATCAATAATTATCGAAATTGGGTTGTGGTCTGACCATGTCATGGTGTGGATAACAGAGGTAGTCACCTTTTGTAATAACAATTTATCAACAACAAACATGTCAATTCTGGAATACGACTTGTGTTGCGGGGAGAAATAAGTATAATCCCTCTCTGATCCATGGTGGCATCTCCAGACATCGTAAAGATCAGACGATGTCAGGATTTGCCCCAGGGGAGAGGGTCTTCTCTTATCCGCTGAAGTATCCATATAAATGAAGTGTCCATATAAATATCTGCAACCATATTAAAGTCTCCGCATACAAGGAGATATCCTTGTTGTAACTCTTTAATTTTGGTCAAAGTCTTTTTGACAAAATTTGCCTGTCTAGAATTGGGAGCATACAAGTTGAGTAAGGTATATTTAGTTCCATTAATCATACAGATTAAAATAAGAAAACGACCATTGGGGTCACCTATTTCTTTTATGAGGTGGAAGTCAGTGTCTTTCTTGATCGCTACAAGCACTCCTCTCTTCTTGGAAGAGAAATTAGAATAGAAAATATGGGGAAATTTGTTACTGCGACATAAAGTGGCTGAAAGTGGGGTCAAGTGTGTCTCTTGGACACATAAGATATCACTATCAAGCTTTTCAGCAGTATGCCACAAAGATTGTCTCTTTGCTGGGTGGTTGAGACCCTTGGCGTTCAAGGATACTATCGTGAATGGCATATTTCCTGTTGTGGCTAAGTGATGGATCGTGGGAGACTATAACACTTACAGTTTGCAGATATTTCTTGGTGTATACAGTAAATTCAGTTCCTTTCGGCTTATCAGGATACCTGGGTTCCGTAACTAGATGTATTTCTATAAAACCTGGAATGAAATTACAATTATATATAACAGCTATTTAAAAATATAGCAAAAGATATGAAAACAGGATGCGGCAGATTTGTGTCAAGCACAAAAAAAAAAAGCAAAGAGTCAGCTTTTACTGCTGCAGTGTGGAACAGTTAATACCAAAGGCAAGTGAGATCAAACAAAATTCCTGGAGGGGACGCTATAAACGTAGTTAGCGGACCGCTCAGGAGCCAGATACTTCCATAGGTTGATGATTCCGGGATCTTTGATTGTAGTGATATGTTGAAGGACGTTTTGGAAGAAGCGAAGTTTCATCTTTGTGGTATTCCGGGATTATTCCCCATTCTTTCAAAAGTTTCAAACCCTTGTGTAGGTCATTTATTATATGAGTGGATCCGTTTTTGGAGACAATTAGTGTGGCCGGGTAGCGCCATTTGTATAGAATCTTATGGTTTTGCATTCCTTTAGTTATGGGGTTCAAATCTCTACGTAGTTGAAGCGTATATCTTGATAAATCAGGAAATATTTGAACACCCTCAAACGGACGTGGTAGAGGGCCTTTCAATCTGGCTTCTGACATCATTTTTTCTTTAATATGGAAAAAATGGATCCTCATAAGTATATCTCTAGGCACTGATGCAGCCAGGTGTGAAGGTTTTGCAATTCTGTGTATTCTGTCAATTATAATGTCACGTGGCGTAACTTCAGGTAGAATAGTGCGTATAAGTTCTTTGGCGTATTTGGGTAATTCTGGAGTTGTTATATTTTCGGGGACCCCCCTTAACTTGACATTGTTTCGTCTAGAGCAGTCTTCCAAATTTGCTAATTTGCCCCTTATCCACTCTTGTTCATCTTTTACCTCATCAATAGAATCAATGATGTCATTGACTGTGGAGGAGCATTCCATCATACCTTTCTCAATAGTGGATACTCTGTTATCTATTAGACTGACATCTGTAGTGAGTTTAGTAAATAGAGTGGATAAATCAGTCACAAGAGAGGAATGCAGTGATATTAACATCTCTTTCAGTGTAGTGTCAATAACAGGCTGACCGCAGGTTGGGAAGGATGCCATTGAGGAATGTAAGGCCTGGTTAGATTGTAGTGGAATAAAAGCCTGGGGCTCAATTTCTGAGTGAGGTGGCCGCTGTGCTAGAGCATCCATTCTCATTTTTGCCTTAGCTGGGCTGTTCATTAAGGGATCCCCCTCTGTGTCATTGTCATGGGAGCTAGACATCTCCCTGTTTGGTGAGTCACCAGAAATGTTATTAGGGATTTCTGTATGTTTAGTCTGAGGCGCTGCTATGCCTTTAGCTCCATTTTGATTCTGACTGACCAGCGCTTCAGGAGGGTACAGGAGTGTGGTGAGCTTTTGGGGCTTGTGGTCCCCAGTTCTCTTACGGGACATTGTTGTGGGTCACTACCGGACTAATGTGGGGAAGTTTTTGTACAAAAATACCGGCTCCAGCGGTCCCTAATCGTTCCGGTTCGTCTCCCTCACAGCAGAGCTCAGCACTAAGCGTCCATCTCTCTTGCCGGCTGGCCACGCCCTCTGTAGCTGCTGACTTTTAAAAAAAAAATGGCGGTACTCCGCTTAAATGCATAGAATGCATTAAAGGTGAAAAACCTTGACGCATTACAACCAATTTAAGGCTTTAGAACCACTTAAACTTGGGCAGCAGAGTTTAACCACCTGTGAGATCAATAGGGGAACACCGTACCCGCGCACCAAACACTTGGCTCACAGTTGTGGCACGGTCCCGCAATATACAAAAAATAAGAATCGTCAGGAGGTGGCAGTAGCGCCTTCTGAACACATGCCAGTCACTGCTATAGCACCCTTATGCGGCGTACACACGGTCGGAATTTCCGATGGAAACAGTCCGATGGGAGCTCTTCAACGGATTTTCCGACCGTGTGTTTGCCATCGGTCTTTTTCTGTCGGAATTTCCGACGGACTTTGGATTGAGAACCTGTTCTCAATTTTTCCGACGGAAAACCTTTCTATCGGATTTTCCGATCGTGTGTATGCAATTCCGACACGCAAAATTCCGACGCATGCTCGGAAACAATTCAACGCATGCTCGGAAGCATTAAGCTTCCCTTCTATAGTACTGTCGAACACGTTTTATGCCGCTGTGTTACAGACCGTCGGAATTTGGTGTGACCGTGTGTAGGCAAGACAGTTTGAGCGAAATTCCGTCGGAATTCCGATGGGAAAACCATCAGAGCTTTTTCCGACTAGAATTCCGACCGTGTGTACGCGGCATTAGACATCCGCAGGGCTCTAGGCGCCTGTCAACATTGACTTGTGAATGATGCGGCTCTAGTGTAAAAGACATGCCCATACACTAAGGTGAACTTCCGATCTGGGCTGTCAGTTTTTCAGGCAGAGCTGATTAGAAGCTCCAGGCTAGTCTATGGCTGACCTACCATCCATGCACATTGGACTGCTTAGTCCCCCCCCCTGAACTTTACCTATTTCCCTCCTCCATCTCCCAGTCCCACCGGCGGTGAATCCTCCTCTCCCCCCCACCACCATTCTCTGCAGACAGTCCACAGTGATCTCATCAATTCCAGAAGGAAATAACGCTTCCTTCTCTGACAAACATTTATCATTCGCCTCTCTCTGTGCGCATTTCCATTTTGTAAATATCACATTGTTTATTTCAAATAATACACTTGTCCGTTTGAAAAGGTCAGAATACCAGACATTTGTGTATTTGTTCTTATTCCCCCTGTCTGTTTTCTAGATTACCTACGGCCTGTCATTTTTTTTGTACGACCCAGAGTGGCTTTAACCCTTTTCTGCTCATGTAATCCGGGAAACAGTCCCAGAGTGCTTAAAGTCATTCATTTAATTTGCTAAAGCACTGTGTCTTGTAAGCAATTGCCATGTTTTTTTTATATACTATTCTCACCTTTTTTTTATCATCCTTTACATCTCAGTGCTGCTGATCTCCTGCAGGATCTTTGCAGCCACTTTGTCTACATTCACTTCATGTGAAGACTGTTTTGCCGCGTACACACAATCTTTTTTTCCGACGGGAAATGTTGGATGTGAGCCTTTTGTCGGAAAGTCTGACCGTGTGTATGCTCCATCGAACATTTGGTGTCGGAATTCCCGCACACAAATTTTTAAGAGCAGGTTCTCACATTTTCCGGCAGAAAGTCCGATCGTGTGTACACAAGTCCGTCGCACAAAAGTTCACGCATGCTCGAAATCAAGCAGAAGGAGCCACACTGGCTATTGAACTTCCTTTTTCTCGGCTCGTCGTACGTCTTGTACGTCACGGCGTTCCCATGTTTGGAATTTTTGGGCCAACATTTGTGTGACCGTGTGTATGCAAGACAAGTTGGAGCCAACATCCTTCGGAAAAAAATCCACGGTGTTGTTGTCAGAAAATCCGATCGTGTGTACGGGGCATTAGACATTTCTCTGAAAGGGGTTCCCTAATGGCGAGGACAGAACACGCCTGTGTAATGTGCATTGGCACAGCTGCTAGTAATCTCTGCTAAGAGAGCATGTGACAACTCAGGAGCGCAATTCAGGGGCAGGGAAGTGTGTTGTCACCCGGTAACAGGAAGTCCCTGAACAAGGACCTTTATGGCAGGATCACTAGATGTTATTTTAATTAAAATTGCAGGTTTCAAAATACAAAAAAATATTTTTGAAAATGCATTAACAACAAGATCATGTGAGATTCTAGTGATTGGGTTTGCATACATTTTAATGTACCTTGTTTTGTGGATTATATAATTCTCCCGTGTTTCCTTGTATCCAGATTTAGCAGGGCACTAACAGTACCTCACCGATCCTACAATAACATTTTAAAAATACATCCTCATTTAGTGCATTAAAGGAACCTATCAGCACATGTACATACTTCTAAATTACCCCTACATTCCTTCCTCTGATCCAGGGAATAAACAAATAGATTACTGGGGGCTAAACAAAAGAAATCCAACAGATTCCTTCATCTACATAAACAGCGTGGATGGACGAATGCCCCCCCCAACGCCAGGCTATTGTATTCTGATAGCGCCAGCTGTCAGAAAACTGGCACAGTGCCTGCACCTGATTGGCGGCAGGCGCTGTTTGGCTAACAATTTTCCTCCAAGCTCCTCCTTTAATGAAAGTCAACTTTTGTCAGGCCGGCAGGACCACCCACTGTTAGAATTTTGCCCAATTTCTCAGAATCAGCTGGCTAATTCTAACAGCGTATGGCCAGCTTTATCTGTTGTATGATGCCAGTTTTGACATTTCCTGATCATGATGACGGCTGATCTGTCCCCTCCCATCTCATACCTGATCTTATCAGTAAGGTAAGTTATACAATATGCATTTTTTTTTTTTTTATTATTCAACCAGCAGGCAAAAAAATTTGTCAATTCTCCCTTCCACCTTCCCTGGCGTCAGAATACAATGACCAGTGTTGCCGGCTATAGCCGATCGCACTGATTGTTCAGGAGAAACCCGACATGTTGGTTGTACACAAGTTAATTGATAGATCGACTTGTGTACAACCAGCTAGCCCATGCATGGATTGAAATTCTGCCAGTCCCTGCTGAACGGGAATCACTCCCACAGTGCTTCCATGTTCTGCTCGCCTTTACTGCCATCAGAATACAATGATCAGTGTTGCTGGCTATAGCCGGCAGTGCTGATTGTTTGGGATAAACTCGGCAGGCTGGTTGTACACAAGTCAATCTATAGATTGACTTGTGTATAACCAGCTAGCCTATTCATGGATTGAAATTTAGCCAGTCCCTGCTAAGCCGGGCAAATGTTGACCTGTGTATGTCCGGCTTAAGGGCTCATTCACAGGTGTGGCATGCCTTGTGCAAATGGGCTGCAGGTATTGAAAAAGACTAAATGCATATTTAACTGGCACCTGTCCTTAAAGTGGTTGTAAACCCTTACATATACTGAGTGAAGCGATTGGCCTAGCATAGTGTGCTCTGGATTGGGATACACACTATAGAGGATTATGTTTTGTTCATATTTCATGTCTGAGGTGTACAACCACTTAAACCACTTGCCTACTGGGCACTTTCAACCCCTACCTGCCCAAGCCAATTTTTAGCTTTCAGTGCTATCGCACTGTTTTTTTATTTTTTCCTAAACAAATGGAAAAAAAAAAACATTTTGAAAAAAAAAAAAAAACATTTTCTTAGTTTCTGTTATAAAATTTTGAAAACAGGTAATTTTTCTCATTTACTGATGGGCACTGATATGCAGCACTGATAGGTGGCATTGATGAGCATTAATAGGCAGCACTGATGAGGAGGCACTGATGGCCACTGATAGGCACTGTTGGGGCTGCACTGATTATCAGGACACTGATGATCAGTGCCCTGATTACCAGTGTAATGTCTCCTTTGCCACTGGCTGGTTACCGGCTCTCCTCTCCTCATGCTGTGACAGCGTGTAAAGAAAGGAATGCCGATAACCGGCAAGTGTGTTTACATTGTGATCAGCTGTGATTGGACACAGCTGATCAGATGGTAAGGGGCCACTGTGATTGGCCCTTTACATTACCGCTTTTTCATTCAGCTATAGCGCGGTCGGCAAGTGGTTAAAGTGTATGTAGCTAGCCTGAACTTTTTTTAGTATTGGATAGAGTGGAAAAGGATTAGAACTTTGTTGAACTTTTTTTGCTGCTCGAGTCCCTGCTGGGAGTATTCAGCCTCTAATTTACAAGTATTTCTCATGCGGCGTACACACGAAGGGACAATCCCGCGGGATTATCCTCTGGACTGAAGTCCAGCGGATAATCCCCTCGTGTGTGGGCGCCGGCGGACTTTTTGGCGCCAAAGTACGGCGGACTAAAGTTTCAGGTTTTGTTTTCAAATTATCCGCTGGACTTGGAAGTCCAGCGGACAATCCCGCCGTTAGTGGGCAAGTCCGCGGGACTTTTGAAATGAAGGGACTTGCCGCTCATCGGCAAGTCCGTTCATTTAGCACGTGACTTCAGGTTACGTAGCTAGCGTAGGCAGTTACTGCCGCCGCGCTAGCTCCGTGACCTGGCATGGATTTAAAGGGAATCCCCACGCCGAAAAAAACGGCGTGAGGGTTCCCCCCAAATCCATGTCAGACCCTCATCCGAGAACGCAGCCTGGCAGGCCAGGAAAGGGGTGGGGACGAACGAGCGCCCCCCCCCCCTCCTGAGCCGTACCAGGCCGCGTGCCCTCAACATGGGGGGTGCCCTGGGGAAAGGGGGGCCGTGCGGCCCCCCCACCCCAAAGCACCTTGTCCCCATGTTGATGAGGACAAGGGCCTCTTCCCGACAACCCTGGCCGTTGGTTGTCGGGGTCTGCGGGCGGGGGCTTATCGGAATCTGGGAGCCCCCTTTAATAAGGGGCCCCCCAGATACCGGCCCCCCACCCTATGTGAATGAGTATGGGGTACGATGTACCCCTACCCATTCACCTAAGGTGTAAAATGTAAAGTAAAAAAAAACACCCACACTTTTGAAAAAATAGTTTATTGCACTGCTCCGGGGGTCTTCTTCCGTCTTGGGGGTCTTCTCGCCGGACTCCCCCGCCATTTACCAAGCTCTTTTACCGAGCGGGGAAGTCCGGCTACCTTCTTCGTCGTCGCCGCCGTCTGGGGGTCTCGATCCGCCTTCGGGGGTCTTCTTCCGTCTTGGGGGTCTTCTCGCCGGACTCCTCCCCTCTCTTCTGCTCTTTTACCTAGCTCTTTCACGAGGGGAGGAGTCCGGCTACCTTCTTCGTCGTCGCCGCCGTCGTCTGGGGGTCTCGATCCGCCTTCGGGGGTCTTCCGGGGGTCTCTTCTGTTCTTGCGGCGTTCGTCGTCTTCCGCGCCGCCGGCGCCTTGTCCTTCTTCTTGTCCTTCTTGTTCTTCTTCTTCTTCCGATGTTGACCCGTCGCTGTCTCTGCCCGGAATGCCTGTGCCGATCTGCGCTCGGACTTATATAGGGACATGGGGGACAGGGTCACATGTTCATGTCACATGGTGACCCCGCCCCCTTGCGATGTCACAGTCCCAGCATCCTCCGGGACTGTGACAACACAAGGGGGCGGGGTCACCATGTGACATGTGCATGTGACCCTGTCCCCCATGTCCCTATATAAGTCCGAGCGCAGATCGGCACAGGCATTCCGGGCAGAGACAGCGACGGGTCAACATCGGAAGAAGAAGAAGAACAAGAAGGACAAGAAGAAGGACAAGGCGCCGGCGGCGCGGAAGACGACGACCGCCGCAAGAACAGAAGAGACCCCCGGAAGACCCCCGAAGGCGGATCGAGACCCCCAGACGACGGCGGCGACGACGAAGAAGGTAGCCGGACTCCTCCCCTCGTGAAAGAGCTAGGTAAAAGAGCAGAAGAGAGGGGAGGAGTCCGGCGAGAAGACCCCCAAGACGGAAGAAGACCCCCGAAGGCGGATCGAGACCCCAGACGACGACGGCGGCGACGACGAAGAAGGTAGCCGGACTCCCCTCGCTCGGTAAAAGAGCTTGGTAAATGGCGGGGGAGTCCGGCGAGAAGACCCCCCAAGACGGAAGAAGACCCCCGGAGCAGTGCAATAAACTATTTTTTCAAAAGTGTGGGTGTTTTTTTTTACTTTACATTTTACACCTTAGGTGAATGGGTAGGGGTACATCGTACCCCATACTCATTCACATAGGGTGGGGGGCCGGTATCTGGGGGGCCCCTTATTAAAGGGGGCTCCCAGATTCCGATAAGCCCCCGCCCGCAGACCCCGACAACCAACGGCCAGGGTTGTCGGGAAGAGGCCCTTGTCCTCATCAACATGGGGGGACAAGGTGCTTTGGGGTGGGGGGGCCGCACGGCCCCCCTTTCCCCAGGGCACCCCCCATGTTGAGGGCACGCGGCCTGGTACGGCTCAGGAGGGGGGGGGGCGCTCGTTCGTCCCCACCCCTTTCCTGGCCTGCCAGGCTGCGTGCTCGGATGAGGGTCTGACATGGATTTGGGGGGAACCCCCACGCCGTTTTTTCGGCGTGGGGATTCCCTTTAAATCCATGCCAGCTTGCGGAGCTAGCGCGGCGGCATTTACTGCCTACGCTAGCTACGTAACCTGAAGTTACGTTCGAAATGAACGGACTGCTCCGTGTGTGGGCAAGTCCGTTCATTTTCAAAAGTCCCGCGGACTTTTGGCCGGCGGATTATCCGCTGGAGAAGTCCGTGCGTGTGTGGGCAAGTCCTCATGAAGGTCCCTTTTCAGATGCTTCCTGTTATAAGTCAACAATTTGGGCTCCAGTCACTAAAGGTTATCACATGTGGTATATCAATCACGTGACAACACATTGCATGAGATACTGAAAATGTAAATTCACTATCGATTTATGCAGTATTTACCACAAAAACCAATACCGCTTGGTAAATACCACATAAAACAGCATTACAGTGTAAGTTCACCTTTACAGAAAATCTACACTGGACCCCTCCCCATCCCCCCTCGGTCCCGCTAACATGGAGTCCGGCGATCCCCCGCACTGACAGTTCGTATCGCCGCTGTACGGGTCCGGGGATTTGAAATCCCCGTGGCTTTCTCTCCTCTTTGTCCGCAGTGACAGGACGGGCTGCGTGGGTTCTGATTGGTCATCGCCAACCAATTAGAATGCTTCTGACAAGGTATGTTCTGGAGATAAGCTGCGGGGGATTTCTAAGCCCCAGGCTGGTAAGGCGGCGACCCGATGTGTCCTAGCGGGTGATTGCCATGCTCCAGTCAGCAGGACTTGTGGGGGGGTGAGGAGGGCGTCCTGTGTAAGTTCATCCTTACAGATTTTTCTGTAAAGATGAACTTACCCTTTTAAAAACAATTCACTAAAGGAAATAAATAAATGCATGAGGTATTTAAGTAGTAGTCCAGGTATGTGATATGTAGAGAATGGAGGAAGCATCTCTCAAAAACTCGGCTCAGGAGGTCAGGCATTGGTTTAAATAAACAAAATAGGCGGGAAGGTACAAGCTGGTCCAGGTGGCAACTGCATTCCACTCAGGAGTTCTCTCAGGAGGAACCTTTTGAATCCAGCCTTATGGAATTTAAAGTCATGCAGAGGAGGAAGAGGAGGAGATGAGGGAAAAGTTGGCTAAAGCAGTAGTAAACCGCTGCAAAGGAATACAAAAAAAAATGTTCCCCTGTAAGACAAACGCATAATATACTAGTATGCATCACATACTAGCACATTATGCGAGACTTACCTTTAAAACAAAGCCCTCCAGCGGTGCCTTTCCACTGCTGACAGGGCTTCCATCTTCACCCGGTCTTCCTTCCGGGTTCACGGCCTCTGGCTATATGCGTGCGGGAGCCCTCGATTGCGGCACGAGCTCTGAGGGTTCGGGACTGTGACATCACCGGCTGACGGCTGCAGCGCGGACGCTCCCTGCAGACAGGAGGACGTCCCTGGACGTCCTGTTGTTTACTTCCCTAATGCGCGCTCCTGAGAGCGCGCATCGGGGAAGTTCTGTGCTGGCCGTGTCCGTCGGACACAGCCGGTCACAGATCGCTGTAAACGGCCAATCACAGCGGCCGTTTACAGCGAGATCGGCGTGTCCAATGAGAGATGATCTCATATGGAAACATATGAGATCATCTGTCAGCGCCGCTCTCTCTCCTCACACAGACAGCGTGTGGGGAGAGAGAGATCAACGGCTGCAGCAGCCGTAAGTAAAAAAAAAAAAAAAAAAAAAAAAAGAAATGTGCGATCTGTCTCCCCATCTGTCCCCACCTCTGTCCCCCATCCATGTGTTCCCCATCCATGTGTCCTCCATCCATGTGTCCCCCATCCATGTGTCCGCCATCCATGTGTCCCCCATCCATGTGTCCGCCATCCATGTGTCCCCCATCCATGTGTCCCCCATCCATGTGTCCCCCATCCATGTGTCCCCCCCTGTGTCCCCATCCATCTGTCCCCATCTGTGTCCCCACCTGTGTCCCCATCCCCCTGTGTCCCCATCCATCTGTCCTCATCTGTGTCCCCACCTGTGTCCCCATCCATCTGTGTCCCCATCCATCTGTCTCCATCTTTGTCCCCAGTGCACCTGTCCCCAGTGCCATCTGCCAGTGCCACCTGTCCCCAGTGCCACGTATAAGTGCCATCTGTCATCAGTGCCACGTGTCATCAGTGCCACGTCAGTGCCATCTGTCATCAGTGCCATATCAGTGTCACGTGTCATCAGTGCCACACATTAGTGCCATCTGTCATCAGTGCCACGTATCAGTGCCATCTGTCATCAGTGCCACCTGTCAGTGTCACGTGCCATCTGTTATCAGTGTCACGTGTCATCAATGCCACGTATCAGTGCCATCTGTCATCAGTGTCACGTGTCATCAATGCCACGTATCAGTGCCATCTGTCATCAGTGCCACGTGTCGGTGCCATCTCTCATCAGTGCCACATATTAGTGCCATCTCTCATCAGTGCCACGTATTAGTGCCATCTGTCATCAGTGCCACATATTAGTGCCATCTGTCATCAGTGCCACATATTAGTGCCATCTGTCACCAGTGCCACATATTAGTGCCATCTGTCATCAGTGTCACGTGTCATCAGTGCTCCGTACTAGTGCCATCTGTCAGTGTCATCAGTGCCACATCAGTGTCATCAGTGCTCCATACTAGTGCCATCTGTCACCAGTGCCACATCAGTGTCACGTGCCACCTGTCATCAGTGCCACGTCAGTGTCACGTGTCATTGTCCTGGTGCTCCAGGGCCTTCAAAAGTGTACTAGGTAGTCAACAAGTTGTAACAAGTGTAATTTATGATCCTAGAACACCTGATGGCGCTCCCTGCATGTTGGGCCTCTGTACGTGGCCAGGCTGTGTAAAAGTCCCACATATGTGGTATCGTAATACTCAGGAGGAGTAGCAGAATTGATTTTGGGGTGTCATTTGTGGTATACACATTGCATGTGAGAGAAATAACCTATTACAATGACAATTTTGTGGAAAAAAAATAAAAAATAAAAAAATAATTCATTTTGCAAAGAATTGTGGGAAAAAAATGACAACATCAAAAAGCTCACCATGCCTCTTACTAAATACCTTGGAATGTCTACTTTCAAAAAAGGGGTCATTTGGGGGGTATTTGTACTTTCCTGGCTTGTTCGGGTCACAAGAAATGAGATCGGCCACCAGTGCATCAGATGTGATCAATTTTGTATAATTCGCACCACAGTTTGTAGAGTCTGTAACTTTCACAAAGACCAAATAATATCCACTAATTTGGGTTATTTTTACCAAAGATATGTGGCAGTATATATTGTGGCCAAAATTTATGAAGAAAAATTAATAATTTGCTAAAATATATCACATAAACAAAGAAAAATGCGTTTTTTTTCAAAATTTTCGGTCTTTTTTCATTTATAGCGCAAAAAAAAAAAAATAAAAAACCCAGAGGTGATCAAATACAAACACCAAAAGAAAGCTCTATTTGTGGGGAAAAAAAAGGACAAAAAAAAATCATTTGGGTTCAGTGTTGCATGACTGAGTAATTGTCATTCAAAGTGTGAGAGCACCGAAAGCTGAAAATTGGTCTGGGCAGGAAGGGTGTTTAAGTGCCCAGTAAGCAAGTGGTTAATCAACACTGTCGATGATGGGGGCGCGTCAAGCACATTTTTTTTCCTGCAACCCATGGTTACAGGAAAGAAATTCACTCTGTGTTTGGCCGGCCTAAGTGCCCTTGTACCCAGGGCTGTCTAGCTGCAGTGTGTCCCTCCAAAATGCACTCAGGAGGGAGAGAGTGGTGCATCCAGCACGTTAAAGTCTATGGTAGGCTGAACACTCCACCGAGTGGTACCCTATGCATTCCGGGATGAATGCCCAGAACGCAGGACACTGCACCCTCATGGGTACACCAAAATGCCAGTAGGGACACACAGTAGCTAGATGGCACCGTGTGCAAGTGGCCCTAGAGTTTATGGATTTTCAGTATTGGCGTTCACCAGTGATGTCACAGGACTCACTTGTACTGCAGCTAGTAAGTGTCATTGTATGGAGCAAACCTGGAAATCTCTGTATGGGGCAAACCGTGGACCAGAGATTTGTGTGGTCACCACCTGCAAGAAACCTATGCTATGAGTGTATTGAGTATCAACTCTACGCAATCAGATTTAAAGTGTTTCTTACCCCAGCATTTACTTTTACCCCAACATTTACTTTTCCTTATATGAGCCTACTTTACCATTTATTTGTATTAGAAAAGATTCTGTTCTCTTTGTATTGCTTCCTTTGTGTAAAATCCCTGGAATTCCTGCTAGTCCCCTGGCTTAACTATTACAAACTGACCACACTAAGCAAGAGAACACACCATGGTCAGTTCTCTAGCTATGCTGGGAACTCGATGTGCTCTTCTACAATGATTTGACATGTCTTGGCGACCCCTCCTTCTGCACAACCGTTTACTGGGAATTGTCAAGCTCAGTGTACTGCTGTTTCTCCTCCCTCCAGCTTTTATGCAGTTGGGAACAGAGGGAATGTGATTACTTATAAGAAAAAAGGTATTTATGATGTTTTATTTATTTTTATTTTTTATATGTACACAAGTGGGTTTTGTCTTTCATTTCTATTTTAAACTGAATGGATTGTTCTACAAGGTGATTGTTTACAATAACTTTAATTGTGTGGCGCACTCAGCTCTCATCCTTAAGATTTGTCCCTGTGGTTACAGTTAATTGGCAAACAAAACAAGCAAAGACCCTAAATTATCCAGGAAAAATAGCTGTAAACATGGAGAAGTTCAGGAAGGTGACTTTTCAGGTAGAGTCATAGTTCCGAAAGTTTAAAGCTGAATGCCAGGAAGTATTTTTATTGCAGTTACATTGGTCCAGCTTGGCACAATGTCATTATGTATATCTCATACCTGAGGGGGGAATCTGACAATTCCTGTAGTAGTCGGCCCTACTACAGTGATGGCTGCAATTTTTCCCGGGTTGTTACAGACTCTTTATATAGCCCTTTAGAACATACAGACAGTGCACATTGCTGCTTAACTGCAGACAGGAACAGGAAATGTTACTATTGGAGAAAATACAATACAGAACCATAGATGCAATACGAGAACAAAAAAAGTGGGGTTTGGGACTTCTCATGAGGCATTTTGGTGTGTATAATGATATATAGAATGAACCGAAATAAAATGAATGTCACAATCCCCCTAAGAGTACATCGTAATAGAGGTTAATAATTGTAATAAAGTACCATGTCAAATCGCATGTCAAAACACACCGGTGTGAACCAGGGCTTGGTGTCAGAAAACAGTCAGTATTCCTGATCTCTGCGCTTGTTCTAGATCAGATACTCCTGAAGCCAAAACCTCAGCGAAATTGCCAGGGAACCTCCATTTTCAAAAGGAGAAGTCGGCATCCGCATACATCCATAACCAGCTCATGGTAGGGGTACTTTAATTAGTCCTAGAGAGCTATTAAAACAGCTGCCTTCATTATCTGCATGGAAAAGGTGTATTTTCCTCGCTGTTGGCGTGCTGTAATCTCAGGTAATTAGCAGACAATGACTCAGAAACAACACATACGTTCTGTGCGTCTGTCAGGCAGACACTTCCACAGGTCTCTTTAGGTCACGCTGTTGTTAATCCCTGGCAGGAAGTGTCTGTTTTCGCCAGAGTTCCTGGGTGTGTCTGCTTTATAGGCACACATTTGGCAAAGATTTTACTTGCTGTTGTACTTCTATGTCTAAGGTGACCAGATTCTACAAATCAGGGACAGATTAATGCAGTGAAATGCCCTCCAATCCCCCCTGTGCATAAAAAAATAAAACCCAGCCTAAATGTTATTAAAAAGGACCTTTTCCTTTTCTTTCAAATATTTTATTTTCAAAAGGTATACAATACATTGAAACATGTAATATTTCATACATAAATAACTGAACCTGAAGGCTGACAACGAGGACAAATTAAACATATTTCCAAAATATGTGTGTAGCGCCGACCCTTTTCTAAAGTGTGCGCTATGCTGTAAATTTATTTGCGCTATGCTGTATTAATTTAGTTTTTCCAGAACTGTAACTGAGTTCTGGGGGTTAATTATTTTAGGTATTTTACTTTGGCATCAGTTTGGCTGGGCTGTACTGGAGTTCTGCCTGGTCCATAGGTGAAGTGAGCACCTGTGACAGGCTGAGAACGCAGTCGTGTTGGACGTGTTGGGTACCAATCTTTCTTGGAGCCAATCAGTGGGCGTGTCTGGCCCTGCTGTGTATTCCAGACCCAGGAGTGTCTGCTGCCCCCGTAAGCCTGGTCACCCTGACCAGCCCCAGAGGCCCTCGTGGTCTGGGGTGGGGATCCGTCCGTTCCCGAGACTCAGAACTGGCTATTTCGAGGCCCAGTAACTGAAGGAGGATTCTGAGGTGTCCCGGTGTTCTCTCAGGATTGGAGAGGCACAGCAACTCGTACAACGTATAAGCCGAGTTTTTCAGCACATTTTTTTGTGCTGAAAATGCCCCCCTCGGCTTATACTCGAGTCAGGCACTTTTCTGCAGCAAAGAATGACATTTTCAGACCCGACTTTGGGGCCGTATCTCAGGGGGCCACTTGGTGCTAGGGACCCCAAATTTGGTGTGCAAACCCAGTGGAACTAGCACTACAACCATGATGGGGTTTCTAGCACCAAGTGGCCCTGAGATATGGGGCAGAAAAGTCGGTCAATTGTGTCCATCTGCAGCAATGTCATTTCGGGACCCTTTGGGTCCAGAGACCCCAAATTTTGGCTGCATCTAGGCACCCTTAACTACCAAGTTTGAAGTTCGGGGGACCTATGGCTGCAAATAGACACAGTGAGGCATGCAAATGGGCACAGTGAGGCTGCAAATGGGCATTGTTGACCCTCTTTTCCACTTACAGTAGCTGCGCATTTCTCACCCTAGGCTTATACTCGAGTCAATACGTTTTCCCAGTTTTTTGTGGTAAAATTAGGTGCCTCAGTTTATATTCGGGTCGGCTTATACTCGAGTATATACGGTAATATACTCGAGTATATACGGTAACAAAGAGCGGTTAAAAAAAGCGGTTAAAAAAACATATACATATATAAGCTCATCATAAGTCTGTAACATCCAGCGGGATGCCTCCTGGGGATTGTGACAGCTGCAGATGGAGGGCCAGCCAACCAGCGGTGGAGAGCAGTGTATTCCTAGTCCAGGAAGAAGAGGCGTGCTGCCAGCATGGAATGCAGGTACCCGGAAGAGACATCAAAAGGGGGTGGTGACGTGTTTCGGAGCATGCACAGTCGCTCCTTCTATCACCGTTGGTCATAAAGGAGGAGCGACTGCTGGTCGGCTGGCCCTCCATCTGCAGCTGTCACAATCACCAGGAAACATCCCACTGGATGTTACAGACTTATGGTGAGCTTTCATACGACATATATCTTGTAAGTGTTTTTAATCGCTCTTTAATATTAAAGTTTTTAATACTGCACTTAGAAGCGCCTTATCTTCTGCTTTGTTTTATTGGAGTGAGCTTCCCTCTCTTGAAGTGCTGTTGAGGTGCATTCCCCCATTTATGTACTGTTTTTGAGAAAAGACGCTCTGAATGACAAGAAGACTATCTTCCACTTTCAATTATAATCTTGTAAAATTAGCAGTGACATCATCTCTGTGCTCTATGTAGTCTGTGCAGAGAGCAGATCTGGCTCCACCCACTGATCGTCAGTGCCCTGATTACAGGAAAGCCATAGCAGTACCCATAAGTGATGCCAGTCAGTGCAGCCTTTCAGTGCCTGCTCATCAGTGCTGCCCATCAAAGCCCATCGGTGCCTCCCATTAGTGCCCATCAGAACCACCCATCAGTGCCGCCTATCCATGCTGCCCATCAGTGCCCACCGCTGCCGCCCATCAGTGCCCACCACTGCCACCTATCAGTGCCCACCACTGCCGCCTATCAGTGCCCACCAGTGGGAAATGGCCTGGTATGGTTAAGGATGGGGGCGCTTGCTCATCCCCTCTGTTTTTCGATCTGCCAGGCTACATGCTTGGATAAGGGTCTGGTATTAATACCTGAAGGGCCTGTTATGCATTAAGGGGGGGGGACCCCACCCTGTTTTTCTCTGCTTCCTGGCCCGCTCGTTAACATTATTGGGGGGGACCCCCCCCCCCACGCTGTATCTGACAAAATACCGCCTGTGATACCGCCAGCAAAACCCTGGTGATAAATATTGCATCTTTTTTTACTTTCTCCTCTGTTTGAGAATTGGACTTAAGAGCTTCCTGCATATTTTTTTTTTTTTTGCAATATTTACCAGCACTTTGTATCTTGCATTAAAATCTGCATTTTATTTTCTGAATTGGACATTTTTTTTACTGCATGCGATAATTTATGTAAATAAGTCATGTGACGGTGTTATCGCATGCGGTAACCGTTAGTGAATTGACCCCATAATAATAGTTTATGCTGTATTTTTATTTGCTATATTTTCTTCCTTGAAAATCGAGTTAACCCTTTTAAGGTGGTTTTGGTTTTGTTTATTTGTACTCCATGCTTGAAAAAAGTTTGGTAGCTGAAAACGTCGCTCTTTGGAGGACTTTATGCTTTTATTTGCTGCTTCCTGCTTGCACTATAATAAAAGCACTATATTATTTAGACTGAACTATTTGTTTTACAATCCTTTGTGCTGATGACTTATGCAATAATGGTGTACATTATGCCAGAATAATCCCTCTTATGTTACACCAGGGTTGGCGTCTGTAAATGAAAAGCCCCTGGCCTCGGCCAACAATTCAACAAATCTGCTAAATGTGTCCTTATGGCGATAATTGAGATATGGGTGTTTTGGAGACGTTCTGGGATGGTCATGGCAATGTTGTAATTTTTACGTGACTATAGGCTCAATTCACAGAGTTAACACACACTACACTTAAAGCCAAGAATAACTGAATGTTGTGCAGCTTACCATTCCTTAGATGTCGTAGCTAAATTCATTTTCTTTTTACACGTTCCACCTGGTGATCCTGCCAGGAACACACTTCCTGTCCTAAGGTGACAACCGTACTGTATCAAGGAGGAGCAGTGTTGTCACCATAGAAAGGGAGTGTATTAGGACTATATAACAAATTCCCCTCTCCATAACATAAAGGGAGGTGTTTTGTAGTCATCTGAGATAGCTGGGAAGAATGCTAACTAAAAACTGTCCACCTGAGGAAAGTATCAGCTCACTATATTTCTTGCTGGTTAAACCGTTATTTGTTTGCGCTTGTCGAACAAATATAATAAAATGGTATATATAGCAAACCATAAGGGAGAAATGAAAATACATTTATTATTAGGGTTTACATTCACTTTAATTTCTTACTGACGGTAACTTTCAAACCTCATTGCACTCAGCTGAAAATAACTATGACCATCCAAATTAGAGCGCCTTATCCTTGGGGTAAAGATCTATGAATTAAGCCTACTGACTGCTCTCATCACATGCGATAATGCTCCTTTATCAGTGTTAAGACCATTAACTAGTTATTGTATTGTCACATAGTGCTGTGGCATGAGGAAGGGAGAGCCTGGATTACCTGGCCAAGGTTTGGGACCTTGACACAAAACCACTGGTAAAGCTCAACTCTAGGCAGACAAATAAAAAAAACACAAACTAATACAGCTCTGTAATCATTAATACATCATTAAGGCCTCTTTCACGCGGACGGACCGTTCAGGTCCGCCTGTCAGTTTTTTAGGTGGACCTGAACGGACACTCCATAGACCTCTATGGAGCGACGGATGTCAGCAGTGACATGTCCGCTGACATCCGACCCGCTCAGATCCAAAGAAGTGTGACGGAGGAAAACCCTATTTTTCCATCAGTCTGTGGATCGGATGAAAACAGACTCTACGGTCCGTCTTCCTCTGATCCCCCCATAGAGGAGAGCAGTGCTCTGACAGGACCGTCCCTGTACAGAGTGTAGAGACAGACCTGTCATCTGTCTGTTCAGCGGGGATCGACGGAGCGATTCCCCCGCTGAGCAAAGCGGAGCCCGTACACGGACACTTCTGTGTGAAAGGGCCCTAAGGTAGCAACATACATAGCTAAACAGTTGTGCTGGCAAGAAACATGCTGGTAAGAGAAGAGAGCAGAGAGATGAGCTCATCACTGAGCTGTTTCTTTTTTCACTGTCCAGTCACAGGCTGGGGTGTGTCCAGGATGACCTGGGCTCAGAGAAAGTGGGATGAATGATGCTGACCATCAAATTGATAACATCTCACCACAGAAAAAGGTACTGTGGGGGTAATATATGGTTTCTTTATTTTACCTTTTAATGGGCTATTCATTGTTATCTTAATTTTGGCTGTAGTTCTCCTTTAAATTTTGAAAAACAAGTTTGTTACTTTTGAAGTGATAAAAAATAGAAAAAAAAACCTGGCCATAGTCTGATTAAAATGAAGTTGGTTCAGCAGGGAACATTAAAAAAAAATAAAAAATAAAAACAGAGCTTAAATTTACAATAGACAAAAATTCCATTTAAAAAGGAGTTGCATACATTTAAAGCGGTGTTCCGGCCGAAATTATACTTTTTAAATAAAAATACCCCTATAATACACAAGCTTAATGTATTCTAGTAAAGTTAGTCTGTAAACTGAGGTCTGTTTTGTTAGTTTATAGCAGTAGTTTGTTATTTTATAAACTTGCAGCAGGCCGTGGCCATCTTAGGTGTGGGCATCTGAAGCCAGACTGTATTTTTTCCTGGATCTCATCCTTGCAGATCTCGTACATGCTCAGTGCAGCATAAGCAGTGTAATAGGTTTCAGGTCAGGTTTCCATAGCAACAGCAGTTTGAGAGGAAGTTGCTGCCCCTTCCCAGGAGGCATTGCAAACAGGAAATGATGCGATGGGCCGCGGCCAGGGAGGAGGAAGTGAAAAATGAATACAGCAGATATACAGTCTGTGCTGAAAAAAAAATAAAAAAAATATCCAATTTGTTTACAGTGCACAGTTTAGTGAGGGATGCTGAAGAGTTGTAAAAGTGGGTGGAACTCCACTTTAAGATGCAATGTCTACTACCACATAACCATTAGTACCTTACTGCCTTAGCTTATAAATAGGGAAGGTACACCTGCGATGGACCCAACCAATTATTGTCCAAATTTTAACAACAATCTCCCGCTTTCGAAGACCCTGCCAGCTGCTACGACAAGCTAGGAAATAAAATTCAGTCTGAACTCGTATGTAATGCCCATGAGCCTCCACTGTCGACAACGGAAAAGGGTAAGAAAGAAGGCCAAAGCAGTCAAAACGGAGGGAGGGAGAAAGAAGCTTGTCTGTCACTGTTCTTGCTCCAACTGACAAAGTGGCAAAGTAACCACCTCTGCTAACTCCACTATGGTCCCACCTTGTCACACCCTGCCCCACCCCTTCTCTCTCTCCAATCAGGTAAGACCCTGTAACTTTGAAACCAATCCGTTTTTAACTCCAGCCTAACTGCAAACCTAGTCATGTCTGCCCTTCACTTAAGCTGCGCCTCTAGCTCCAGGCCTTCCTCTGTAACATGAGGCAGAAGCGTAGTCCGGGTATGAGCCAAGGTCACAACAGGTAGGCAGGAATCCAAAGACAGGTCAAAAGCAAGCAAGGTCATACACAGGAAAGTAAATATAGCACTCAGCAATCTGTTCATGTCACAATACTGCTTAAATAGGCCGTTTGGCGCCATTGCCGAGCGTGCTTGTGTGCGTGCGCAAGTGCTGCTCAGCGTACACACTAATATGTGTGCGCTAATACATGTCTTGAAGTGAGCCTTTGCTCAGAATTTTGAGCAAAAGTCTACTTTGTCCATGAGGACAGTGAGAGCCGACCCACAACCCAGGGTGTTGGAGAGAAGCGGAGAATTCCCGAAGCCTGCCGAAATGAGGAATAAGGTAGATGTTGCCGTATACCTTTTTTTTTCCTCCACCCATAGACTTCATTAACATTTAACCCTTGCAGTGCAAGTGTGTTGTTTTTGTGTCCTTCCCAGAGTTCAGCTTTAAGGTGGTTGTCAACCCACTAAGTACACTTTACACCATCCCTCTGTTTAATCATGTAATGTGCCGCTGTGTCTGTGCCTTATAAAAATAATGCAGCTGTATATCTGTTTTCACAGAGCTGATCGGTGCTCACATGACCCACCGCCTCTCTCCTCTCTCGGCCTGACAGCTGCAGTGGGCGGGGCCAAGGATCCCCACTGACGTCAGGAGGGGAGGAGGAGAGAGGCGGCCCCGCCTGCTGCAGCTGTAATGCGAGAGAGGAGAGAGATGGCGGGGCACATCAGCACTCTGAAACAGATATATAGCTGCATTATTTTTATAAGGCACAGCTACAGGGTCACATTACATAAATAAACAGAGAGGATGGTGTAAAAATGTGTGTAATTTCAGCAGAAGGAAAGGAAGGGGCAGGGAGCAGAGTGGCACAGACACAGAGAGGGGATGCGGAGAGGATGGAAGAGAGCACAGAGGAGGACAGAGGAGAGAGCAGATGATGGTGGCACATAAACTGACCACGGTGTCAGGGCTCAGCAGCCATGATATACCGTGGTCAGTTTACAGGCAGAAGGCAGAAACTAGCAGGATCAGCAAGGTATTTCAGGTGATACAGGGGGCCAAATTACAAAAAAGCTTTAAAGTAACAGAATCTTTATTTTTTTAGGTCAACAAACGCTTTAAGCCAGTATTTTCCTATAATGGTTGGCAAACTATTTTTCCACACATTCCCATGCTAAGGTTCAGAGGATTGCTTTATTACTGCTCATTGTTAATCTATGAGGAGAGTGTAATACTGGTTATAGCATTGATCTGAGAGGTCACTTCTCCAGTTTATCTAAGGTTTATCCTCTTTCGAGCCCTGATGAAAGGATTGATGTTGCCTCTGAAATGTGTTGGCTGTTTTTTTTTTATCTATTTAAAAACAATTAAAATGATCTTTCTGGTCTGGCGCTTCTTTCTGTGTTTTCTATAGATTCAGAAGATTCAGATTCAGAATACTTTATTGATTTCAAAGGGAAGTTATTGCAACACATGCCACACTCAACAAAGACAACACAAGATCACAACAATGAACAGAAACAAGACAAAGTATATTTCCAGACAACAGACAAGATAGGAGTATATCTCCACAGTTTACTGTAAATCATGGTAGCCTGATGGTACCTAAGACTGGTTTACAGGTATAGCTGAAAGTGGGTGTTCATTATTTACTGACGTGTCTGATCGTCTTTTTTACATGAATGTGTTATTATGGTGATATCATGAGGGCTTATCAGCTGTCAATTTACATGAAAATCCCCAAAGTCAGCTTATTTTTTACTCTTCTCACTTTGTCACCCCCACGATGAACAAATCTCCCAGGGTTCAACTTTTGCCAGGTGACCCATATTTTCCAAGGTAGTCCTGAAATGTTCATATGTGTAGGAATCAGAAAATATGTATTTTGCTCTTTTCATTACGGTTTCTAAATATTTTACATATGAAAATTGCATAGTACTAGGCATTCCACATGCCGCTCCAGGTGGGATCGGGCACCTGGATACATTTCATGTGCTGGCTCAGATTGTCTCCACCCAACCAATCAATTGTACCAGCAACAGGAACGCCACACATTGAGACACAAAATAATGTCCTTCCCTTCCTAAAATTGCCAGTGGGAACAAGTTCTGTGGTGTTCTGGTCTGATGCGTTTTGTGCTAAGCACATCACTTTCTCAAAGAATATGGCTGCTGGGATTAGGCCTTACCACATAGATATCACAAATATTATTAGTAATCCAATAGAATCCAGCTATATTTAAAATAAAATAAAATTAAACCTAAAAATATTATTACTGACAGGTAGAATTTTAATGATGGAAGAGACCCTATTGGTCTCTTTTGTTATTGTGCGGACAGTAACGGGCATTCTGAATGGCTATTTTATAACCTGCACCTTTTTGTTTTGTGGGCTTCCCTTCAAAGATTACGTTTTTTTTTTTTACCACAGTTGCCACACTCACTGTGTACCACCCTTCATTATCGGGCCTTCCCCCCCGTGTGCGGCCACCAGCTTCCTGCTTCTGCTGGCACCAAAGCCAATCACGGAGGGGGCACTGTCCCTAAAGGCTAGAGGGTTTCGTGCTCAGTGTTCGAGCAATGCGTCAACATGCTAGCAGTTGGACCTCCTGTGTTCCTTAGTGCCTTTGTCAGGTCACCTGAGACCAGGTGACAGATGCACTCTGTAGGAGTTGGAAGTGCACCGCTAGGTAGTGGACCTTAGGACTGACTGCTGCGGATTGTACCCAGGGAGATTCAGGACACAGGTCTACTGGATCACTAACGCAAATCCCAGTGGGAGCTAGAGCATAGATTCCCCAGGGTGCAGAGTCTAAGAGCCAGCAGGTGTTCGCTAGAGCCTCCAGTGGTGAGGATGGACTTCGCTGCAGTCTGGCTCCAGGTCGCGGCCCCCCGGGGTCTCGCAGCTTACGCTCACAGTAGACTACAGGAGAAGGAAGCAGCAGGCTGGAACGACAAGGATAGTAAGGGGATAAGGCAGAGGTCAGGGCAACTTGCAGACAGGAACTACAGAGTACACGCCAAAGGTTCAGGGTGACAGGCAGACAGGGATGGTCGGGGACGTGCCAAAAGGGCAAGGTCACAAGCAGACAGGAATCGTTGAGAACACGCCAAGGTCGGTAACAGAGACAAACGTAGAGCACACGGCAAGCAGGAAACAGGAAGCTGAATACACAATGGATACACAGTGGTTGATCAGCACCACTGGCTTGCAGTGCACAGGTTAATATAGGGTTCCCTGATAGGGCCTGGGGTGGAGCCATGCTTAGAGGAGAGGTTATAAAAACCACAAGGTGAAAGTGGCTGGCCTCTTAAGCTGGCCATACACCTATAGATTATCTGCAGATTTTCTATGGTTAGATGGAAAAAGTGGGAGATTCCTCCATCTACACAGTTTAGCGAACATGGAGAAATCTGTTGCACTTTTTCCATATAACCTTCGAAAATCTGCAGATAATCTATAGGTGTATGGCCAGCTTTAGTCTGAACACATGAGGAGAGGTAAGTAAACAGAGGAAGATTACTGCATAACCATGACAGCCTTCTCGCATTGTCTCTGTGATGCTAGCATTCCCCTGTCTCATCAGTCAAGCCAGCCGACATCCAGTTTTGTAATCACTGTGTACACTAGCCTGTGTTTTGTGCCTGTGACCCCGAGCCTGCTCCTGTAATCCTTGGGTTCCTCAGTCTGTATCCTGCTTCAGTGACCCAGTGCACTAATGCCAGCATCCAGTCTTCCTCCACTACTGTGTCTTCCATTATACTTCGGTCAGTTACCGGCACTAGTGATTACCTGAGAGTTGCAGCCACCCTTTTATGACCAGCACCTATGCATTCCCAGTATGCGTTTCTCCTTTGCGCCTCCCATGTGTATTCCCATGCGCTCCTATCAGTTGGAACTGTGTTACCTACAGCCTTGTGAATCCACTGTCCCAGAGATGTAAGAGACCCTTGCCTGCTCTAGTCAGTCAGAGGGCCGCAACATGGGAATCACCTACAGCATAACATCTCCACCTTCAGGACCTCTGGTGAAGACAAGGCAATGCCTTAGTTTCTGTGCCTTGGGCCTTCTTATGGCTCTAACTATCCCAAATTAAGCAGACACACCAAACCCTTTGTATCTTCTCTATGGCTTTCACCACTGTCTGTCCTAGCTGCTACAACCAAGTCCTGGTCAGACAGCCTGCCTATAGTCGAAGCAGATTTCCAATCTGTGAAAACAGCTTTACGTGAACAATAAAGGATCTAATTTAAGAGCTACTTTTTCCCCCCCAAAAAAACACTGTAGTTAACTAAAGTGACAAATTTTCCAGACAATGTGTGTCAGGATTTAGATCAGCCATTCCCAACCAGGGTTCCTGCAGAGGTTCCTAGGGGTTCTTTGAGCTGGGATTGGATGACCTTTTGATGGTCAACAAAAACACCAATGTGGCAGATCAATGATCTTTTTAGCTGTCTGTAAGGGTGGTAGTTGGACCACCACTGTAAGGTGGGACTTTCTCCCATTGGCCACCAATGCAAGGCATTTTCCTATTGACTCCCTATGAACTGGTTTTAGCACGGGATCCTCAAGACCTGAAATTTTTTTAAAGGTTTTCTCTGGAGTTAAAAGGTTGAGAAAAGCTGGTCTAGATTAATGTTACAACATAATGCAAAGTTTAGTCTGGGAGCAGCCACGTTTCTCTGCTGTATCATGGCACTTGGCAACCACCCTGTGCAAGTAGCTGCCAAAGTGTCATAACATTACAAAAAAAGATGCCTACTGATCTTTCCACTGCTGTTTAGATGAGAAGAATCATCTGAAAAAGTAAAAATTATTTCTGAAGTGGCTATATCACTTTCACGTTGACTCATGTGGAAACAATTAACTTCAATTTCAAGGAGACTATGCATATCAGTCTATATAAAGTGCAAGGAACGGTGCAGAGCCATATGTATGAATGTGGAGCAGTAAGAAAGTCACCTTTAGGGGGAGAGCATGGAAATTCAGCCTTGGCTGTGTGTTGCTTAACCACCTGATTACTTAAACCCCCCTCGGGACCAGACCAATTTTCAGCTTTTGGCGTTGTCGCACTTGGAATGACAATTGCGCGGTCATACGACACTGTACCCAAATGAAATTGTTATCATTTTTTCCCCACAAATAGAGCTTTCTTTTGGTGGTATTTGATCACCTCTGCGTTTTTTTATTTTTTGCGCAATAAACAAAAGAAGAGCGACAAATTAAAAAAAAAAAAACAATATTTTTTACTTTTTGCTATAATAAATATCCCCAAAAAATATATAAAAAAACATTTTTTTTTACGCAGTTTAGGCCGATACGTACTCTTCTACATATTTTTGGTAAAAAAAAAATCGCATTGATTAGTTTGCGCAAAAGTTATAGCGTTTACAAAATAGGATAGTTTTATAGCATTTTTATTAATATTTTTTTTTTTACTAGTAATGGCAGTGATCAGCGATTTTTATTGTGACTGCGACATTATGGCGGACACATCGGACATTTTTGACACATTTTTGGCACCATTGTCATTTATACAGCAATCCATGCTATTTAAATGCATTGATTGCTGTATAAATGACACTGGCAGTGAAGGGGTTAACCACTAGGGGGCGGGGAGGGGTTAATTATGTTCCCTGGGAGTGATTCTTACTGTGGGGGAGGGGACTCACAAGGGGAGGAGACCGATCGGTGTTTCTCTGTACAGAGAACACACCATCGGCTCCTCTCCTCTGACAGGACCGTTGATCTGTGTGTTTACACACACAGATCCACGGTCCCGCTGTGTTACCGGGCAATCGCGGGTGCCCAGCGGACATCGCGGCCGCTGGGCACGCGCATCGGTGCCCAGTGACACGGCGAGAGCGCACGCGCGCTCCCGGGGGCGCGCGCGCGCTCCCTGGAGTGCACAGAAGGGGAGGACGGCACAACAGATCCGCGCTGTAGCCGTCAATTGGCTATAGCGCGGATCTAAGCTAGTTAAAACACCGAATGACAATTTTTAGGTTGGGCATGGATAATTAACACCAGATTAATTCCTTTAAGTGATTCACCCCCCCCCCCCGGCTCCTATTTTTATACAGCACATTAGCCTTACTGAACGGCTGTTATTAGTGAACAGTTTAGAACATTCTATGCTACCCATAGAAAACTGAAGTCAGCCTTAATTTAAAAAATTATTAGCTGATATAGGCAATATAGGAAAACCATTTTTTTCCCCTTCCATCCCAGATCCGTCAGAGTGGCAAATCTTGGCAGTGGAACAATGTAGGTACATGAAAAGGGATGACGGGCCAGATATGGAACACATGGTGTAAGCCCCAGACAGTGAGCAAGGACACTGGCCGTTAAATTAGATTCCACTACCATTGAAAGCATCAAGTGAGCCCTTGTGATATGAAAGGTGCACCCAGGGTCCCCTGGAGGTTTGACCAATATAAAGGGGCAAGCAAGGTTAGCTCCTACTATGAAGGACTGAGCATGGCACACATCATAGGGGAATGCAAAGAGCCAAGAAAATTTAAAGCATACAAAGTATTGGGCCATGGATCCTGACAATTGCTACTCAATATTGCTGATGAGGAACTCTGCAAGGACCTTAAATACATAAAGCCTTGCAAGTGAAGCTGTGAGTATGTCTATGGGACTGTATATAGTGTATTGTGCACAGAGCCTTCTCAGAGAAATGCTATTTAAAGAGAACTGGTCAAGCTTGTGCTTGTATATGATCTAAATGTTAGAACTGTACTGATTTACCTGTACTGATTTACCTGTAAAAATATTATATATTCAACTCATTATATTGCTTTATTTACTTTGTCTGGAGCCAACAATTTGGCTGAAAATTAGGTGGTAAAAGGACATTGAAGTGTGACATTTGCTGCCACATCAACTGCCTAGTCTCACACTTACGGGACACTCAGAAGCTAAAAAATATGAGGTTATCAGGGTTCCTCCAGAGGTACCTAGGGGTCAGGGTTGCCAACCTCCCGCAGCATTTTTTACTGACAAAACATGGGAAATTTACTGCACATTTTTTTACTGGCAACCTGAGAAACTACATAACTCCTATTGAAAACTAACACAGTGAATATTTGAACAGTATAAACATGATATAGAAACACTGATAATACCTATAAAAAGTTAATTTTCTCGATTTACACCTAAAAAGTCAACACAGTATGAAATTATCAGCCCCTGATATTTACTGGCAGTTGTAATAAAATCACAGATTTTTTACAAACTGTCAGTAAATTTACTGGCGGTTGGCAACCCTGCTAGGGGTTCCTTGAGTAATGAGCCATTTCTGCCCCTCAGATGAGTAAGCACTGACACCAGTTATATTTTAACTATCTAAACATTGGGATTCTTCCCTAAGACCACAAATGTAAGGAGCATTCTTCCCACTGATCATCACACTAATGTACTGTGAGCTGTAGAAATAGTTAATTATTAGCAGAGGTTCTCTGAGCCTGAAAAGTTTTTTTAAGTGTTCCTCCATATTGAATCAGTTGAGAAAGGGTTAGACAGTAGACAGGTCGTCAACTGAGACTCCAAGTAATCTTCCGCTTTCTGACACTCGCTGAGGTCTCAGGCTCAGACAGTGCAACAGGGAGTATATACACAACCCTTTGAGGTCAGCTTGAGTGTTGATCCATAAGATCAAATTAAATAAATTAAAAAAATTTAATAATAAATTGCGTTCCATATCCTTTCAAATGCTTTGCAACTGTCGCTGTACACAAGCCAAGTAAGGATAAATAAGGTCAAAATTACATTTTTTAAATAATCATTGTGCACAATTATAATACTGAGATTTTTGCACAAGCTAAGTCATGACTGGTTCTCTTAAAAATGGAGGTCCATCGGGATTTGCGTTTTTATATGGAGAGTTGCCTTGTTTTCCTGCAAGGCTCAGCAGTGCTGCCTCCTCCAAGTGGGATACTATTATCTAGTGCCGCCAAGGCCGGCGTACAAAGTTTCTTCTGTTTACCACCTGTGCCGACTGGAACTATTTCAAGTTTCTAAAGTTCAGTACAAGTCATCTAGTACATGTCCTGTGTCTGATTTATGTGCCCAGAGCCAACGTTCCTGCATGTTAAGAGACCCTCTGTATTACATAATAGTACATATCCCTTTCAGATATTCTTAAGTAAAATTTCCATTTAATGTATTTAGTATCACTTAAATTGACTATTTGACACTCTGCATTGGCATACAAGACCCCTGTATGCATGGGGATTAAAACATTTGATTGAACACCTCCAGCAAGTATTGCCCTGTTCATCGGTTATCTCCTTGTTAACAAAAACATGGAGTACAAATCTGCAGTTTCCACAGGTAACCTGTAGGACCTTTAATTTCAGAGTATACAAAAAGGTATTTTCATGCATATACTGTATATGCTCTGTCAGAATAAAATACAATGCACTGCATTATACAGAAACATTTTATGCAAGTAACCATCCTTTCTCAAGCCAGGCTCAGTGAAAAAAATATGCATGGCTTATCCTGTAATCTTAGCAGTTGCTTAACTGGGGTGTTGAATGCACTGCCTGATTAAAACATGAACTGAAGCATTTAGAACACTTTATTAAAAAATGTAATCATTAATATATGGAACAACAAACATGTAGGTGAGTTAAAAGTATAGCTTTACACTCTGGTTTACAGAAAAAATATTCAAGTATGTACAGTGCATCCGGAAAATATTCAGTGCTTCACTTTTTCCACATTTTGTTATGTTACGGCCTTATTCAAAAATGGATTAAATTTTGTTATTTTCCTTAAAATTCTTGAACGTGAAAGAAGTTTGTTTGAAATCTTATAAAATTTATAAAAAAAATTTAAAATAAAAAAAAATCACATGTACATAAGTATACACAGCCTTTGTCATGACACACAGAATTTAGCTCAGGTACATCCTGTTTCCACTTACCATCCATGAGACGTTTCTACAACTTGATTGGAGCCCACCTGTGGTAAATTCAGTTGATTGGACATGATTTGGAAAGGCACACACCTGTCTATATAAGGTCCCATAGTTAACAGTACTGTACATGTCAGAGCACAAACCAAGCCATGAAGTCCAAGGAATTGTCTGTAGACCTCCGAGACAGGATTGTATCGAAGCACAGATCTGGGGAAGTGTACAGAAAAATGTCTGCAGCATTGAAGGTCCCAATGAGCACAGTGGCCTCCATCATCCTTAAATGGAAGAAGTTTTGAACCTCCAGGACACTTTCTAGAGTGGGCCGCTCAGCCAAACTGTGTGATCGGAGGAGAAGGGCCTTAGTCAGGGAGGTGATTAAGAACCCGATGGTCACTCTGACAGATCCCCAGCGTTTCTCTGTGGAGAGAGGAGAACCTTCCAGAAGAACAACCATCTTTGCAGCACTCCACCAATCAGGCCTGTATGGTAGAGTGGCCAGATGGAAGTTTGCCAAAAGGCACCTGAAGGACTCTCAGACCACGAGAAACAAAATTCTCTGGTCTGATGAAACAAAGATTTGGCCTGAATGGCAAACCTAATGTCTGGAGGACACTGGACACCGCTCATCACCTGGCCAATACCACCCCTACAGGGAAGCATGGTGGTGGCAGCATCATGTTGTGGGCGGGGATGTTTTTCAGCAGCAGTAACTGAGAGACTGGTCAGGGTTGAGGGAAAGATGAATGCAGCAATGTAAAGAGACATTCTTGATGAAAACCTGCTCCAGAGCGCTCTGGACCTCAGACTGGGGCAAAGGTTCATCTTCAAACAGGACAACGACCATAAGCACACAGCCAAGATAACAAAAGGAGTGGCTACGGTACAACTGTGACTGTCCTTTAGTGGCCCAGCCAGAGCCCAGACTTGAACCTGATTGAATATCTCTGGGGAGAGCTGAAAATAGCTGTGCACCATGCTCTCCATCCAACCTGATGGAGCTTGAAAGGTCCTGCAAAGAAGAAGGGGAGAAACTGCCCAAAAATAGGTGTGCCAAGCTGGTAGCATCATACTCAACAAGACTTGAAGCTGTAATTGGTGCCAAAGGTGCTTCAACAATATATTGAGCAAAGTCTGTGAATACTTATATACGTTTCTTCGTTTTTTTATTTTTAATAAATTTGCAAAGATTTCAAACAAACAATGTTTCACAATGTCATTATGGGGCATTGTTTGTAGAATTTTAAGGGAAAGTAATGAATTTAATCCATTTTGGGTGGAGCTCCGCTTTAAGTAGTGTATGTATTATATTTGGAGACAGTGCTGGGACAAGATCACCTAGAGCCCAGGGCGAACATGCCAGACTGTGCCCCCCCCCCCCCCCCCCCCCCAAGATGTATGAGCATTATGTGTCAGCAAAATCCCCCCCCCCCCCCCCCCCCCAAAAGAAAATTGTGAAATAATCTGCATGCTTACCCCCTAAGCATAAATTCCCTCTTCTCCCAGTACAAATGCACCCCCCCCCCCCCCGAAAAAAAATCACCCCTTCTAGCACAAATCCTCCTCAAATTTCTCTTCCAAGTGCACATCCCCTCCCAGCACAAATATCCCCCCTCCTAGCACAAATAACCCCCAATCACCCCTACTAGCACAAATCCACCCCCCCTCTAAAAAAAATCTCGTAGCACAAATCCCCTCCCCCTTCTTCCATATCACCTCTTCTAGCACAAGCCCCCAAATCCCCCCACCTAGCAGGAATTCTCTACCTCCATACCCCCTCCCAACACTAATCCCCCTGAATCATTACTCCTAGCCCGCCCCTATATGTCCCCTCCTAGAACAATTCTTACCCTCTGCCACCCCCTCAATCTCCTTGCAGTGCCCCCCTGCACCCCCTCCCCACCTCACATAATACCATAGTGCCCACTGCAGCCACCCCTTCAGTCCACCCCTTGTCCTGGCCCTGTTTGGAGAGAAAGAATATAATTTTGTGTCACTTTAACCAAACTTCTAGAACAAGCCTTTAAAATGAAGCCCCGCGCCAACTCTGACATATCCCATCACCTAAGCTAGGACCTTTCACTTACTGCTGGTGCTGGTGTGATATATACATATTGTGATGACATTTATTATTGCCAGGAAGGTTTTCTCAGTAGAAGTGGACTTTGTATAGGTGTAACGTATTCTGTCCCTCTCAGTTTACAAATTAAAGTCTGTACTTCCTCCTCCTTGTGTTCCTCGCTACGTGTGCTGTTATATGCACTTTGTAAGGGTCAAAAGGCAGTTATTTTAGATTTACGTCTCCTTTTATGTTTCAGGGAATTCTTGCAGGGTAAGGTAAGGCGCCAGCATAGAGATTTACACCAGTAAGGTAGTCGGTCAAAACAGCCCACGTGGCTATTTGACACTTGATGTATATAGAATGGTATTTTTCAATTACAGGTGTTCCTGATTCTTGTAGTGTATTCGGAACTTGAATGAAAGGAAACATGTCTGTTGACCATATTTATTGGATTCTAGTTTTGTTTTCCTGAGCAGATTATAAAATGTAAGCATCTCTTGCTTATTCAAATATTTTAAGTCACCGCGCTCATGGGGCTGACAAAATAGGCACTTATCTAATATACCAAAACTTTCTAATATAACATTCCATATATCAACCCCCTAATGTAGTGAATATAAAATTGTGATTATACAAATAGTCACTGCTACTACCTTATAAAGAATGTGAATACTATAAGCCACACCTGACAAAATGTTTTTAACCAGATATGAGGTAGCGCTGTCTACTCAACATAAAAAATATTTGAAATTCATATAACAGAAATAATAGTGTTCATATACACTTATAGGCCACTTTATTAAGTGCACCTTGCTAGTATCGGGTTATACCCCTTTTGCCTTCAGAAGTGCCTTAATTCTTCCTGGCATAGATTCAACAAGGTGTGAAACATTCCTCTGAGATTTTGGTCCATATTGACATGAGATCACATAATTATTGCATATTTGTCGGCTTCACATCCATGATGCGAATCTCCAATTCTACCTCATCCTAAAGGTGCTCTATTGGATTGAAATATGGTGACTGTGAAGGCCATTGGAGCACAGTGAACTCCATTGTCATGTTCAAGAAACTAGTTTGAGATGATTTGAGCTTTGTGACATGGTGCATTATACTGCTGGAAGGAGCCATCAGAAGATGGGTACACTGTAGTCATAAAGGGATGGACATGGTCAGCAACAATACTCAGGTAGGCCGCGTTGTTTAAACGAGGCTTAGTTGGTAATAAGGTGCCCAAAGTGTGCCAAAAAAATATCCCTCACACCATTACACCACCACCACCAGCCTGAACCGTTGATACAAGGCAAGATGGATCCATGCTTTCATGTTGTTTACGCCAAATTCTAATGCCGCGTACACACGGTCGGAATTCTCGTTGGAAAAAGCTCTGATGGTTTTCCTGTCGGAATTCCGACGGAATTTCGCTCAAACTGTCTTGCCTACACAAGGTCACACCAAATTCCGACGCTCAGTAAGACAGCGGCATAAAACACGTTCGACAGCACTATAAAAGGGAAGTTTAATGCTTCTGAGCATGCGTCGAATTGTTTCCGAGCATGTGTCGGAATTTTGCGTGTCGGAATTGCATGCACGCGATCGGAAAATCCGTCGGAAAAATTGAGAACAGGTTCTCAATCCAAAGTCCGTCGGAAATTCCGACAGAAAAAGACCGATTGGCATACACACGGTCGGAAAATCTGTTGAAAAGCTCCCATCGGACTGTTTCCATCAGAAATTCCGACCGTGTGTATGCAGCATTTCCCTACTAGCTGAATGTCACAGCTGAAGTCGAGACTCATCAGAACAGGCAACATTTCTCCAATCTTCTATTGTCCAATTTTGGTGAGCCTGTGCCAATTGTAGCCTCAGTTTCCTGCTCTTAGCTGACAGGGGTGGCACCCGGGGTGGTCTTCTGCTGCTGTAGCCCATCTGTTTTATGTTCCATGTGTTGTGCGTTAAGAGATGGTATTCTGCATACCTTGGTTGTAATGTGTGGTTATTTGCGTTACTGTTGTCTTTCTACCATCTCAAACCAGTCTGCCCATTCTCCTATAACCTCTGACATCAACGCAAAGCATTTTTGTCCACACAACTGCCGCTCACTGGATATTTTCTCTTTTTGGGACCATTCGCTGTAAACCCTAAAGATGGTTGTGCGTGAAAATCCCAGTAGATCAGCAGTTTTTGAAATACTCAGACCAGCCCATCTAGCACCAACAACCATGCCATGTTCAAAGTCACCTAAATCCCCTTTTTTCCCCATTCTAAAGCTTGGTTTGAACATCAGCAAGTTGTCTTCACCACGTCTAAATGCATTGAGTTACTGCCATGTGATTGGCTGATTAGCAATTTGTGTTATCAAGCAACTGAACAGGTGTACCTAATAAAGTGAGCAGTGAGTGTATGATTGTATAGTCCAGTCCACCAGTGATAGGTGCCAATATCCTATTTATAATTATTATAAGCACAATTCATAAATAACAATGCATTTGATAAACTCCAATTCACCATGTGCCAAGTGAAGACAAATCCCCAGAATTCCGTCGCACTCACTGATTCTCAATGCCAGTCATGTTACTGACAGGCATTAGTGCTTTCAAGATGTAATTCCCAGCTCTCTTAAATATTCAAACCCCCAGTCGTCTTACCCTTTAAAAGAAAGAAACTCAAATATTGTATTACCAAACATTAAATTTATTTCTGTCCCAGTTATAATACTACTCACAAGCATATAAAATTATTCAGCCCATCAACGTTTCTAATAAAACAATCATGCAGTCAGGCTCGCCTCCCCAGTATGCCAAGTGATAAGCATCTCACCCGATCCTTGCCACTGTCATCACATCACTTCCGGCAGGTCCTGACATTACTTTTACGTTTGCCGTGCTGTCAAAATAGCGCGTTTCGTCTACTGACTTTCTCAAAGGGGTTCCGTTTATTGGCAAGGCAGACACAGGGTTTTTTTTAATGCTTTTAACCAAGATTCACACAACTTTAACTCCAGATTAGCCCATTTTCACATTCAGTTAGAAAAAAGGGTTAATCTTAGCTGAAAATGTATGAATCTTGAGCGAAAACATTGATAAATAGACCCCTGTGTATTTCATGATGGTGCATTCTGTATATTCTGTATATTCGCAATCTTTTATGAACAAATGTATTTAAAAAATGAAGGGTGTGTATTTATAGTTATTTTGTATGGTTGCTGGTTGGCTGAATCATCCACCATCTTATTTTCCTTGGGATTCTGATGAGGAGATTTTGAGTTGCCAGCTCCTCATTCCTGCTGCACCCAGGACTTTGGTCTCATCCTCCAAGGTGGTGGAGCCTCCTTTCCTCTTCCCTGTCCTATCACAATATAAAATGCTCTAATGGTTAGAGAACGTGGATAGGAGGGGTGTAAGCATCACTTTTGGAGCAGTAAGAATTGACATTGAGTGTCTCGATTAGAAGGGTCTCTTCTACTGTAGGTGCCTGATGTTTCTTGATCATGTCAACTGCTATAGGTTCATCTAGAGTCTAGGTGTGCTCTAAGTATATTTGAAAATTCTGTAATTTCATTTACAAGCATACATGTTTTTCCTTTTTTCTTTTTTTCTGCAGACCACAACAGCTTCATTCCAGATTCGGAGGGCGATCTTCTCTTCTTATTGGACAGCTCAGGGAGTGTCACCTATGATGAGTTTTCCAATGTCAAAGAGTTTATTGGGGACCTCTTGCATCCATTCAAGTATGGACCACAGGACGTGCAAGCTAGCGTTGTGCAGATCAGCACTGACCCCACTCTGGAATTTCCACTTAACCAGTACACATCCAGCCAGGATCTCCAAAAGGCCATCCGGAACATACAGCAACGGATGGGTGACACCAACACAGGCAAAGCTCTGGATTATGTGAAAGAGAAGCTGTATACAGAGAAGTTTGGCTCAAGAGTTGATGTTCCCAAAGTGATGGTGTGGGTGACTGATGGATTGTCCACGGATGACATCTCTAAGCCAATGCAGCTTCTCAAGGACATGGGAGTTACAGTATTTATTGTTTGCACAACGGGTCGAGGAAATTTTGAGGAACTGTCTGCAGCAGCCAGTCAACCAGATGAGAAATACCTTAAATTTGTAGATAAGGATGACCTTGGTATCATTACAAAAGAACTACGGGACTCTATTATTGGTACGTGGATAGATCTCACAATAAGCCATTTCAAATGTATTAAATGTTGGTATTGATCATTCCTCAAGCCCAATGGCATAATTCCCTTTTATTGCTCCTAAACAGGGAGACAGTTACATTTACAGATGGTTTAAGGTAAAAAGCTTAACCTGCAAAAAAAAATTTATTTCAATTTCTGGCTATCCAGTACTGAGATTAACACCGCCCTTTCAACCAAGATGCTGGCCCGACATTTCTGTAATGCAGGCAAACAAACGTAGCCAGGTCATCTCCTTATCTTCAGCATGTAATTGGACAGTGAATGAACAGCAGCACAGTAAGAGTCCATTCACACAGGGGCAACACGACTTCCAGCGTTACTTTGGGAGGCAACTTGGACACGACTTAAGTATGAATCACAGCACGACTTGAGGCAACTTACAAGGCAACTCGAAGTTGCCTCCAGGACAGGGGACTTTGCCAGTGGCCAATCACATAATAATCAACTCTGTGGGAGGGAGGGGTTTGCCTAGAAAACTATTTTTAGTTCCTGAAAAGTTGCTTCAGTTAAGACAGGAGATCCAACTTGGAGGCAACTTCCATTGAAATCAATGGCTACAAGTCGCCTAGAAGTCGGATTTAACTAGTACAGGAACCTTTTCTGAAGTCGGAGCGACTTCAGTAGTGTGCATTAAGACGGCTCTCATTCACTTACATTGATTAATTTTGTTGCGCGACTTGGGGCAACTTCAAGTCGGATTCAAAGTTGCCCCTGTGTGAATGGACTCTAAGGATTCACCCCTCTGTTCACTCTGGTCTCTCCTCCTAGCAGAATGTTCCCTGCCAGCTTGTATGTACTTGAAGCAAAACTGATTGGTCTACAGTGCTGCCCCTCCTTTACCCACACTGTACTGGCAGGATTAAAAGTGGCATCTACACCAAAAATGCATTTAAAAATGTTCTTAATAAACACCCACCTATTTTCATTGGGACTTTTTGCATATCTACCTGAAATTCAGCTTTAGAATGAACTACATGCAAAGTTATGATTTTATTTTGGGCGGGGCATCACAGTCATATATTGTTTTATATTAGTAACATATTTTATATAATGAAGAATGCAACAGGAGGACCTGGAGCACACAAAAAGTGGAGGGGACATCCAAAACTTCTGGGCGGAGAGAAACAGAGTCCAGATTTAGGAGTATTCAAGTTATATTAGAAACCAAGGCTCACACAGCCTCCAGCTTTAACAAAAAAATGCAAATCTGGCCAGAATATATTCATTCAAATATAATACCGTACATGCTCTTATCAAGCAGTAAGTAGGCTTTAAAATAAGCACTGAACCATGTAGCTGCAGGTACTGTGGAACAAATCATCCTCACAACAGAAGCATTAAAGTCTTTAAATGTATTCTCTCAGCAGCTAAGCTGACCACTCTCCCTTCTCCAAACCATAACTGGGAAGCTTGGCACAACCTGCTCCCTTTCCTAGCAGTGAGCGGGCAGAGTTCCAGCCCCAGTAAGCATTAATGAAGCAGGAGCTTCAAGGGCCAGCCAATACAGAGGTCAGCGGTGGCTTGTTTCAAAGCTCATTTACTGCATTTTAGGAATATGTAAATGTTTGAATACTTATAGTCTGGCCAAAGGGTTACTTCAATTTTATTTTGAGTGGTGGTCTAGTTCAAAAGCAATTTGTAAAGTACGGGAAGCCATGGTATCCAATCAGAACCCACTTGGGTATAAAGGGTTTTTACATGAGGACTGTAAGCTGCCTTTTCTTTCATTTTTATTTAGGTTGAAAGCAGTTTGTAAAGTACAGTAACCATAACATCGAATTAGGACCCACTTGGGTACAGTAAGGCACATTTTTTTTAGGGTTTTAATTGTGAAGTGTATCTACCCAAAGTGGGAACAGCACACAATCCTGTAACTGGTTATTAAAAGGGAATGTGAGAATATAGGAATATGGAACCTAACAAACAAACTGAAGCTACCAATGTTTGTATATACTTCCGATACTGCATAGGTCAGTGGCAGGTAGCTCCTTCCCAGTACTGCTTGACCAGAACCATTGATAAGTCAGTTAGAATAGGCCGCCTTTGCTCCCAAACCTCTCTATGGACTACTGTGGCAGTAGTTCCAATCCTGGCCAAAGAACTTTCAGTTATTCTAGCTCTTTACCCAAGGGCTTCCATCTTAGATTTTCAGAAGTGATGTAAGCAGTCTGGGCATCCCTTGTGATAATTGAGCAATACAGGCTATAGTCATATATTGGAAATGATTGTTATATCAGCACTGGCTACCTTGGGTACTTGTTCTATAGTATGATAAAAAGAAAAGACCAGTAACTTCTAGAAAGCAATAAGAATTTATCTTTCACTGCTCTGAAGTCTGGAAAATGAATTCACACCATTCCAGTGGCACCTGGCTGACATCTACCACCCATCCACCAGGTAAGTGGCCAATTTCCCTTGGGTCCCCTGCTGACCAGGCCAGATTATCCACACTTGCCCACTTTAAATGGTGCCTCCCTTGCCTGCTGAGCTCTTATCTTGCTTCTTTCGGTGCAGATAATCGCATTTGGTTAATATATTTGTACTTTAGCGTGATCCCTTGCACAAGCCATGTTTACTGAATCTTTTTAGCTATTTGTAAGAGGTTTATTTTTATTTTTCCCACCAAGCTATATATATTTTCTGCTGACCAGCAGTTGTGACGTAGTAAAATATTTATCTTTAGACCTGAGTAAGACGGTGACACGCCTTTGGTTACTAGATATAGATCATATGTTTGGCTAGCTCTGGCTGCTGTTTGCAGATCTATGACATAGCAAGTGCTAGTTATTTACAGGCACTATAAAGGGCGCAGAGGGAATCTTTGCCAGCATGGAGTGGAATCCAAAATAATTAGTAATTTCACAGGTGTGTGATGAAGTAGGCATAGTCACTATTCCGATGACAGATTGTAACTAAAATTATAAACAATCTGGTACCTCTTTCTTTAATGCAAATATATTGTGCTCCAGAATCACCCTTCTATGTTCTAAACTTTAATGCCCCGTACACACAATTCGGCCAGCATTAGGCAGAGGAGAGCTTTTGGTCGGAAAATGCAACCGTGTGTATGCTCCATCGGACTTTTCCTGGCCGAATTCCCGCCAGCAAAAGATTGAGAGACGGTTCTCAATTTTTTAGTCGGAAAAAGTTCTGATCGGAAATTCCGATCGTCTGTACCAATTCCGACGTGCAAAATTCCTACGCATGCTCGGAAACAATGTGACGCATGCTCGGAAGCATTGAACTTAATTTTCTCGGCACGTATGCTGTCCGTCACCGCGTTCTTGGCGGTCAAAAGTTCAGCAAACTTTTGTGTGACCGTGTGTATGCAAGCCAAGCTTGAGCGGAATTCCGTCGGAAAAACCATCCAAGATTTTTTCCGATGGAAAATCCGCTCGTGTGTACGCGGCATAAGGGAATTTCCTCTATTCAATAGAACCTTCCCTCCACTCTCTAGATGCCAGATCGTTCCCTCTACTCTCTAGTACATCCAGAACCTTCCCTCTACTCTCTAGTACCTCCAGAACTTTCCCTTTACTCTCTAGAACCCCCAGAACCTTCAGCCTACTTTCTAGTAACCAAAACCCTCCTGCTATTCTCTAGAACCCCCAGAACCTTCCCTCTACTCTCTAGTCTCTATAGTACCTATCCTCTACTCACTGTAACCTCCAGAACCTTCCCTATAGTCTCTAGAACTCCTAGAGCAATCCCCCTGCTCTTTAGAACCATCAGAGCCACCCCCTGATCTGTAAAACTCCCAGATCATTGCTTCTACACTCTAGAACACACAGAACCTTACTTCTACTCTTCTCCCAGGATCTTCCCTCTACTCTCTTGAACCCCCGGAATCATTTCTCTACTCTCTAGAAGCCCCAGAACAATTCTTCTACTCTGTAGAACCCACAGAACCTTCCTTCTATTCTCCAGAACCTTTCCTCTACTCTCTAGAAACTGCTAGAACCCTCGATCTACGCTTTATAACCAACAGAACCATTTATTTACTCTCTAGTACCTCCAGAACACTCCTTTTACTCTGCATTACCTCCAGAACTCTTTGTCTACTCTCTAGAAATCCCATTACCTTCCCAAAACTTTCTTGGACCCCCAGAATCTTCTGTCTACGCTCTGTCTTTTTTCCTAGATGTATAACTACGGGGAAAATAAAACATGACATACTGTATGATATATTGTGCTTAATTCACAAAGAGTTATTTTACTCTTAAAATCTGAGATAAAATAACTCAGATTTTTTTCAAACATTTTTCTGCAATTCACAAAAAAACGCTACTAAAATAAAACATTATTTCATCAAAATCTGAGGCATTTTACTCATGAAACCATTTGGTATTTTATCTCGGGATACCCAGTGGGATGGACAAGTAGAGAAGAATTAAATCCCCTGTCAGTTTTTAGCGTTAATAAAGAGTTAAAATGGTTTTATCCAAAGAAATATGCCAACTCATTATGTATTCGTACAAAAGAAAAAAGGTGACTGGAAGACCAGGCAAAGGGAAGCTTCTTTCACAGGACACACGTGATGTATCAAAAACAACCAAATTAAATTAAGTAATACAAAATATCTCTATAAATGTCAAATATTGAATGGAAATAGTTTTAAAAATGACACATGTATATAAAGCCCCTTCTACAAATAAAAAAGACAACTATGTCACTGGGGAGATTTCCCTTCACTTCTGTCCCATAGCCAATACAGGAAGTGAGAGAAAATCCCTACAAATTAAAAGAATCCCTTGGGGCCCCCCAGGTCACCAGAACTAGTGCCCGACAGGCAATGAGCTTTAGAATGGGGTGTTTTACAAGCGTTAAAAATGGTCCCTAAAGGCCCTATGCACGGTTTTGTAGTGTTTGATGAGCATTAGGGCGTGTTAAAACTGCTCCACAATTTTAACTCGCCACAACCGCACCAAAACCGCGCTAAAAATGCCTGCCAGATCGTTTGCGGAGCGCTACCATAGACTTGAATGGGAGGCATTGAAAGGCTTCAGGTGCCTCCTGCCTCGACACGAGGCTTCAATTTTGAAAGCGACAGCTCAAAAAAAAAAAACTAATGGGGTGAGGTAATCCTGCGCCAGCACACCGAAACTAACTAAACAAGATGCTGCGCACACTAAGGGAAATGTCTGAACCCAAGTAGAATCAAGAAAAAGGAAGTAGTGGCGCGCAAACTAAACTAAATATTAATAAAACAGACAGTGACAGGTCATAAACATAAAACACCAGCAGGCAGGCTCTGGGTCAATAAATTGGCATAAGACAAACAGTATATATATAAACTGACGTGATAAAATCATGTGATAAAAACAATCCAGATTTAGAGGTGTTTCAGATAAAATCGCATGGTGTAGCTAATAATATAAAATCCAGTGATAATAAGGTGAAAAAAACGTGATGCAAATATAAAACGCATAAAAAGTGCATCCAAAGGAACTATCTGTGAAGGGGTGTTCCAAACGGTATAAAAACCACAATATCTTAAAAGTGATATGGAAAATATATAGTGCAAAAGAGCAGGGGAGACTAGAAGAGTCTCATAACAAAAGGAAATAGTAACAAATCCGTGTGAATGAGATAAAATAAGAAATGAGCTGGAGTGAAAAGAATGGTGCGCAGCGATAAATAAATCGCAGAATCTAAAAGTCCAGGAAAAAAGTCCATATGTGGCGTTATATGCCGAGTGATGGTGGAGTCTTCTATCCGGCAGATAGCAGGCTAACAGTGCTGGGGTTTCCAGTAGTTAACGTGAATTCACTATAAATCCTGTGTAGTGTGCTGTAATATTTCTCTCATGGAATCCTATGAGGAATGCGGGTGGCCCCTTACCTTACAGCTGTAAGGTTACAGCAATGTAATCTGGGTCTTTATGTAGTAGAAAGAAGCAGTCCTCTCTGGGATGTTTATCCTGTTGCCTCACTGGAAGATCCCTTTCAGTTATCCTCCTTGGTCCAGGCGGGGGCGGGTGGGGGGGTTGTGGTATAGGGGGCTTTTCACCTCAATGTGTATATAAGATAAATAGCCTCATAGTGTAGTAAGTTTGGTAACAAGATGTTTATTTAACAGTAAAACGTAAAAGCAATATGGGAGAAATGGGTACTCACATAACAAGTGAATAAACCAGCAGAGTATAAACGAGCCTCGAGCTCGTCGGCGTCACTTCCGGTAAGGTCACGTGTCCCGACGCGTGTTCGTCACTTGTCACGTGACTTCATCAGGGGCCCCTGATGAAGTCACGTGACAAGTGACGAACACGCGTCGGGACACGTGACCTTACCGGAAGTGACGCCGACGAGCTCGAGGCTCGTTTATACTCTGCTGGTTTATTCACTTGTTATGTGAGTACCCATTTCTCCCATATTGCTTTTACGTTTTACTGTTAAATAAACATCTTGTTACCAAACTTACTACACTATGAGGCTATTTATCTTATATACACATTGAGGTGAAAAGCCCCCTATACCACAACCCCCCCACCCGCCCCCGCCTGGACCAAGGAGGATAACTGAAAGGGATCTTCCAGTGAGGCAACAGGATAAACATCCCAGAGAGGACTGCTTCTTTCTACTACATAAAGACCCAGATTACATTGCTGTAACCTTACAGCTGTAAGGTAAGGGGCCACCCGCATTCCTCATAGGATTCCATGAGAGAAATATTACAGCACACTACACAGGATTTATAGTGAATTCACGTTAACTACTGGAAACCCCAGCACTGTTAGCCTGCTATCTGCCGGATAGAAGACTCCACCATCACTCGGCATATAACGCCACATATGGACTTTTTTCCTGGACTTTTAGATTCTGCGATTTATTTATCGCTGCGCACCATTTCTTTCACTCCAGCTCATTTCTTATTTTATCTCATTCACACGGATTTGTTACTATTTCCTTTTGTTATGAGACTCTTCTAGTCTCCCCTGCTCTTTTGCACTATATATTTTCCATATCACTTTTAAGATATTGTGGTTTTTATACCGTTTGGAACACCCCTTCACATATAGTTCCTTTGGATGCACTTTTATGCGTTTTATATTTGCATCACGTTTTTTTCACCTTATTATCACTGGATTTTATATTATTAGCTACACCATGCGATTTTATCTGAAACACCTCTAAATCTGGATTGTTTTTATCACATGATTTTATCACGTCAGTTTATATATATACTGTTTGTCTTATGCCAATTTATTGACCCAGAGCCTGCCTGCTGGTGTTTTATGTTTATGACCTGTCACTGTCTGTTTTTTTATGTTTATGACCTGTCACTGTCTGTTTTATTAATATTTAGTTTAGTTTGCGCGCCACTACTTCCTTTTTCTTGTATTGGTTTCATTAGAAAAAAATTATGCAATGCTGCATCTGTCCCCTGTCAGCTCTAAGAATGAGAACTGAGCAATCGGTCTCCAGGCTGCAAAGAGTTGGTGACTGCCAGTCATGGGCTCTCTGCTCTGCCCCCTCCTCGCTCACTGGAGCGCTGGGCTATGGAGGGGGCAGGAGTGGCTGGATCGGGCTCTCATTGGCTCATTAAAGGGCTGAGCCAGCTGCTGGTTCAGGCATCTAAGTGGATCGCGACCATATGGTCAAGACCTTTCTTGAGCCTGGACCAGCTCTGTGACGTCAGCCGGCAGCGGACTTTAGCCCACTGTTGGCTGAAAAAGGGCCTGCACTCCTGTGACCCATAGTAGAAGTACAACCAAACAAGCTTTGCCTATACTTCTTCTTTAATCAGGTATGTTGCAGTGCAAAGAGCATGCTAATGGGAGAGGATGGCATAGTGACAGAGATGAGCGCAACCCCTTTCCGGGCACAAGGTGGTGGTGGAGACCTCTAAGTGAGAGTGAAACTAAAGCAGAGAAAAATCATCTCTGCCAGAGCTGTGTAAATCTCGTATCTTAAAATCTCAAAACCTCTTATATGTATTGTATTTACCCGTTTGCCTGTAATTTGTCATATAAATCCATTCAAAACTACATGTCCATCTAAGACTCTCCTAACCACAGGGTGACAACACTGCTGTATAATTTGACTTCAGATTAAACACCATAGTCACTGTATGACAGGAATTGGGGAAAAAATATATCTACTGATAGCAGCCAGCAACAATAGATCCCACCCAGCAACAGTAGAACCCCCAGCAATAATATACCTTCCCAGCAGCTATAGACCCCCATCAATAAAAGATCCACCCCAGCAACAATACCCCCCTAGCCACACTATATCCTCCCCAGCAACAATAGATCACCCAGCAACAATAGATCACCCGGCAACAATAGGTCCCGATTAACAATAGAACCCCATGACAAAATACCCCCCCCTCCCCCAGCAACAATATACCCCTCCCTCAACAGTAGATCTCTCTCATCGACAATTGACTCCCCCCCCCCAGCAACAATAGATCCCCCACCAACTGCATTAGACCTCCCCAGCAACAATAGATCCCCTAGCAGCCAGCATCAACAAACCCTGCAGCACACCCCAGCACCCCTTGCCATTACATACATTCAGTGCTGGAGGTGCCTGAACTGCGTTCCTCCACGTTCCCGCTGAAAAAAAGGCCTCCCTAATAGTAATAAACAGGTAAATAAACTGTGTTATGGACATCCAGAATTTCACCAAGGAAGCCTATAATAAGTTAGTATGGAGGTTCTCGTTGGTAACATTTCCTTGTGAAAATACTTGTTTCCTGAATTCCATGGAAATCCAATGGCTTCAGTACTTTCTGACTCACTGAGTAAGAATGAATATACAGATTATTTGCTCTGAGTTGTTCCAAGTACTAAAGTAAGATAAGACAGGCCACTAGCATCTTTCAAAGGAGGGCAGCAATGGTAGGGCAGTGAAAGGATGATCCCATATGTGCAGAAAAATTAACTACAGCCTCTTTCTAACATTAAAGTGTGTGTAAACTCTGTGAATTATATTTATTGCAAACTTACACAGGCCCAGCTTGGTTTGATGCAAGTACCCATATCTAATATCCAGAGGGACGCTGGAAATCACTGGAGCAGCTGGTGCTCCATACAGTTAATGCCACAATCCGCCGGCTGCTGCTCCAGCAGTTCCCTCTACGCACACTGACTAAAACAGGGGGTCACTCGCTTGGCACTGCCCCCATACTTACAATGTCTAGTATTTTTTTAGTGAGTACAGTGTGTTCTCTGATTGGACAAGGTACAGATCGTGACATCATCTGTTCTTCTCTCCACCTGGTCCAATCAAAGAACACTATGTATTTAGTGAAAAAAATAAAATACAAGGCGTTCTATGAATGGCAGAGGTGCCAAGTGAACAAACCCCTGTCTTCAGTGTGCAGAAGAGAAGCCATTTGTACAGAACCTGGAAGATCCCAATCCTTATCACTGTATGTAGCACTGACCTATTCCTGAAGTTCAGATTTAACCTCGTGCCACCCATGTAACACATACAGTGCTTTGAAAAAGTATTCATACCCCTAGCTTAAAAAGAGCATTTCACTCTGTAGATGTGCAATGCTGGTAGAGAAATACCCAAAAAGACTTGCAGCTGTAATTGCAGCAAAAGGTGGTCCTACAAAGTATTGGCTCAGGGGGGGGCTGAATACAAATGCACACCACACTTTTCACATATTTATTTTTTTTTTAAATTGAAAACCATTTCTAATTTTCCTTCCACTTCACAATTATGTGCCACTTTGTGTTGGTCTATCACATTAAATTCCAATAAAATACATTTACGTTCTTGGGTGTAACATGACAAAATGTGCAAAATTTCAAGGGGTATGAATTATTTTTCAAGGCACTGTATGTGAAGCGGCAAAGAGGGTGGACTTTAATGCCCACATGACACACAAATGTGCCCATGAATGGCTGATGTGTCTGTGCTGAGAGCACAATCCCAGCACATTGACTAGGCTGTCCTAGTCCTGGTGGGGCAGGCTCTTGGTCATGTGACCACTGTGACAGCCAATCACAGTAATCACATGATCAGGCAGTCCTGTCTATCCCCTGGGTGTGAAGACCCAGTTAAAGGGAGGCCAGGGCTGGGCGGGTTGGGGTTAAAATAAAAGAACAGGGTTATGTTGCTTATATATTGCAAATATATGTAAAATCAGCACACCACGTCAAGGCGGGTGGAGTGGTTTCCTTTAAAAACAAGTCAGCAATGGCAGATCCCGTATTTCTATCGTCACAGGCTCCCTTTAAAAAGCAAATATGATTTCCCAGTCTGCTCTGCAAAGCTGGGATCTTTCTTCACATGTGACAGATTTTTATTAAATTGACCAACAGCTTTTAAAGGGGAGAAAATGTATTTCTATCCCAGCTTACTAGATACATAGAACAACAATGGGTTCCTGGAAATTAATTTGAGCAGATCTGACAGATATAAAGCCAATGGACAGTGTTGTAGTGCACATTGGAAAGTTATAAAAACCTTATTGTGCTAAATCGCAGAAAGCCCCAGAGCCATCAATGCTGGACACTGAAGAAATCTATGTAAACCCATAATCTATTTTTCAGTAGGTCTGGCGGCATGCCTCATACTATAAAGCTTGCTTGCACAAATTGTGAATTTGTTTGAAAGTTTTCTTGTGCGCGCAAAAATTCCGCAAACGCATATACGAAAAAATGCACGGAAATACGCGCAAATACATACCAAATAAGAATGTCTGAAAAAGTAGATGCTTAAACAGGAGTATCATGTGCAAGAGGCCTTATACATTGAAAAAATACCACATTATTGCCTACTAGATGGTTCTGAGTATCACAGAAAACAAGTATGCTCTTTTGCTCCACCTAGTGGCCATAATGTAGTATTTTCCCTATTCACATTTTTTTCAATGTATAAAATGCGATCTGCAGGGACTACAGCCTGAGAACATTCATGAATGACCAAATATGCAAAGCAAGTCACTGCATTACAGTTGTCAGCCTGCTGTACGCTCTTTTTTAGTTGGTGGCATGCTGACAACACAGCTGTAATTGCAAGGCAGTGGCTTATGCCGCGTACTCGCGATCGGAAATACCGCCAGCAAAAGACTGATGTGAGCTTTTGGTCGGAAAATGCAACCGTGTGTATGCTCCATCGGACTTTTTTCTGGCGGAATTTCGGCCAGCAAAAGATTGAAAGCATGTTCTCAATTTTTCCGAAGCAAAAAGTTTCTATCCATCTATCTATCGCATGCTCGGAAGCAATGAACTTCATTTTCGCGGCTCGTCCTAGTGTTGTACGTCACCGCGTTCTTGACGGTCGGAATTTGGTGTGACCGTGTGTAGGCAACACAAGCTTGAGCAGAATTCCGTCGGAAAAACCATCCAAGGCTTTTCCGACGAGAATAACGATCGTGTGGCATAAGTGTTGTCGGTCTGTAACAGGAAGTGCGGTTCATGGCAGGATCTCCAGGTAAAAAATTTTTTAAAATATATTTACAAAAAAAACTATTTGTTAAAGAAAATATATATATATATATATATGAGTCCCAATGCCAAACATGATAAAAATTAGGTTTAGATTTTACATATATTTTAAAGGCTCAGTCCATCCATGTCTGATATTTCAGTTGTAAGTAGATGTTGGAGAGGTAAACCAGCTGACAAGTTTTTTTATCTCTCTTGCCCCCTCTGTTGGGGCGATTTCTGCCCTCCTGGGCCCATACACCTGCTGTGGCCATTCTCCATTATGGATTTGTTATTTATTAGAGGAGCTGGATGCACAAAGATGGGCGGATTCACCCAAATTTCCCAGGTGGGCAGAAACAGAGTTGGGGATTATGGCAGAGAGATCTCATTGTTGGAGCAGTAAAGTCATAAAAAAAAAACAGGGAATGAACTGAAAGCTCATCACACCAACCGCATTAAATACACAGTTAACATGCGTTGCGTTCGGACAGCTTATTCATTTGAATAGGCTGTTTAAAGCACCACAAAAAAACGAAAACCATGCACGCAGCATTTTCATCAACACCCATTTAATCACATATTGTCATCAGCATTTCTATGTATCATGCTACAAAACAGGGCAACCTGCAAGGTTCGGTAGGGTGCCAATCTGAATGGGTGGCACTGCATGGCACCAGTAATGTAACGTGTTGCCATATGAATGAGTCTCAATTTCTTAATGGAAACCTATCACAAAAAAGTATAGAGGCTGCCATTTCTGACCCCTTCTTCTGAAAATACTGGTTGATTGGCTGTCATACTGAACCTCTTGCTGCAACAATGTAATTCAATGACCCGAACATGTAGATATACAGTATAAGGACTTCAGACTGTCATTAATGATGTATAGACCTGTTCCAGATTCAGCATAACAATCAAGCAACTGACAGAAATGGCAACCCCTGTATTTTACTGATGACAGGTTTACGTTAAATTCAGAATAAAAAGTAGCCAAAATATGCAAAAGGCTGTACACAGGTAGGGGAAGGAAAATGACAAATAATTAGATTCAGGCTTATGGGAATACTCTATGGTAATGCAGTTTTTCTTTTTTTTTTTTTTAAGTTTAATATTCAGCCTGGTTGTTTGAAGTAGAGTGATTGTGAAAGATGCAGTTTTGAATAAGTATCTAGTTAAGCCCCTTTAGCCATCCACAAGAAACTGGAGCCTGGTAGTGAGAACAGAACAAAAGCAATACTGCCATCTTGTGTACATTTAGTGGCAATGCAGCTCAGATTTTTTACAAATATTTTTTCTAAAATTTAGATGGTAAAAGAGATCAGAATATTTCTTATAAATGCTTTAGACATTAAAAGTGTGTAAATTTTCATAATATTTGTGTTAACTTTGCAGAACTGATCCAAGCAAAGAGACTACATGCACTGGATATAACAACGACAAGTTTGCGGCTAGTATGGCCAAGACTCCTCTCCAGAGACACAGGACATTATGTACTGGAATATACCCCATTAGCCTATCCAAGGCAGAAGATGCAGGAGACATTGCCTGGAGATCAGACAAGCTTGGTTTTAAATAAGCTAATCCCAAACACCACCTATCAGGTGACGCTTTACCCCGAATCAAATGTGGATTATGTCAGCCCTCAGTCCATCCAAGTCTCCACTCTTCATGGCAAGTAGAAAACAGTAATGAAGATTTTCAGGTTTCTAAAAAGAAAAAAAAAGAAGAGTTTAGAAGATGACAGTTTAAAGTCATGGGGTATTCACAAAAAGGGGCATGGCTTACCCTGGACTTGGGCAAGTAATCTCCATAGGCCTATTATCCAAGGAAGGGGGGGGGGGGATCCATTTGCAGACTCCACAAGGTGCCCGCACTCCAGCACTTCAACATTTTAGGCTAAGCCAGGTTCAGTTTAGGCAGACTACAACCATAGTGGAATCACCAAGAAGAGATTGTAACATGAGAATTACAAGTCAGACAAGCAGCCCCAACCTTTGTCATTTGTTTGAAATCCTTTGATGCTGACTTTGGCCCTTACTGCACTACATAGCCAATATAAATAAATATTTGTTTGTACACTCAAAGTCAATTTCAATGTTAATTTTAGACCTCTGATGTATAAGTAATAATTATGCATTGCTGGATTTATGAATACAGAATTTTCTTTACAATTTTAGAATTAACAGAAGAAAGAAAACTAGAAGCTGCTGACATAACAACCACAGGTTTTCGGTTGACTTGGTCAAGGTTGTCTGGAGATACAGGAAGCTATGTTTTGGAGTACTCCGTTGTATCTGATCCAAAAACCCGGCTCCAGAAGACGTTTTTTGGAGATGAGACCAGTGTGGTACTTAGTAATTTATTACCAAACACAACCTACCAGGTGACACTTAGACCAGGTTCCACAGACAAATCTGTCAAACCTGAAACAATCTACGCCACCACCCTTCCAGGTGAGCGCCGAATATTTCTTACATACATGTTTTATTACAGTTGTACACAATACATTTTAAGAGTTGGTATGCAAAAGGGGTAGTTATAAAAAAAAAGTCTATACTCCATAAAAGCTATCATTTCCATACACTGCACTGATGATATCCAAAAAGCCTGAAACAGCTGTATGCAGTATAGAATAAATATAAATATAAACCAGCGCTGTGGAAATAAAAAAGTGTATACTAGGGCTGCTGCTGTAGTGCAAGGTAAATACCCCAAAGAAGTGACAAAACATTTTTAAACTCAGCGCTGCACCTATAAACTACTAATATGCATGTATATACATACATCAACATGTGTAATATAATAACATGTATAACAAGTATAACAAAATAAAGTTCTCAGTGCCAATATAGTGCAAATAAAGTGCAATCAATAAAGTTCATCAGATGTGAGCTATAGGATTGACAACACGTTGGAATATATTACTGGTGACTTCCTGTGCTCCCCTCCTGGATCCCCACTCACCAGATGAAGTTGGTATAAAAGCCTGTATGTCAAGATGGTGTCTTCCGTCCACCGAGTAGGTTGGTGTACCGTGCCTTTAGGGCAGGGGTCTTCAAACTATGGCCCTCCAGTTCAGGAACTACAATTCCCATCATGCCTAGTCATGTCTGTGAATGTCAGAGTTTTACAATGCCTCATGGAATGTGTAGTTCCGCAACAGCTGGAGGTCCGTAGTTCGAGGATGCTTTAGGGAATAGATTCTCCTATCCTCCACCACTTGGTCAGGGTCCTACACACTTTACACGATCAATGAATGACCGTTGTGGCAAAATTTGGACAAATGGAGGAAAAGGGACATATAGGGGGTTATTTACCAAAGGCAAATCCACTTTGCACTACAAGTGCAAAATGCACTTGAAATTCCACTGAAAGTGCACTTGGAAGTGCAGTCCCTGTAGATCTGAGGGGGACATGCAAGGAGAATAAAAAACAGCATTTTAGCTTGCACCTGATTGGATGATAAAATCAGCAGAGCTTCCCCTCATTTCAGATATACCCCTCAGATTTACAGGGACTGCACTTCCAAGTGCACTTTCAGTGCAATTTCAAGTGCAATTTGCACTTGTAGTGCAAAGTGGATTTGCCTTTCGTAAATAACCCCCATGGTGTAATACTGCAAGATTTTATTAAAAGGTTTAAAATCATTACACTTACATGAAAGTCTTCTTAAAAACGTGCAGAGAGTGCCGCCCTGGCATCCAAACAGCCTTCACAGATTCTCCTTAGCTTGGCGCATTTTGCCCCACCCACTGGGCGTCATCAGAAGCGGGCACGTACAGGTACGTTAATATGCCTGTACATGCCATTCTGCCGACGTATATCAGCATGAGCCGGTCGGCAAGGGGGTAAACAATATACAGTCTAAAGTGCAAAGTACTCTGAATATGGGCGATAACTTCCAATGTGCAATGAAAGTACAAATAGTGCAGGGGGATAGTATCTGAAACAGTGCTGTCCCAAATAGAACAAAGTGCTGGTGCCAAAGCCTAAATCTTCAGATAATTGCTGGTGAATAAAGTGCAGGAAGCAGAGTGCTGATTTCCGACTAACACACTGTGTTAGTGTGATGGTGTAAATAAACAGAGTTCATCTTCAGTGTGATCAGTGTGAAATGGCTCCTTACCTTACTGCTGTAAGGTTACTGCGTAAACTAGCCAATGGTGGTCCGGGGTACTATAATAGGTCACCCTAAGGATATCCTATAGATGGCACTGTGGTGTCCTGGTAGGTGCTTCTTATTGGGATATATCTCCTTTATATAGATCGAATGGCAGTGGAAATCCTCCCAAAAGGACACATCAAATAATATAGAAAGAAAAAACGGGGGGAATCCCAATGGTGAAGTATGTAACACTAGATGTTTATTTACATAACAGCCAAGATGTGGTACTCGCATAAAAGCAGGTAAAAACGAATAAAACAAAAACGAGCAGTGAGCTTGCGGCCTGATGTCACTTCCGGTACCCATGTATTCTGTGATTGGAATACACGGACACCGGAAGTGACCTCAGGCCGCGAGCCCGCTGCTTGTTTTTGTTTTATTCGTTTTTACCTGCTTTTATGTGAGTACCACATCTTGGCTGTTATGTAAATAAACATCTAGTGTTACATACTTCACCATTGGGATCCCTGTTTCTTTTTATATATATATATATATATATATATTTGTGTCCATTTGGGAGGATTTCCACTGCCATTCGATCTATATAAAGGAGACATATCCCAATAAGAAGCACCTACCAAGGACACCACATTGCCATCTATAGGATATCCTTAGGGTGACCTATTATAGTACCCCGGACCACCATTGGCTAGTTTACACTGTAACCTTACAGCAGTAAGGTAAGGAGCCATTTCACCCTGAGGTGTGATCACACTGAAGATGAACTCTGTTTATTTACACCATCACACTGACACAGCGTGTTAGTCGGAAATCAGCACTCTGCTTCCTGCACTTTATTCACCAGCAATTATCTGAAGATTTACGCTTTGGCACCAGCACTTTGTTCTGTTTGGGACAGCACTGTTTCAGATACTATCCCCTTGCACTATTTGTACTTTCATTGCACATTGGAAGTTATCACCCATATTCTGAGTACTTTGCACTTAAGTGTCGGTTCACACTGAGGCAGCACGACTTATAGCGCGACTGCCTCAGGCGACCTGGACACGACAGCTGCGGCGACTTGCAAAACGACTTCTCTATAGAAGTCAATGCAAGTCGCCTCAAGTCGGCCCCAAAGTCATACAGGAACCTTTTTCTAAGTCGGAGCGACTTGTGTCGCTCTGATTAGAACGGTTCCATAGTACAGAACGGGACGCTACTTGTCAGGCGGCTAAGTCCCCTGACAAGTCGTCCTAGTGTGAACCGACCCTTAGACTGTATATTGTTTACATTGTGCTTTGTTGTGCTTTTTAATTATCAATATTTTTTTGGAGTTTATAATTCTGAATATTTTGCACTTTACAGTAGTCACTTAGCACTTATATATTTGTTTATTATCACTTAGAACACAGCCCCATCTATTGATTTTATAATATCAATTTTATTTTGCTAGCGTTTGACCAATCCAGTGTTTGCTGCAACTAATGCCGCGTACACACGACCGGTTTTCCCATCGTAATAAACTCTGAAGGTTTTTCCGACGGAGTTCCGCTGAAACAGTCTTGCCTACACACGATCACACCAAAGTCCGACCGTCTAGAACGCGAAGACGTACAACACTTACGACAGGAATAGGGAAAAGGAAGTTCAATAGCCAGTAGCCAATAGCTGCCGTCTCGTACTTGCTTCAGAGCATGCGTTGTTTTTGGTCCGTCGGAACAGCATAAAGACGAGCGTTTTTCCCGATAGGAATTGGTTCCGTCGGAAATATTTAGAACATGTTCTATTTCTAGGTCCGTCAGAATTTTCAAAAAAAAAGTCCGATGAGGCATACACACGATTGGAATATCCGATTAAAGATTCCGTCTGACTTTTTCTGCCGGAAATACGTGTGTACGTGGCATAAGGACATGTTTTTTTCTCAAGTTAGGTAGCGTGGGAATATTCATTATATTTGTCTAAATACACTGTTGCCGGTGTTGTCATTTAGTTTACTCCACATTGCTTTTCTTACTGTACTAATTTCTGCTCTAATTCCTCATCTCACTCTTTATTAAAAGTGTTTATGGTTTGAGAACTTGAGATCTTGCTTTTCTACGTTTTCACGTTCTTTTGGAACGTCTACTAATGCCGTGATAGACTTTAATAATGTCTGTCTTTGTATGTCCATCTTTCAGATCTCATCCGTTCAAGAAATCTGCAAGTTCTGAATGTAACCATGTCAAGTTTTAATGTAACTTGGTCAAAGCTACTGGGTGATACTGGACGTTACATTTTGGATTACGCACCGGTATCTGATCCAAGGAGGAAGTTACGGAAAATGCTGTATGGGGATCAGACTACTGTAGTGGTCAGCAACCTATTACCAAAGACCACATATCAGATCATATTCAGCCCTGGATCCAGTTTGTCATATATGCAGTCACAGACTATGCAGGTCACTACCCTCCCAGGTAAGATCATCTTTAAAAAAAAAAAAGTGTAATTTTAGGAAGCAATTGTTTTAAGTTACTTTGTAGTGTCTACTTTCAATTAATTAATGACGTGAATTCAAATTTTTTCATGCTTGCTGTACTTTTTTTTTTTTTTTTCAATCAATCTATTCTCCGCAATATTATGTCTGAGGACATTCTTACTGTGCATGCAGAGCTTCATGGACAGCTTTCCCATGTGATCAGCTGATATTTCCGTCTCAGAGATTGGCTGTTCCAAGGTCTCTCTATCATCCTGCCCCAAAGTCTCCAACCCGGCTTTGCTGAGGAAATCGTGGATTTTTTTTTTTTTTATTTAGGTTCTCTTTTTTCCCCTCTTTGGCGTCTACGGAATAAAGCTCTTCATAATATTCCCTGAAGGATGAGGCAATGTCCTGGGATACATATCTAAACTCACCATTTTTTGCTTGGATTTTTTCTATATAGTTTTTTGTTTTTTGTTTTTGTACTAATCTCGCCAAATGTTTACTAGATTTATTCCCCCAGATATAACGTTCTTTTGTTGTCCTATTGTATATCTGCTTTGCTTCATCCTCTATACAATCTTTTAATTCCTCCCTCTTTGCTATTAGATTTTGGAATAGTTCCCTATTATGGGTCAAAGCAGCCTTGTGTTTTTGTTCCAGGGTATTTAGTTCCAGCGTCAGTTCCTGCACTTTCCTCCTCCTCTCTTTTTTTATCCAAGAAGCTTTCCCTATCAAAATCCCTCTTATGTATGCTTTGTGTGCCTCCCAAAGGCTGGCTCCGTTGACTTCCCCGTTATCATTGTTGGTGAAGAATCCTTCAAGTTCTCTTTTTACGCACTCCACTCCACTACTTTCCCCGTCTCGTAGCAACTCCTCGTTTAGTACCCTTCCGTTTTCCTGGAGGTACCTTTATTTTTCTCCATGGGGGCTTTAGACTGGTGACTGGTCTCCGGGGTTTTGGGAGTTACTCCTTGTTTTAGGTACTGTTGGATAGTACTCGAATCTTCTTTCGGTGTTTTCGGGGCCCCCCCTTTTTTATGTTTACCCACTTCACCCCTCTTATTCTCCTCCCCGCCTTAGACTCACCTTCTCTACCCCTACTTCTCTGAGTGCCACTAGGGTATTTTTGGTTATGCTATGTCCTTAGTTTGGTATCAACGTTCTATTGGACGCAGCAGCCAATATAAGTGAGCGTAGCAGGGAGCTTCAGGAAACAAAGTAGCCCGAGTTTGTGGGATCTCTACTTTATCTCCTCCCTTGGGTATTCTTTACTCCCTTCCCTTCCAAGCCCAGGAGCAGTTTTCGTTTCTCAGACTGTTTGCCCTCTAGGAGGTGGGGAGGGGTAATGTGATGAGCTGAATGCAAACGATAAATACCTAAGAGTAATATGAGGTTCTATAAGCCATATTGATAATTAAATAGACATGCTGTTCCTTCTGCCAATTAGTGCAATAAAAGTCTATCAGATGTTATGGCCAACTGATTTTATCAGCAGGTTCTTCAGCAAAGATGCTAATTACACACCATGGCATGTACATTACCACTAGGGAAAGACCTACAAATCTGTGCATGGCATGGGAATCTACAGAGTTTTCTAATTGATGCACAGCTAGTACAGTTTGTATCTAAATATTTCTTTACCTACTCAATATTAATGCATGCATCTCATTTTCACAGATCTGAACACGGCAAGAAATTTGAAGGTTTTGAATGTAACATCAACAGGTTTTCTCCTGACCTGGTTAGCACTGCCAGGGGACACAGGGAGTTATACTGTGAATTATGTGCCTATTTCTAAACCAGGAGTGATATCACAGATGTTTCTACACAGAGAGACCAGTGCGGTGATCAGAGACTTATCTCCAAACACCTCCTATGAGGTCACATTTATCCCTCTGTCCAATGTGCAGCTTAGCCAATCACAGACTCTCCAGGTCTCCACTCTTCCAGGTGAGATAAGCTAATCCTAGATGAAATTGTGTGCTGTTACATTTATTAATAGGAATAGCCTATGTTACATTTACAGTAGCAAGGTGACTGGCAGACATGAGTTGCCTCATTTACATACTGTATATCTTTTTTTTATATCATTCAGCTTCAAGTGGACTATACATCAAATGTTAATTTTTATTTTATTGCATTATTTTAAGGACTCTGGCCATATGTTAGATATATTCTAGAATTACACCTGGCAAAAACAGTATAGATGGCTTTCATTAGATGTAACGGCTTTATATACCGTATTTATCGGCGTATAACACGCACTTTTTCCCCTTAAAATCAGGGGAAAATCGTGGGTGCGTGTTATATGCCGATTCCCGCTGTCTCTGCGCCGCCGAAATAGACCAAGCCGAGTGTACTGTGTACTCGGCTAGGCCAGGCTCCGCTCGCAGTCCCGCCCAGTCCTGCCTCCTAGCATTTACGTCTCGCCATTGGACCAGTGTTGTGTCCATAATAGGAGCCGGGCCAAGGGGCAAGACGGGCGGGACTGCGAGGCGAGCCGAGAGGAGCCGAATACATAGGACATCCGGCTCTGTGTATCTCGGCGGCGCTAAAAATTTTAAAACCGATCATGATGAAATTTTGGGCAAGGCTGCAGATGGACACTGGGCGAACTCTTTCAATACCCCAGAACCTGAGTAGGGAGGGGTCTTTGTTGTGTACCAACCTGAAATGGTTGGACACACTATGATGTTTGAACCCTTTTTTGATATTTATTTATATGCTCCACCACCTTTATAGCCATGGTTCTAGTAGTTCTACCAACATATTGGAAATTGCAGGGGAACATCAAAAGGTATGTGACATATCTTGTGTCACAGGTAATGAACTGATGAATCTCATATTCACTCCCCGTAACCACTGATGGAAAACTGGTATCCTTCCTGGTTTTATCCCTGGTGATTCTGCATGCTTTGCATCTCTTGCATTTGAAGAATCCTGTGTGATCCAAAAAAGGTAGGGGAGTCTCTTTTGGAGGCCGTATAAAATTTTTGACTAACATATTGCTCAACCCTGGAGCCCTCCTGTATATAAACTTTGATTTACTAGGAAGAATCTTTTGTAAAGTAGGATCCTTTCGCAATAAAGGCCAATGAGTTTTCATAATCCTTTCAACTTCCTTGTATTGGAGATTAAAGCCCAATACAAAGGCAAAGTCAAATTGATCTCGTGCTGGAGTTTTATCTTTGGGTTCCAAAAGAGTTGAACGATCAATTTGTTTAACTTGTTCCCTCATGGCTTCCAATTGCCTTTTGTTATATCCCTTTTCTACAAACCTGCCAATAAGCATATCAGTCAGAACCATAAAGTTCTCTTCACCTGCACAATTTCTCTTAATTTGGAGGAATTGGCGTTTCGGAATTGCCCACACCCAATTAGGGTGGTGGCAACTACGAGTGGAGATATAGCTATTCTGATCAGTCTCTTTAAAGTGGGTTTGAGTCGCTAGACCAGAACCCACCTTAAAGATTTCAAGATCCAAAAACGGATTACCTGATTGATGCCAAGTGCTGGTAAACTTGATTTGATAATCATTACAGTTTATGCTTGATAAGAACCTTTCCAATTCCTCTTGTGGACCCTCACATATATACTTTGCATATCCTTCTATTAAGGCTTTAATTGACACATGCTCCTTAGGAGTACCATGGGAGAGCAGTGCGCTACTGGCCACCACTGCTTGTCATCCCTGTGTAGCTCCTCAAGTTATATTTCTCTCCTCCTTGGTTATATCTAATATGCCCAGTTGATCTCCAGTGGCCGGCGCCGCGATTTGCATGCTGATCCTGGTGGCTGGTATGCACATCCCAGGTGTCCCCATGGTGAGATTCATTCGGATGCGGTGCCTGTGAGTCGGCTGCCCCCTGTACACCTCCAGATAAGATCTCTCTTTACATTACCGGAAATGGCGCTCTCAACTTATCTGCGTCACCAGAAGTGATGTTTGCTGGTCACAGGCCAGCATTTGGAACGCACAGCGGAGTAATGCTTCTGGGAATCTGGCTGGCGTGCATTCCAATGGCCTTAGACTCTGATGGAATCACTCACACATGCTACAAGCTCCTCCACACTTCTCATCTTGTATGTTCCTGGGCTCCTGCTGAAATCATTTTGGTTTTGTGGCATCACATATATTCCACATAAAACTGAGTGAGTGAGTATTCATATACAGATACACAGTGTTTGGTGCTTATGGAGATCCAGAACAGTAAAGAAAAGTATTTTATTGATTATTGTTTTTGTGAGTTGTTCACATTTTATCATGGATTGCAATCTCTTTATCCTTTATATGTACGCATTAGGATGAATATATGTATGGAGGACTAATCTGAAGTGTATGTGTTCAATGTCTGGTGGTTTATGTCCCTAATGGGGAATTAAATATTTGTTTCAATGCATTGTTTTTTGGCCTTCCCATATGAAGGAGGGGCCTGGATCACATGATCGAACCCATTTGACCCAAGTCATTTTAAAAACCGTCTACCTACATTCCAAACCTAGCTCTGAAGAGGAGGTGATACCCCTCGAAACGCGTCAACTTTCTTTGGACTTTCATTCCACCCAAGTGTACTGGCCAGCAAATCTTGCTGGATGATGCAAATAATGGACTTTTACTATCTGCCTGATTTTATCAGTCCTTTATGAGTATGTTATGCTACTTTTAATACATTTCAGTGTTGCAAAGGTAATGCGCAAGGCTGGTGTGCCCTCTGTCCTCTTTTTCTTGTAGAGTTTCCTTTTGCTGACCTATTGAGAGTGGCAGCACAGCTGATGTGGTGGCGTGATTTGTTTCTCTTTTGTACTGTTTAGTTTTGTATCTTACCAGTTTGAAAGTTTACGGTGTTCGCTTCTCTTTACCTCCCAAGTTTCACATTTCATGAGGCTCGGTATGGCTGAATATGATTTTTTATATTACTTTATGTAGCATTCCCTGACCCTAGAGGCATGGTGGTGCCTCCACCCAGGGACAGGAGCGGGCAAGCATTTCACCCCTGGGCTGAGACCATTGTTAAAATGGAGGCTGAAAACATTGAGTGCCAGTCACTGTCCTTTTAGAACTTTTATTGATCATTACACACAAGGAGGTGAAGATTAAGGATCCCTGATGGAAAAAAAAGTATTTGATCCCCTGCTGATTTTGTATGTTTGCCCACTGACAAAGAAATGATCAGTCTATAATTTTAATGGTAGGTTTATTTTAACAGTAAGAGACAAAATAACAAAAAAATCCAGAAAAACGCATTTCAAAAAAAGTTATAAATTGATTTGCATTTTAATGAGTGAAATAAGTATTTGACCCCTTCGCAAAACATGACTTAGTACTTGGTGGCAAAACCCTTGTTGGCAATTACAGAGGTCAGATGTTTCTTGTAGTTGGCCACCAGCTTTGCACACATCTCAGGAGGCATTTTGTGCCACTCCTCTTTGCAGATCCTCTCCAAGGCATTAAGGTTTCGAGGCTGACGTTTGGTAAGTCGAACCTTCAGCTCCCTCCACACTATGGGATTAAGGTCTGGAGACTGGCTAGGCCACTCCAGGACCTTAATGTGCTTCTTCTTGAGCCACTCCTGTTGTTGCCTTGGCCATGTGTTTTGGGTCATTGTCATGCTGGAATACCCATCAACGACCCATTTTCAATGCCCTGGCTGAGGGAAGGAGGTTCTCACACAAGATTTGACGGTACATGGCCCCGTCCATCGTCCCTTTGATGCAGTGAAGTTGTCCTGTCCCCTTAGCCGATAAACACCCCCCAAAGCATAATGTTTCCACCTCCATGTTTGACGGTGGGGATGGTGTTATTGGGGTCATAGGCAGCATTCCTCCTCCTCCAAACATGGCGAGTTGAGTTGATGCCAAAAAGCTCGATTTTGGTCTCATCTGACCACAACACTTTCACCCAGTTCTCCTCTGAATCATTCAGATGTTCATTAGCAAACCTCAGATGGCATGTACATGTGCTTTCTTGAGCCGGAGGGGGGGGACCTTGTGGGCACTGCAGGATTTCTGTCCTTTACGGCGTAGTGTGTTACCAGTTGTTTTCTTGGTGACTATGATCCAAGCTGCCTTGAGATTATTGACACAATACTCCCGTGTAGTTCTGGGCTGATTCCTCACCGTTCTCATGATCATTGAAATTCCATTAAGTGAGATCTTGCATGGAGCCCCAGACCGAGGGAGATTGACAGTTATTTTTTGTGTTTTTTCCATTTGCGAATAATGGCACCAACTTATGTCACCCTCTCACCCAACTGCTTGGCGATGGTCTTGTAGCCCATTCCAGCCTTGTGTAGGTCTACAATCTTGTCCCTGACATCCTTGGACAGCTCTTTGGTCTTGGCCATGGTGGAGAGATTGGAATCTGATTGATTGCTTCTGTGGACAGGTGTCTTTTATACAGGTAACAAGCTGAGATTAGGAGCACTCCCTTTAAGAGAGTGCTCCTAATCTCAGCTCGTTACCTGTATAGAAGACACCTGGGAGCCAGAAATCTTGCTGATTGATAGGGGATCAAATATTTATTTCACTCATTAAAATGCAAAATCAATTTATAACTTTTTTGAAATGCGTTTTTTTCTGGATTTTTTTGTTTTTATTCTGTCTCTCACTGTTTAAAATAAACCTACCATTAAAATTATAGACTGATCATTTCTTTGTCAGTGGGCAAACGTACAAAATCAGCAGGGGATCAAATACTTTTTTTCCCTCACTGTACTTGTATGTATATCCCCCCCCCCCCATCATGCACCAGTGGCCATGAACCTCCTACTGGGTTGGCTGGAGGAAATGGGTATTCATAACTCAGTCTTATTGTGGAATCTCATTCTTTTGCCAGTGGTACAAGTGACACCTACTGGCAGCAGTGAGAAATCACAAGTCCTTTGAGTTTAGCAGAAAACCCAGTGATGAAAGAAAACTACAAATTAACCTGGACTGACTACAAAAAATCGCAATAAGCGTATATTGATCGGTTTGCGCAAAAGTTATAGCGTCTACAAAATAGGGGATAGATTTATTGAATTTTTTTTTTTTACTAGTAATGGCGGGGATCTGCGATTTTTTTTTCGTGACTGCGACATTGCGGCGGACACTTCGGACACTTTTGACACATTTTTGGAACCATTCACATTTACACAGCGATCGTTGCTATAAAATTGCAATGATTACTGTGTAAATGTGACTGGCAGGGAAGGGGTTAACACTAGAGGGCGCTGGAGGGATTAATGTGTTCCCTAATAGACGAGATTCTAACTGTAGGGGGAGGGGACTTAAGGGGAGGAGACCGATCATGTGTTCCTCCGTACTGGGATCACATGATCGGTCTCCTCTGCACTGACAGGACGTGGAGCTGTGTGTTTACACACACAGCTCCACGTTCCCGCCCGGTCCCCGTGTTTTAACGGGCAATCGCGGGTGCCCGGCGGACATGGCGGGCCGCCGGTCACTCGCACCGGGTCCCGAGCGATGCCGCGGGCGCGCGCACCGCCGGCGGCGCGGGCGCGCCCCCCAGGCGGCCGGGAATCCGAGGACGTCATATGACGCCCACCCAGGATGGTAGATCCACCTTGTGGGCGTCATATGACGGCGGGCGGTATTGAAGCGGTTAATTTGTTAAAAAAAAAAAAAATCAAAATGCTTATTGGGGGGAGGGGGTTGGGGCAGTGGACAGTGTAAGTTGGGTGGCGGGGCGGGGAGTTTTTTTTTATATTTTATATTTTTTTTTTACAACTTTATTTTGTATAATTTTTTTTTACAATAATTTTTTTTTATATATATTGCAATTTTTTTTTATCAGCCCTGTTGATGGACTTTAGTGAGATAGCAGGGTCTAAACAGACCCCCTTAACATCTCTTCTTTGAAAAACAGAAAGAGACTGGGGACACAGATTCCCCAGCCCCTTTCTCTGCAGTCTCAGCACTGAAGATGAATGACATAGGCTGATGATATGCCACTGGTTTATGCACATATGCTTCAGCATGGGTTATCTATATGAACATGTATGGATAAAGGCAATTATGCACCAAATTGAGAATTTTTTTACACTGGATTTGTTTGCCAACTGCTGGCAGAAAATCCAACATAGATAGGAGCAATTTAATACACCCGTGTGCATTAAGCCTAAGGCAGATCATAGACAGTTCAAATAAATTCCACCAGCTTTTTTTTTCCCCATTCAAACCATGTATGGGCAGCAGTGGCGACTGGTGGGGTTTTTTGGGTGGGCGGCAAGCAACCACCTCCCCCCCCGCTCCCGGAAACTGGCAGCGGTTCTTGAGTCCTCTCCTCCATCACAACGGCTTCCGCCGTGCGTCTCCTCCCCTCCTCCTAGGCATCCAATAGGATCGCCTGTCCTTTCAGCCAATCGGGTGACGGGTAGGTTCAGTGTTATAAATAAAGAATATACATTCGCTATTGTAACAGACCAGGATGGGCTCGTTAGCATTCTCTGCGCCGAAGCCCACCCTATTCTGAAGCCTATTAGAGCCTCTGGCTCTAATTAGGTGCTTCAAGAAAACCCCCCTCCCCGTTGGAATTCATGCATCCGGCGTCCTGCATAGGGGCCGAACGTATGCATAGGGGGGCGACACCCTTAATGGATGGACCGCCCCTGATGGACAGGCTGAATATTTCAAGTTGATCGATTGATTAACTTGAGTACAACCAGCCTGTGGGATTTTACATACTAGCGGCTAGTATAGCCACTAGCAAAAATCACTGTCTTTGCCCGGCAGGGACGGCTTTCCCCGAGAATGCAATTGCTCTGTGGGAGGGATTCCCCTGACAACACTATCTGTGTTGATGGGGAAATCAAGCGCATTTATCTCTTGCAACTCACGATTGCAGGAAAGAAACTTGCTCCATGTATGACTTGCATAGGGCTACATTCGTACAGGCGACTAGCCCATGTGCAAATGACAGTGGCAGGACTCTACTGATTCTTGCCTATGTTTTTAGCCACTTGTGAGTGGCTAGCTGCGGCCGCTAAGTCCTGAACACTTGAATGAAAGGTCTGCACAGCCAACAATTACCTGCGGTAATCACTGCAGGATGCACACACAGTGTTCACTGTATGGGCTCGGTGGCTGCAGCTATCCACACACAGCTGTTAATCCCAGAGGCAGGAATCATTAGATTCTTGCCGCTGGGATTCACTGTGGCTAAATGCCTGTGTGAAAGCAGCCTAAATGCATAGATATGCAAGCTCAAAAAACTTCACCCACCCTCCCTTAATGTTATGTTTGGTAGTCCTCAGTTCAGATACTTACCCACCTAGCAGATCCAGCGTTGTGCTGCTGCTATCCATTTCTCTGCTGCCACTGTGCTGCCATTTTTCCTCTGCGAAATCAGCAGGAGGTGGCCTTTTTTCAGGGTTGGGGCAGCTGCCTCCTGATGACACACTGCCAGGGATGAATGGAAGTCGATATGTAGGCGGGGGGATTCTAGAAAAAGCATGGGAACCTAGAACGGGCACGGGATGCACGTATGGAGGCTCCAAATTATGTCCTAAGAAGATTGTTGGAATGCCGACCCATCAGAACACTCCCAGGATATAAACTTCTTTGTTTGATTTATTGCCAGTTTGGACTTTGCCCAAAGATGTTACACCCATACAGGTAACCTGGGGCAGCGGAAGTTGAGTTTAGTTAAGGAAAGGATGTTTTTGCATAGTGTACATGTTTTGCCTTATGTTCAATAAAGTTGTTTAATCTGCTCAAAGCCTGGTCTGAAGTGTTACTCAAGGGGTGCATGCAGGGTCCTGGCATATTGCTCTAGGGTACCTGGGCCTGGACTAGTACTTTATGAAACATCATTACAACAAAAGGTTATGTAGCACCCTTGTGCTAGTAAATTTAGTTGTGCTAGGTGGTAACCAGCCTGTCTAATTTGTAGACTTTGATCAAATGGCTTTGTCCTAAGCTTGGGTTTAACTTTGGTTTCTCCCTTTTGTCAATAGGTGGCACTGTTACCTTTGGCATTAGTATGATAGATTACAGTGGATTCAGGTTATGAGTAAATATACTTCCCTTAGCCAATCAGGAGTTTCTTTGGCTGCTGAGACTGCTGGGTAATGGTATTTATTCAGAGAGATCAGGTGATCGGGGTTCTTTCCACCTGGGCTGTGGCCTGGGTGGGTGTGTGTGGAGCAGCAGCAGACATGTAGGCCTAAAGCCTAAGGCCTAACCACGTCTAAAGGGGCTCGGTCTGAGGGGAGCCTGATTGTTGCCAGGAGGCATTTGAGAAGAAGTTGCCAGAGGGTCAACAACTCCTGTTGCCGGAGGCAGGTGTAAAGGGATGAACTTCAGAAGGGGTACCAGAGGAGACTCTTCATCAGCCGGGGACTGTGACATATCTGGGAAAGCTTCAGGAGAGAACTCATCCAAGAAGCACAGCGGGTAGCTGTGAGTGATGCTTGAAGGAGTACAGTGGGTAGCTGTAAGTAAAGCTTGAAGAAGTAGAGGCAGGTAGCTGTGAGATAAGCTTGAGGGATCCAGCGGATAGCTGTGAGTGCAAGGAATCCAGCGGGTAGCTGTGAGTGCAAGGAATCCAGCGGGTAGCTGTAAATGCAAGGAATACAGCGGGTAGCTGTAAGATGAGCTTGAGGATCTACATACAGTGTGATCCTGTGAGTAAAGTTGGTGCTATAGGAGACAGCAGTTGCTCCAAGATACCAGGGCCGGTGCTAGACTATTTAGGCAAGACCAGCTACTTGCGCCCCCCCCCCCAAAAAAAAATTAAAAATTAAAAAATAAAACTACCATTTTAAAAACAGTTGCAAATATTAAAACATCTAAATATAAAACTGCTACATTTCTTTTCATTCAGACAGCCCAATCTAGCAAAAAAAGAGAAGAAAACAGCCCAATCCAGCAAAGAGACAGCTAAATCCAGCAAATAGACAGTACAATCCAAAGAGACAGTCAAAACCAGCAAAGACACATCCCCATATAAAAAATACAGCCCAATCCAAAGAGACACCCACATCAGCAAAGAGACAGCCCTGTGTAGCAAAGAGACATCCAAATCCAAGTGTGATAGGTGGAGGAGAGTGTGACAGGTGGGGGGTGACAGGTGGGGTGCAGTGTGTACAGTGTGTGACAGGTGGTGGGGGGCCAGTGTGACAGGAGGGGGAGGGCCAGTGTGACAGGTGGTGGGGGGCCAGTGTGACAGGAGGTGGGGGGACAGTGTGACAGGAGGTGGGGGGACAGTGTGACAGAAGTGGGGGGACAGTGTGACAGGTGGTGGGGGCCAGTGTGACAGGTGGTGGGGGGCCAGTGTGACAGGTGGTGGGGGGCCAGTGTGACAGGTGGTGGGGGGCCAGTGTGACAGGTGGTGGGGGGCCAGTGTGACAGGAGGTGGGGGGCCAGTGTGACAGGAGGGGGGGGCCAGTGTGACAGGAGTAGGGGGGCCAGTGTGACAGGAGGTGGGGGGCCAGTGTGACAGGAGTAGGGGGGCCAGTGTGACAGGAGTAGGGGGGCCAGTGTGACAGATGGTGGGGGCCAGTGTGACAGATGGTGGGGGGCCAGTGTGACAGGTGGTGGGGGGCCAGTGTGACAGGAGGTGGGGGGCCAGTGTGACAGGTGATGGGGGGCCAGTGTGACAGGTGGTGGGGGGCCAGTGTGACAGGTGGTGGGGGGCCAGTGTGACTGGAGGTGGGGGGCCAGTGTGACAGGAGGTGGGGGGCCAGTGTGACAGATGGTGGGGGGCCAGTGTGACAGGAGGTGGGGGGCCAGTGTGACAGGAGGGGGGGGGCCAGTGTGACAGGAGTAGGGGGGGCAGTGTGACAGGAGGTGGGGGGCCAGTGTGACAGGAGTAGGGGGGCCAGTGTGACAGATGGTGGGGGGCCAGTGTGACAGATGGTGGGGGGCCAGTGTGACAGGTGGTGGGGGGCCAGTGTGACAGGAGGTGGGGGGCCAGTGTGACAGGTGGTGGGGGGGCAGTGTGACAGGTGGTGGGGGGCCAGTGTGACAGGAGGTGGGGGGCCAGTGTGACAGGTAGGGGGGGCCAGTGTGACAGATGGTGGGGGGCCAGTGTGACAGGAGGTGGGGGGCCAGTGTGACAGGAGGTGGGGGGCCAGTGTGACAGGAGTAGGGGGGCCAGTGTGACAGATGGTGGGGGGCCAGTGTGACAGGAGGTGGTGGGGGGCCAGTGTGACAGGAGTAGGGGGGCCAGTGTGACAGATGGTGGGGGGCCAGTGTGACAGGTGGTGGGGGGCCAGTGTGACAGGTGGTGGGGGGCCAGTGTGACAGATGGTGGGGGGCCAGTGTGACAGGTGGTGGGGGGCCAGTGGCACCCTGCAAGATACAGATTGCTGCCTAGTGGTAGCACCGGCCCTGCAAGATACAGATTGCTGCATTCAGCTTAAAGGCCCCTTTTCTGTTTTGCTGTCTGCCTAGTTCTATTTTTGTGAAGGCATGTTGAGTTAAATGACTCGACAACTGCGCAATGGTAAATAGTGTGCTAATACAAATGATATGCTTTATCTAACAAACAAAAGAAAATCAAAAACAGTTCTATTTCTGTTCAAGGAGTCTGCCAATTTGCTATTGCATTTGCCTAAGGGTGTCCTGTGCCCTATCCCTCTCTCCCACATTTCCACATAAAACTCTCTTTGTTCATTTTTAAAAGTGACTGGCGCCCATCTTTCCACCTTACACTACACCCCCCATGCCTAGTAACCTGCACCCTGAGGAGGAATGTCAGCCCTCCCTCACTCTGGGGGTCACCAACAGGCATCTGGAGGTCAGGGAGAGCGCTACAGTTAATTTGCAAAGTTGCTATGGGTTACCGCAAGTAAGACCAGCAAGCAGTCATTTGCAAGGTACCTGAATAGGTGACAGGTTCTCCGGTAGCAAGGGGGATCGGCATTCGACACCTTCCCTAGCTGGGTAAGTGTGTAGAACAAGGGACAATACCTTTGGAAGAACTCTGCATATAACACTACACACAAGTGGTTCATCTCTGAGTTGGGGAACTTTCACATGACTGTGGCCCTTGCCTGGTCCTAGGTATTGGTAACCACACCTTTGGGCAAGGTGTTACCCCTGTATTAGGATGAGTTGCCCCATTCTTCACCTGGCATATCCTAAAGAACCCACCCTGGGTTATTCCTGGAATACTGTATGTGACTCTTGGCACTTAATGAGTTAATGGGGAACACGAAGGAAGTGCCACCAGCCTGGACCTACAGATACCGAGGCACCAGGAGCTCAGTGCACATCATTCTTGCTTAGGCAAATATGGTGGATGGGGCTGGACAGAACATTAAAAAAAAGCATGAGGTTTCCATGTAGTGTGTGTGTGTGTGTGTGTGTGTGTGTGTGGGGGGGGGGGGTTGATTTCAGTGAAAATCCACTTTAAATCACCTCAGCTGCCAGAGGGGGAGGGGCATATTTTGTCATTTTCACCTTAGGCGTCCTGGGACCTTGTCACTGTTTCAGCACAATGCTGCTTATCACCTAAGTCTTATAATTTACAACTGATGCTAATTACCCGACATCAGATTAGGCTTACTAACAAAACATTATAGAGCTCCACGCAATAAAGCACTCAGCAGTTATTAATGGGAGCACAATAGCTTGTTTTATTTCCCGATCAGCAGGAGATGAATATCAGACAATAACATGCAATTACTAGTTCCCCGTTCACATAAAACCACATCTACAAATACACAATGAGGAAATAAAAGCTGCAATACTGCTCTACAAACACAAGATACCACAGATTTGTAAATTCACCATTGGCTAATTTACCATATAATGTAAAAGTGCTGCTTTACCCCTAAAAATGGCCATACATGTACAGATTGCTTTCATTTAGCCTGCAGGCTTACCAAAAAAAAATCAAATAGATTCCTTCATCCATGCTAAGGCCCCTTGCACACAAAACATTTATGCCACGTACACATGATCAGACATTCCGACAACAAAATCCAAAGGTTTTTTTCCGACGGATGTTGGCTCAAACTTGTCTTGCATACACACGGTTGCACAAAGTTGGTCAGAAATTACGAACGTCAAGAACGCAGTGACATACAACACGTACGACGAGCCGAGAAAAATGAAGTTCAATAGCCAGTGCTGCTCTTCTGCTTGATTTCGAGCATGCATGGCACTTTGTGCGTCGGAATTGTCTACACAGGTTCGGAATTTACGCAAACAGATTTTGTTGTCGGAAAATTTGAGAACCAGATCTCAAATTTTGTGCGACGGAAATTCCGATGGAAACTGTCCGATGGAGCCTACACACGGTGGGAATTTCCAACAGCAAGCTCCGATCGCACATTTGCCGTTGGAAAGTCCGACCACGTGCACGCGGCATTAGTCTGTGTGTGTCCAATCCCAGCATTTTAGTGCGTTCAGGAGAGATAGGTGGAGCATCCACTCCCATTGCCTGCTGACGGCAGCCTTTCAAAGTCTATGGCAGGCTAAAATTTTCTGTGGTTGGACAGGGCTATCCATTGTGCTGAGTGGTACTTAGGGTCTTTTGCGTGGGCGCAAAATGTGCTACCATACTCTAATATCAAAAAAGAATGTCCACTTAATGCAACATCAAAAAATAAAGAATAAATGAAAGAAGCAAAGAAAAAAGTCCACTTTAATTCAAGTGATCCAATACAAGAGATCACACGTGCTACATAGATTCATCAGTAAAGTTGTGCTGTGTCCAGACCTCCACCCAGTGATCAACACAAGGCTTACTAGACAAAATTGACCATCAACTACAGATAGGTCGATATGCGCATATGGTATAATGGTATCCTCTGATTCTCAATGGTAATGGACCATCCTGGGCAGTATCGCAGTGTACCCCGTTGACGGTTCCTCCATTAACAGTGTATTAAAGATAAAAACAGAGACCCCCTCACAGTATATCTCTGTAGAACTTAATTTAATCAAGGTAAAAAATTGCTTACGATATCGACGTGCTGACGTCACAGCTGGATTCTCCCTGCGCGTTTCGTCATACCTGACATCATTTGGGGCATTTTACTGTGACAAGCGCTTTTATCTGGAGATCTTGAGTGTATTTTTTTTTACCTTGATTAAATGAAGTTATACAGAGATACACAATGAGGGGTCTTTCTTTTTATGACCCATCTGTAGTGGATGGTCAATTCTGGTAAGCCTTGTGTTGATCATTGGGTGGAGGTCTGGACCAGGGATGTGCAGTCAGGGGAGGCAGGTGAACTTTGAGGGCCATAGCTCAGTTACCTGGGGTCACAGAAACCCCAACTTATGTAGCCTAACTTATGTAGCCTAAATCCTACCCCACCACTGTTAAAAATGTGGGGCTCCTACGACCTATGGTTCCAGAGATATGGGGCTCCTTGCACAGCCTGTCAGAAGCTAAATACAGAGAGGACACTTTAAATACAAGATGACACACTCTGTTTGCAGCAGACTGAGAGGTTGAGCTAACAGTGACACTCACTTCTTGTCAGAGGCACTGAGCCCAATGGGCAGCTTGGAGTCTTGGACCAATGGTAAAGTACCATTGGTCCCAGCTGTCCAATAAAAATGCTGCAGTGGAGGCACGTCTCTCACTGCAGTGTCATAGAAGGGGAATGTGTCTAAAAGACAAATGCTCCCTTCCAGCCCAGCCCTTTTAACTACAAGGAAAAAACATGGGTTTATGGGTAAAGGATTTACCCACAATCCCATGTTTTTCTCACACAGTTAAGAGGGAGAGACCGATTCTGTTGAAAAGGTACTGTTATATTCAAGCTAAATCATATATTTATATGCTATATGTTATAACATAATAATGTATTTATCTATTTACTGTGAAATTACTGATTGGAAGTTATAACTTTAAACTTCAGTAATTTGTGCGTTAAGCCACCTGCTTGAGTACAGATTTTGAAAATACAGTAAATTAACTTAAAAACAATATATAGGGGGCTTGGTCTGGTCCTGGTCTGAGATGGCTGCTAAGTCACAGAGCTCCGACACTACGAGGTCAAGCAACAGCCTAAACAGAAGAACCATCCACGAAATAATGGGGAGAACCTACCGCAGTGCCTTCGCTACCAGGTCCCGATCAACACGAGACCAGGGGTTTACAATTACAGAGGAGCACCATGTCTGACACATAGGCCTCGTCACAGAAACAGTGCCACCACTGGCACCAGGAAATCGGATGCACGAGCCTTAACGATCTCCATGAGATTGCGGCAGATATTAAAAACACACTCTCGGCAGCTATTTCGGACCTCTGGGGAGACATCCATGCCATCAGTACCAGAGTGGGGGAGGTGGAGAGAACAGCCCGCCATGATGCCACACTCTGCCAAGTGCAGCAAGTGACCGAATCCCTCTCTATCTAGTTGAAGGAGCTTAACCGACATCTGGAGGATCTTGACAACCGTGGCAGACGGCAAAACCTGAGGGTAAGAGGGCTACCTGAATCCATCGAACACCGCCAGCTTACCCGCACCACAGTTTCCCTATTTAATGACCTTCTAGAGAGGCCCCCAGATTCTCCATTAGAGATAGAAAGATTGCACATAGATCCCGGGGGAATGGGGACAGACCCACCAAGAGCTGCCTAGTCAGCTTTCCCCAGAAAGAAGTAATACTCAGAAAAGCACGTAATAGAGGGCAATCCCATGGCGCAGAAATCAATATCTTTCAAGATGTATCAAATATTACCCTGCAATGCAGAAAAGAGCTGAGACCTCTCCTAGATCTCCTGCGCTCTAGATCTATCAGCTATCATTGGAAGTTCACCTTCTGCTTTTCTGCAACAAGCCAAGGCTGCACAGCAAACCTCAGAGTACCAGAAGAACTGGATCATATCTGCAGCACCCTGGACATCCCAGTAATCGATCTGCCTGACTGGTATAGTGACTTTTGTCTACCGCCTACGAGACACGCTACCTCCATGGAAGCGGGTCACCGGGGCACCAGCTGTCGACGATTCCTTACCCCACACTACCTACCACCCGCTGCCCAAGGTACTCCAAGGAATGACATCCCAACAGCTTCACCAACTCAACGAAGGGCTCGTCTTTCGGCCTAAAGCAAACTACCAGTACTTCCAGGTGCATCCCATGAATTAAGGTCAGTACAGCATCCCTACAGAAAGTCCTAATGATTTCCAACTGATTTACTCCACGAACCCCCCCCCCTTTTTTTTTCTCTTTCATCATCGACTACCCGTGACCATTTTCACCGATATGCTGTCTAACCACTCTCCCAATTCAATGGACATAGCCCTTTCTCTCGAACAACCACGTGAACGGCACCCCCCTGGACAACCAGACACCCCCATTCAGGGATCCTGCACTTTCCCTCATTCTACCATCTCATCTACCACGAGCCCTCAACTTCATATGGAACTGCCTCTCCATGATCACAATCTGCTGATACAAACGCCTCCAGTATGACCTACCAGAGAACATTATCTATGTAAAACCCACGACTCATGTTAATAACTCAGATATCCTCCCATGGACTCCAGCGGATTATCTCACCCTGAAAATACCTACTCCAAAACGTGCCTTTCCCCAATGGAACATATACCATGATTTCGATCTTCCTTTCTATTGGCAAGCCCACTAGTATTGTCAAAAGAAAATGTTCAAGCTCTTTTACCAACTATGTGCCTCTACCCACAAGTCTTTGCGAATCCAAAAATTTCTTAGGAAGAGACCCTTGGAGACCTACAGAACCCTCTGCGAACTACTCTCCCAACTTTGTGCACATAGAAAGGGGAATGCATTGAACCATACCCAAAGGACACTCCCAATTCCCCTGCACAATTTGTGTTCTATTACTTCCAATAAAAACTTTATGGAAAAAATAAATAATAACAATATATAATAATTATTTGTATATTGCTTACTTTTGTCAATTAACCCCTTGCCACCCAGGCCAATTCTGACACTTCTCTCCTACATGTACAAATCATAATTTTCTTGCTAGAAAATTACTCAAAACCCAAAACATTATATATATTGTTTTAGCAGACACCCTAGGGAATAAAATGGTGGTCGTTGCAACTTTTTATGTCACACGTTATTTGTGCAGCAATTTTTTTAATTTATTTGTTTGGAAAAAAACAGTTTCATAAATAAAAAATAAAAAAACACTACCATTAGCCCGATTTTGTTGCATAATGTGAAAGATAATTTTCCCTAAGTAAATAGATACCTAATATGTCACACTTTAAAATTGTGCACACTTCTGGAATGGCGCCAAACTTCAGTATTTATAAATCTCCATAGGTGACGCTTTAATTTTTTTTACAGGTTACATGTTTAGAGTTACAGAAGAGGTCTAATGCAAGAATTATTGCTCTCGCTCTAACGTTCACGGTGTATGTAACCTGCATGTAAATAGCTCTGATACTAGCCAGTGCCTCACCAGCCACTGACCTCACCGCACGTCCCTGGTCTGGACACAGCACAACTTTATTGATGAATCTATGTAGCACGTGTGATCTCTCACTGCATATGCCTTTGGATTGGATCACTTGTATTAAAGTAGACTTTTTTTTTCTTTGCTTCTTTTCACTTATTCTTTATTTTTTGATGTTGCATTAAGTGGATATTCTTTTTTGATATTAGAGTAGCGCAACATTTTTATTTATTTAGTAATAAAAACATTTCAGAAGTTCTAGCCTTTCACTCTATTGAAAATGTGTGGCAGAGAAATTACCAGCTTCATGTCTTAAAGCGGAGTTCCACCCAAAAATAAAACTTCCGCTTTAAGTGTTGGTGAACCCCCTTTTTTTGGGGGGGGGGGGGGGGGAGCGGGTACCCTGTTTTTACAGGCACCCAGCTCCCACTTCCTCCCCTGGTGCTGGAAGGAAGATCACCTCTCCCTCCTCCATCACTGCAATCTTCTGGGTCCCAGAAGATTTCCCGGCCAATCACAGCGCGCAGCGCATCTTGTGCATTTGGGCGCCCATAGTTAGAACGCCAGCGCCACAGAGAGGAGGGGGAGAGGAGCGGGGCTTTGTGCGCCCGCATCGCTGGACCGTGGGACAGGTGAGTGTCTGATTACTAAAAGTCAGCAGCTACACTTTTTGTAGATGCTGACTTTTAAATGGGTGGAACTCCGCTTTAAAGAATAACTCCGGGCAACATTTTTATTTTCCCATGCAGTGGGGATGTGCCTGCACTGCATGGGTTAACTGCTTGTTTTTGTCTAGGGGATTACAGAGGGTAGATATACTTACCTAATCTGCCAATCCTCTGAGTGCAAGACCACTCCTGCCCCCGCTGCACACTAGTGGTCTTGTAAATGAACTGTTCTTGACATCATCATGCCCATAGACCAGCTCTGGAAGTGAGAATGGCAGGAACAGTCCACTGCCGGAAGTGGGCAACGCGGGTTTCCAGAGTTTGAAGAATCAGGTTTGTATAGCCTTTTGGTGCGCCCCTGGACAACCTAGCAGCTGGGAAAAAAATTAATTCACAGGGTTCTGCTTTAACATAGTTGAGGGGATATCTTCCCTCTAGTGACATAGACAGTAATAAAACCCGAAGGAGGATCTAATACTCTGGTGCTCAACCTGTGGCCGGGAGACTCATGTGACCTTTTGGTTATTACTGTGCGGCACTTTCAGAGTGCGACTGCACTTTGGAAACTGCACAGTCTATTTGCCTTTAGTAAATCAACCCCAGTGACTCTAAGGGGTTGATTTACTAAAGGCAAATAGACTGTGCAGTTGTGCTCTGCAGGAGCAATTGCACCAGAGCTTACTAAATGAGCAGAAGTTCTGCTGACTTCCATCATCCAATCATGTGCAACCAAAAATGTTGTTGTTTTTTTTATTTTTCTTGCACGTCTTTGTAAAGTGAAGCTTAACCTTATTTACTAAGCTCTGAAGCAACTGCACTTGCAGAGTGCAGAGTCTATATTTGCCTTTAGTAAAGTGACTCCTCAAACTGGTCATATACACTGGCAGATTTTCAAAAGACATTTGTATGATGGTCTCTGACCATCTCTTGGAGCATACCTGCTGTCTCTGATTATCTCTTGTAGCATGCCTGTAGTCATGAAACATCTTCTGAATGTCTGCAGTTTCTCACCTTCACCTTCTGCCTGCCTGCAGTCACTGACCAGCCTCTGTAGCATGCCTGCAGTCTCTGACTATCTCAAGCAGTATGTCTGCAGTCTCTGACCAGCTCTTGTATCACGTTTGCAGTCTCTGACCAGCTCTTGTATCATGTCTGCAATCTCTGACTGTCTCTTGTATCGTGTCCGCGGTCTCTGACCATCTATTGTATCACGTCTGCAGTCTCTGACCATCTGTTGTATCATGTCTGCAGGCTCTGGCCATCCTCTGCATTATGCCTGCAGTCCCTGACCATCTCTTGTATCATGCTTGCAGTCTCTGACCATATCTTGTATCATGTCTGCTGGCTCTGAAAATCTCTTGTATCATGTCTGCCAGGCAGCTCTGACCATCTCTTGTAACATGTCTGCAGGCTTTAAAAATCTCTTGTATCATGTCTGCAGTCTCTGACCATCCCCTATAGCATGTCTGCAGTCTCTGATTATCTCTTATATCATGTCGGCAGTCTCTGACCACCTCTTGCATCATGTCTGCAGTCTCTGTCCATCTCTTGTATCATGTCTGCAGTTTCTGATTATCTCTTATATCATGCCTGCAGTCTCTGTCCATCTCTTGTATCATGCCTGCAGTTTCTGATTATCTCTTATATCATGTCTGCATTCTCTGTCCATCTCTTGTATCATGTCTGCAGTTTCTGATTATCTCTTATATCATGCCTGCAGTCTCTGTCCATCTCTTGAATCATGTCTGTAGTCTCTGACCATCTCTTCTATCATGTCTGCAGTTTCTGATTATCTCTTATATCATGCCTGCAGTCTCTGTCCATCTCTTGTATCATGTCTGCAGTTTCTGATTATCTCTTATATCATGTCTGCATTCTCTGTCCATCTCTTGTATCATGTCTGCAGTTTCTGATTATCTCTTATATCATGCCTGCAGTCTCTGTCCATCTCTTGAATCATGTCTGCAGTCTCTGACCATCTCTTCTATCATGTCTGCAGTCTCTGACCATCTTTTGTAACATGGCTGCAGCCCCAGGCAGCTTTGGACACTATAAGTACCCAACCTTAGTCGGCCCCAATCTCATCCCACTGCACTTCTGTAAGAGCAGACACTTGTCTGCCACAGTTCCATACAGTTGAGGCAGTGTGCGGGCACTAAAGCACATCTAAGCCAAGGAATAAAAATATAATCTATTGCAGTTTACTAATCCTGCGTTGGCGATACTAGTTTTCTTTTTTTTAATTTTTTTTTCATCCCTTTAATTACGTCTATTGATCCCGCCATTTACACATGTCCTGTCCTAGTGTGACAACTCTCACTGTACTATATCTACAGAGGAGCAATATTGTCATCTTAAGAGAGAAAATGTGTTAGGACTACAGGACACCCCCTTTTCTCTTTCCTATAACATAGAGCAGTGGTCATCAACCCTGTCCTCAGGGCCCACTAACAGGCCAGGTTTGCAAGATAACTGAAATACATCACAGGTGATATTGTTTGCTGCTCAGTGATTGCAGTATTCTAGTCTGCATCTCCCCAAGGTAATTCATAAAACCTGGCCTGTTAGTGGGCCCTGAGGACAGGGTTAATGACCACTGACATAGAGGGTAGGTGTTCTATAGTCTAAAAAGACTCAGAATGTAACTAATAACAATAGAGCAGAGAGCTCAGACAGAAAGCTGTTATACAACACATACTTGTGATGTTTTATTACGCAGAGAACAAATGCAAGAGCCTGAGGAGGCTGCAATATGAGCGATAGGTATGCCGCATAGGTTTTCATTATTTTTATAATGATAGTGAGGACTTGGACTATTGTGTGTTTGTTACTGCTATGTGGTTATGGTGACTAGAAATTCTGATTTGGCATTGTGACATTTTATTAGTTGTTATTTGCATTGTTATTGCAATTAGTTTGATTCAGTCATGTTCTACCATTGCTTTTCATCTTGCCCTTGACCACATGCAGTAGCTCTAAAGCTCAGTGCTCTCAGCCATTGGTTTTCCAACATGCCTGTTTAACAGGACACACCGGCTGAATGTAGCCCATATGGGATGATATTCAAGGATTTCCCCTCACCTCAGAGAGATTTCTTCTCACTTCCTATTGTGTCTCTGGGACAGTAAGTGAATGGAAATGTACCCAGAGAGATACAGAAAGCAAAAAAAAAAAAGTTTGGGCTTTAGATATACTTTACTGCTCCTCATGCTATCACATGCTCATCGTCTATAATAGTGTCCCTCAACCAGGGTGCTATTTGGGTTCCCCCAGGGTACTGTAAAAACCCAGTTTTCCTTGGATCACAGATTGTTGAGTGGACTATAAGATAGGGGCGGGAGGGGACGGGACATTGTCATGAGGGTACTCTGATGTGATGGGGGACCTCTAATGTATAGGGGCTACTCTGATGTGATGGGGGACCTCTAATGTATAGGGGGTACTCTGATGTGATGGGGTGACTCTGGTATGATGGAGGACCTCTAATGTACAGGGGGGACATTGATGTGGAGGGAAGGCTCTGATGTGATGGGGGGTCTCTGATTTGATGGGGGAACTTTGGTATGATGGAGGACCTCTAAAGTATGGGGGGGGGGGGGGGGTTTGATGTGAAGGAAAAGCTCTGATGTGATGGAAGGGGATCTCTGATTTGATGGGGAGACTCTGGTATGATGGAGGACCTCTAATGTATAGGGGGTACATTGATGTGGAGGTAAGGCTCCGATGTGATGGGGGGGTCTCTGATTTGATGGGGGAACTTTGGTATGACGGAGGACCTCTAATCTATGGGGGGGGGGTTGATGTGAAGGAAAAGCTCTGATGTGATGGGGGGTCTTTGATTTGATGGGGGAACTTTGGTATGATGGAGGACCTCTAATGTATGGGGTGGGTTGTTGTGAAGGAAAAGCTCTGATGTGATGGGAGGGGATCTCTGATTTGATGGGGGGACTTTGGCATGATGGAGCACCTCTAATATATGGGGACTTTGATATGAAGGAAAGGCTCTGATGTAATGGGGGACACTGATGTGAAGTTAATGTCATCAAGGCGGTTGTCTATATCTTCCCAGGCTCAGGTTTCCCATTGATAAGTCACAATGATGTTATTTTTTTATTTTAGACTGAGGTGTCTCAAGATTTTGCTTACTTTTAAAAGGTGTCAAACAAGGTTGAGAAAGGCTGTTTATAATGTGTATTGAAGTTATGCACACTTGACGTAGAGAGTGTGTTTATATATGAGTGTGGTACGGTTATTATCCTATTCTCCTTCAGAGAGAAGATTTCATGCATCTTGTCTTTGTGCTTTGCAGTGTGCTGCGTACATTTTTTGTACTGTGAGTTCAATACATATGAATAAAATAAGTACAATATATATATATATATATATATATATATATATATATGCCAAAAACCAAAAAGGTAACACATTGCAACATTAGTTTTCTCTTTTTCAGACTTCTTTCCCCTTATTTTCACCAGGAGATCCTGCCAGTAAGGGCACTTCCTTCCTGGTGACATTGCTGACGTTCTGTACCAGATTTATGGAGAAGCAATGTTGTCACCCCAGAACAGGAAGGGGGTTATGTATGAAAGGCAAATCCACTTTGCACTGAAAGTACACTTGGAAGTAAAGTCGCTGTAGTTCCGAGGGGGACATGCAATGTACCGAGGGGGACAGCTTGTACATGATTGGATAATAAAATCAGCAGAGCTTCCACTCATTTCAGATCTACCCCTTAGATTTACAGCGACTGCACTTCCAAGTGCACTTTCAGTGCAGAGTAGATTTGCCTTTCGTAAATAACCCCCGAAGTGTGTTAGGACTACAGAACATCCTCTCCTGTTCATAACACAGTAATGCCCCATACACACGGTCGTATTTTCCGACGGGAAATGTCCTATCGGACAATGTTGTCGGAAATTCCGACCGTGTGTAGGCTCCATCTGACTTTTTCCGTTGGATTTTCCGACGGACAACGTTTTATCTCCTGCTCTCGAATTTTCCGACAACAAAGTCCTATCCGACTTTTTCCGATCGTGTGTAGCGAATTCTGATGGACAAAGTGCCACGCATGCTCAGATCACATTACAAGACCAAAGCTATTGGCTACTAGCCTCTACGTAGTCCCGTCATAGGCAACAAACGTCACCACGTTCAGAATGATCAGATTTTCCGACAACTTTGTCCGACCGTGTGTATGCAACACCAGTGTCGGACAAAATCCGTCGGAAAAAATCCGATGGATTTTGTGGTCGGATTTTCCGACCGTGTGTATGGGGCATAAGGATGTGGGCCACATGTTTTTGCAGCATTTTTAATATGTTTTATGCTTTTTTGGGCCAATTTGTTGTTGGGCAGATTAAAATGCAAAACGCGTCAAAATCGCGGCAATAAAGCACTACATGCTTTTCTGCAGCTTCTTTATTAAAGTCTATTGAATCGAAAACTCACCGTTTTGCATTTAAAAAAGTCCCTGACCCTCTCCTAAAACACAGCAGCTGAAAAAAGCATAGATGTGAATGTGTCCCATAGGAAACCATCTTAAATGGACTGTAGTGCGTTTCTGCAAAAAGCACAAAAAAACGCATAGGTGTGAACCAGGCCTTTGAGGTAACACTGCTGAGTGCACAGGACAGCTCTGGATTTCTGGCAGGATCAACAGGATTTTTTTTTTGCACTTTTCAAACACATATAAGAATAAACATTCAATGGTATATTTAACAGACCAAAAAGGGAGCAAATAAGAGAAGTTTATTGTTAGCGTTAACATACAGTTTGTGGGCTCATTCACACATGTGCATTGTAGCAATGCACACTAAAATACATGCACACTATCACAATGCATGGCAACTCACCTGTTCTATGTGTGGTGCGTTGAGGTGCCATTGATTGCGAATGACCCCCAATGCATTGTACAGTAGAATCCAATACACTACACAACGCATGAAATGCATTTATCTTGTGTGATACAATGTATTTAAAAAAAAAGGGTCATGCATATTTTTCATCCGTAGTGTTGCATTGGCAGCCCATTTATAATGAACGGGCCACCTTAATGCAATTCCCGCTAACGCAATAGATTGCTTTGGTGTGAATGGGCCCCTTTTTAAGCCTCTTGCCATATACTGTACAGTATATCATTACCTGTTATACGGTGCCTTCCTCTTAGTTCAGCGAGGATCTAGTTTGGCTTCAGGGCACCAAATCCGGCGACCTGGGCTACGAAGGGCTGGGTTGCTCCAAAGATGAAATGCAGTCGGCTCCTTCGGACTTCTAGCTGCTCGCAGCAGGTTGACGTGCAGGGAAATCGAGAGGGAGATTAAACAAAAGAGATCTTGTGCAATTACTCCCTGGATATTCCGGCAAGTGTGAACATGTTCCCCTACAGAGCTTCCCTCTGTTAAAGGGTAATCTGTTAATGATTCCGGTCAACTTTACAAAGGAGCAGGGACTGAGGGAGGGGGACAGGAGGAGGGACATACCAGAAAAGAAACAAGAGAACAATGTTCGTCAGGAGGACAAACCAGAGCACACAGGATCTGCTGTTTCATACTCGCTGCGATGATCTAAATTAGATTATTGTGTTCGCAACATGTTTCACGCTGTGTAAAGCCTGCAGGCGACAGGGCAGTCCCTGTGTCCTCACTGGATCAGTGGGGCTGATTTACTAAAAGCAAAGTGCAATTGCTCCAGAGCTTAGTAAATGAAGTAAGGCTTCACTTTGCAAAGAATACCCAATCACGAGCAAGGAAAATAAAAACAAACAGCGGTTTTCCTTGCACATGATTGGATTATGGAAGTCAGCAGAACTTCTACTCATTTATTAAAGCGGAGTTCCGACCGCTCTCCCCTCACCAGCAAAAAATACTTTACACATACTATAGCTGCTGACTTTTAATATTAGGATGCCAAACCTCGGGTTTGGTGGTCAGTGGAAGTAAAAAAAATAAATCACATAGTGCCTGTGGTCAGTAGGAGGAGAGATAATACCCCATCGTTGGTATCAGAAGAAATAGTTCCCCATCAATAGTGCCCCATCATTGGTGTCAGTGGCAGGAATAGTGCCCCATCATTGGTGTCAGTGGCAGGAATATTGCCCCATCATTGGTGTCAGTGGCAGGAATAATGCCCCATCACTGGTGTCAGTGGCAGGAATAGTGCCCTATCACTGGTGTCAGTGGCAGGAATAGTGCCCTATCACTGGTGTCAGTGGGAGAGCAGTGTTGCAATGTTTATATCAGTGGATGGAAGTATGGCCCATCATTGGTGCCAGTGGAAGGAATAGGGCCCCACTGTTGTCGTCAATGAAAGGAATTATGCCCTACTGTTGATTTCGGTGGAAAGAATGGTGCCTCATCATTGGTGTCAGTAAGAGGAAATAATGTCTTTAAAGTGGGGTGCCCCCTAAAAAAAAAAATTTAAAAATCAGCAGCTACAAATACTGCAGCTGCTGACTTTTAATAATCGGACACTTACCTGTCCCAGGGTCCAGCGATGCGGGGGGATCGATGCCCCCCCCTTCCCCTGCTCCGATCGGCGACGCCGGCATTCTTACTGTGGGCACCCGGCTGTGGCTTCACAGCCGGGCACCCACTGCGCATGCGCGGGCGGCGCCGCGCGCCGTGATACGCCGCACAGTCATCTGGGACCTGTCACGTGTCCCAGATGACTGACTGCACCGAGGGGAAGTGATGTCAGTGCCAGGGCACTGAAGGAGGCAGACTACGTGGGACCCCCTAGCAACAGGCATTTGCTAGGGGGTCAAAATGTGGCACCGGAGGAGTGCCGATAGGAGTGCCGAAGAGTCAGATAAGCAGAGCTTCCACTTTTGGGTGGAACTCCGCTTTAAGCTCTGGAGCAGCTGCACTTTGGAAACTGCACAGTCTATTTGTCTTTAGTAAATAAACCCCAGTGACTCTAAGGGGTTGATTTACTAAAGGCAAATAGACTGTGCACTTTGCAAAGTGCAGTTGAACTCTGCAAGAGCAGTTGCTCCAGAGCTTAGTAAATGAACAGAAGTTCTACTGACTTCGATCATCCAATCATGTGCAAGCAAAATTCATTTATTTATTTTTTCTTGAAGTGAAGCTTTACCTTATTTACTAAGCTCTGAAGCAACTGCACTTTGCAAAGTGCACAGTCTATTTGCCTTTAGTAAAGTGACTCCTCAAACTGGTCATATACACTGGCAGATTTTCAAACTAAATTCGTATGAACATTCATACTAAAATTTTCAGTACATTTGATGATTTTTCATTAAAAAATACTTTAAAATATTGTTTGTTTTTAACATTTAATTTTGAAATGAATAGACTTTCCAAATGAAAAGCATATTCACAGTTAGGCTGGCCATAGACACCTCGTTTTTTTTTTCGATCAGAAAAAAACGAAGAGGTTGATTTACTAAAGGTAAATAGACTGTGCACTTTGCAAAAAAAGCTACAGAAGAGGTTGATTTACTAAAGGTAAATAGACTGTGCACTTTGCAAGGTGCAGTTGCACTCTTTAGATTGAAAACAACCATCCATTTGACCCCACTGATGATTAAAAAATTGAATGAACGTTCTTCAAACCTAACATTTTCTCCAGAGTGACAGTGGCTGCAGCTGCCTGATCAGCATTTTTTTTTTTAAAAACTTTATTGAAATGTCACTGTGTGTTTAATGTTTCTAAACCGGGGGCGTGGCTAGCCAGCAGAGCGGATGGTCGCATACTAGCTCAGCTCCGTCAACCACCGGACTTAGAAGGCGGAATTGCAACGACTACAGCCCTCGTTTCAGGCTATAATTGCCCACATAGGGTGCGGGAACATCCCTAGATGACATCTCGTAAGAGAAAAGACCTTACCCGGCCGGGTAAGATGACTGACTTCTTTGCTCAGCCGAGCCGACAGAAGGCCCAAGATGGCGCCGGCCACCGGAGCGACGCCACACGCGGCCCTCACAATCAGACTCACCGCGCGGCGAACCAAGCACGCCACAACAACAAAAATACAGAGGGACAGCGGCATCCATACTCACCTCCACCGTCGGCCTCATCCAGTCCAGCAAAAAGCAGGCAAAGGACACAACAGGAGGACATGGAGAAGCTGGAGGTAAGCGCCCTTGACTCCTCACTAGACGACACTAGGGAGTTGCAAGACTCCATAACCGAGTTCCCAACACTGAATCAACCAGTTATGGATACCACTCTCAAAGACATGTTAGTGTCCCTACGCACAACCCTGCATGCTGACATGTTAGCTATAACACAGCAGTTTAAAAAGGAGGTCACAGCGGTCTCAAGCAGAGTATCCCACATTGAAACAAAAATGGAGGACTTTACCGCCACATTCAATGACCTGGTGGACGCTCATAACGACAGAGAAGACGAGATTACCTCTATTAAAGAGAAATTAGCAGATTTAGAGGACAGATCGAGACGTAACAACGTCAAAATCCGTGGAATACCCGAAACAGTTAAACCCCCAGAGTTAAAGGGGTACTTCACAAATCTCATGAAATTAGCGCTTACAGAAGCTCCCCTAGAGGAATTGTTAATTGACCGCATTCACAGACTGCCAAGGCCAAAAAACATCCCATCCCACCTGCCAAGAGACACAATAGTCAGAATACACTTCTACCACATAAAGGACAGATTTATGGCGGTAACAAGGAAGAAGGAAGACCTACCGGACGAACTGGTGGACCTCTCATTCTTTGCAGACTTATCTGCATACACTAAGCAAAGGCGCAGACAACTTGCGACGATTACCAAACCATTATACAACCACCATATCCCATACAAATGGTTGTACCCGGCTAAATTACTCATAACATATGAGGACAGGCCACATATTGTGTCTACCGTAAAGGAAGGCATCCGCCTCATGAAAGAATGGCAGATTCTGGAACCCCAAGGTGACGAAAGAGACCCACCACATTCCCTGCCCTCTACCCGCACAAGCTCTGAAAATGAAACAGGCTGACATAACGAAATTGCAGCACTACTCTTCCGCCTGAAAGTCCGGAAAGACGAATCTTGCTTGAACCACACCAGTTTTGGTACCTGACTGACCGCTCTTCCCCCAAATATTAAGCGGTGTTTCACCAGCACGGATTCCACTGGAATCGCCAATTTATTTTTACTCCAGTTTACCCGGTTGTTTTTTTTTAATTTCCCTTCTCTTTCCCTCATACCCATTCCTCCCCCACCCTCCCTTTCACCCTCTATTGTTACAGGATCAGCACTACAACTACCCGCGCAACATCCAGGTCGAGAAAGAAAATCCCTACAGCAACGTAAAGAAGTACAGATTCACCTAAGAACAGGAAGCCTCACCACTCTGGACTTCCTCTCCCTATACTCATTTTTATACCACATCCTGAGGTACGTGCAAAACACAACACAGCATGGCTTTTAAAATAGCCTCATTGAACGTCAAGGGCCTAAACAGCCCTCACAAAAGGCAAATGGCATGGAAAGAAGCCGGACGGCTTCGGAGTGACATAATTTGTTTCCAGGAGACACACTTTATGACGGGGAACCACCCCGTATTCTCTAATCGCAATTACCCCCACACCTTTTTTGCTAACGGTCCGAAGAAAAAGGCAGGAGTAGCCATTGCGATTAAAGACTCAGCGAAATTCTCACTAACAGAATCATATGCAGACCCATCTGGAAGGTTCCTTATACTTGTATGTGAAATAGCAAAAACCAAGTACACAATAGTTAATGTATACCTGCCAAATGTCAAACAGAACCGCTTTCTACGGAAGATATGGAAAAAGATCACTGCTGTCAAACAAGGATATCTACTCATATGTGGGGACTTCAACTTAATCCCAAATAAGGATCTTGACGTATCCTTTAAATCCCAGCAAAAATCTCGCAGACCTACCCTAGCGCAATTTATCCTGTCATCGGGTCTCCAGGATGTTTGGAGGTGCCAACATGCATCGGAAAAGGACTTTACTTTTTTTTCTAATGTTCACCACTCGTACTCACGTATAGACTTAATGCTGGTAGACAAATTTTTACTTCAGAAAATCTCTCGCTCTGACATACATGTAATTACGTGGTCTGATCACGCACCCGTTTCCATGAGCGTGGGGGATCACCCTGCTGAAACTAGAGCTAACAGGTGGCGAAATGATGTATCATTGATGTCACAACCTGAAAATCTAAATAGACTTAAAACAGCCATGAAGGAATTTTTTGTTCTAAACTCACCTTCGGTAGCTGATCCCTTCACGCTCTGGAATACGCATAAAAGTTTCATGAGGGGCTTACTTATTCAATTAAGTGCTCTAACCAAGAAGCAGAGGAGGCAGCGGCTCAACGATCTCTTAAGTAGAATAGAACAATTAGAAGCTTTGAACAAACAAAACACTACGCAAAAGGTGAGGGAATTACTGTTTCAAGCTAGACAGGAACTGCGCACACACCTGGTTTCCCAGCAAGAGAACCGCTTTCGTGCTCTGAAGGCAAACAGCTACCGTTACAACAACAAGGCGGGGAAATTGCTGGCAAACCAGCTGCAGGAAAAACAGAAACAACAAAAAATTCATAGCATGCATAACCCCAAAACAAAACAAACAGTGTACAACCCCAAAGAAATTGCTGATGCCTTCAGCGATTACTACGAGGCTTTGTATAACCTCAAAAACGACCCTGACACACACCAACCATCTGACCAACTAATTTCGGACTTTCTAGAGTCCATCAATCTCCCAAAAGTACCTAATACAGAATTGGACGTTTTAAACGCTCCCACGTCCATTACCGAAATCAGTAAAATTATTAAAAGTATGCCCCACAACAAATCTCCAGGCCCGGACGGTTACTCGTCCGAATATTACCGGTTATTCTGCAGTGAACTATCTCCTTACATGAAAGAGATCTTTGATGCCGCTGTGTCTAGTGCCTCATTCCCGAAGGAAATGCTAACAGCCACTATAATTACCATACCTAAACCTGGTAAGGACCCCTCAACCCCGCAAAATTTCAGACCAATATCACTATTAAATGTTGATGTGAAGGTATATGCAAAATTGGTGGCCAACAGGCTTGCCTCCATCTTGCCGAGGTTAATCCACCAAGATCAGGTGGGCTTCGTGAAGGGGAGGCGGGCCAATGACGCCACTAGGAGACTAATAAACCTGATACACCTTGCCGAAAGAAGTGGGGGGCCTTCTCTGCTTCTTGCCCTGGACGCAGAGAAGGCCTTCGATAGGGTCCACTGGGGATACCTATCCCAAGTATTACAGAAATTTGGAATTGTGGGTAGGATCCAACAAGCCATATTAGCTCTCTACTCGTCTCCATCTGCCTTTGTGTATACAGAGGGGATGTTCTCAAAAAACTTTAACATAACAAATGGCACACGCCAAGGTTGCCCCCTTTCGCCCATCATTTTTGCCATGATGATGGAACCACTAGCGGAAAAGATTAGACAGCATCCAGGAATCCAAGGAATCCTCTCGCATAAAACACAGCATAAAATTTCACTATTCGCGGACGATGTCATTTTGACACTGTCCGACCCTTACTCTTCACTCACAGCAGCACACAATACGTTAGTCGCATTCAGTAAAATTGCGTATTACAAAGTGAACGAAAACAAATCTAATATTTTAGGCATAGCGATAGACAAAAAGTTAAAGTTTAGCATACAAAAAGCCCTCCCATACCCGTGGGCCTCTAGCTCCATTCCTTACCTAGGGATACAACTAACCCCAGCTATCTCCAACCTATTCAAAGCCAACTATTCCCCATTAGAACAGAAACTACAAAAAGATATAACTAGGATTCAAAATCACTTCATGTCATGGCATGGTCGTTTAGCGGCCTACAAAATGTTACTACTGCCAAAAATAACGTACCTATTTAGAACCCTGCCAATATCCATCCCTGACTCCTTTCTCAAAACACTACAAAGACAGATGATAAAATTCATCTGGGCAGGTAAAAGATCTAGGTTCCCACTCCAAATGATGCATAAACATAAGAAAGCAGGGGGATTGGGAGTCCCCTCCCTGAAAGACTACTATGTAGCGGCAATAGTAGATCAACTTAAAGACTGGAGTACCCAATCTGCATCCAAACCCTGGCATCAACTAGAACACGCATGGATCTACCCTAGAACCTTACAGTCCCTACTTATAGCAAGTAACCATTGTAACACTGGATTACATACACACCATCCCACTATCCAGGCCGCTTTAGAAGCCTGGAAATACCTTAAGTCAGCTCACAAGTCAGAATCAGCCAATGTAGAGATCCCTATACTAATGGAATCCCTAGGCTGGCTAATCCCAAACCTAAACACTGCAACATGGGTAAAAGGGGGGGCGAAAGTAGTGCAGGATATCACACAGAAGGGCAATCTACTAGCTTTCGCAGATATCCAGGCAAGATTTAATATCCCTTCCTCGGAATTCCTAACTTATCTCCAGATATCCTCTTGGTTCCGACAAACTAGTAGTACGCACACCTCAGTCCCGAAACAGATTTGGAGCTACCTTACTTCAGTAGACACCAGAGCCAAGGGCATATCCCTTATTTATAACTTCTTATATAACAAATCCTCCTTTCACAAGTACACCCACTATAGCAAGTGGGAAACCGATTTGGGGAAAACCTTCACAGAGCAACAATGGCTAGCAGCCGCTCGTAACAACATTAAATTCTCGAGATGCTCAAACTATGAGGAACTAGCGGCAACATTTACAGCAAGATGGTACCTAACACCCTACATAATGGCTAAGTTTCCAGGAAACAACACCAATCTCTGTTGGAGGGGATGCGGCCAGGTGGGTACACTGATCCACACGTTGTGGTCATGTCCCCACCTCCGTAGCTTCTGGAATGAAATCTTTAAACTCATTGCACAAATTACGGGGATCATTAGTCACCCCACACCCGAGAAAGCCATACTAAGCATAGATATTACAGATTATCCAATCTCTGAAAGAGCAATAGCAATGCAAATCATATTTGCCGCTAGGTCCTTGATAGTCACTAACTGGAAATCAAATGAAATTCCGTCGAAATTTGAAGTAATAACCAAAGTAAACATCATTTCAGAATACGAAAAGATTCTAGCCTATAGAGACGGCTTAGGTCCCAGATACGTATCTAACCGGTTATCATGGAACTCACTGTACAAAGTGAATAAATGAAGTTTGTACAATTACCATAGGATTATACTTCAAAAGGAATATTGGAGCACTGTATTTCCTGTAACCCCCCCCCCCCCCCCCCCCCTCCTTCTTCTTCCCTTCCCTCTTTTTCCCATCTCTTCCCCCCCCCCCCCCCCGTTATTATTTGAATGTTGGAAAGTATATAGCTACCTGTAGTTACAAGGCAGTTTAACAATACTTCGTATCTATATATTGATGTTATCTAGTTCGAAATGCTTCTAAGGTATAAAAGGTAAGAGCAAAGTAACCAAACTATTAAAAGATAAAGAAATACCCAGACTACATGTTACAGATACCAAGTACTAGCAGTCTAACAATGTTAACAGTGGCATATTATGAGTGTCTGTACAATCCTGAAAAATGTATGCACTACAAGTTGGTTTTTGTATTGTTTGTTACCAATTTTTCTTTTCAATAAAAAATATTCCCTTTTTTGTCAACTTTATTTGAATTGCAAAAAGTGACACTTTATTTATGTCACTGCACAGAATTGCGGTGCTTTGTGCTACAAAGAGGCAAGTCCTACGCTTTCTTCCCCTGTACTGAGATAAAATGCAGCATGTCTGCATTATATCGCAGCTCACTGCACCTCCGGACTGCATTGCAGTGTAAATTGGGGGAAAATAGAAAACAATTGTATTCTGTTTGTCCTAGCGATGACTGGTGTTGTTCCTTGAATGGTACTTGTGCCAAGCAAGCAACCTCCTGTGTGCGGTAAGCAGCAGGGCATCGGCTCTGCACAGGACCCAGAGGCTAGTGGTGATCACTGTAGTAGTGGTGCCTACCACAGTGATTTCATGCCTCCACGGAGATCCCACAAGTATGGCAGATTCATACTTACATTGGTCCAAGCTGGACCAATGTAGTACACCCATGTAGTACAGTCCCAGTTAGTGTAGGTTTACTAGGAAAATTTATTTTAGCTCCTCTGCAATCAGTGGAGCAAGGATTGATTGTTCTGGTCTGCTCAGTGTTTCACAGGCTGCTGGTCTGATTGCTTCCCCCCTGCATTCTAGAGGATTCCAGAATTACAGTGGGAGGAAGGATAAGAGAGCATCCTGAATATTTATGGAGACCCAGCCAATCCCTGGAGAAGTGTGTAAAGTAGGTGGCTGGAGAGCCCATAAATAGTCTGAAGCCTGAGTTTGTTGGATACTGGGTTCAGTCCTGCCAGAGAAGTCCCCTCTCTGAGGGAATCTGTCCCTCTGGGCAGTCTGCTGGGGCTGCTTCTTGGAGGTTATCGAGCCTTTAGTCTAAACCAGGGGTGCCCAACCTTTTGAAGAGTGAGGGCCACTTAAGCGACTTGTTAACTGGTCGCGGGCCACAATAAGTGGAGCGGACAGAATACAGATCTGTGTCCGCTCTGTATATGCAGAGTGGACATGGACACAGCCCACTCTCTGTGGGCCCCCCTATCCGATCCAACCAGATGGAAGGGGACGGATCCCCTTCTGTTTTTTTAGTGGATCGGATTGAAGGTAGGTGGGTGCAAATGGACACAATGGAGGGTCCTCGTGGGTTGAACCGATCCTGTGAAAGGGGCCTAAGGCTACTTTAACACTGATGTGCAGCAGTTTACCTGCACTGCGGGTGCAACACAGTGCACCTGTGGCTTTTCTGCAGGTTAGCTGCACTTTGCCATTGATGTCTATTATATCCTGCAGGTGTGGTGCACTTTCTGAAAGCGCACCAAACCTGCAGATAACAGAAGTCTATGACTCAGTGCAGGTAACCCGAAGGTACAATGCGCTGCACCTGCGGATCCGTTTGAAAGCAGCCAAGTAACCACTGCAGAACAGATATGCCCATATATGCACTGCTTTTAGTAATAAACTTACCTTTAATAACAGTCTTCCATTCAGGTATCGTCGGCTGTTGCTGTCCCAGGCAGAATGCATTTGGTATCACTCCGCTTGGGACAGGAGTCGGTGCTATACTGGAAGCATCAGCAAATGCGGCTCTGCTCCCTCCACAGCCGCTTTCTTCCTTTACCGCTGGCTTCATTTAAAATGCTGATGCTCTGGGATGGCGGGTCAGCAACCCACGATCTGGGCTTGAGAACCTGCTATCCCAAAGCAGGAGGTCGCAGGCCACATCAGAAGGCTCTGCGGGCCACATGTGGCCCCGGGCCACTGGTTGGGCACCCCTGGTCTAAACTGTGGGGGGCTATTTACTAAAGTCTGGGATTTGTCCCTACGGTCTGAAGATCTTACTGGAGGATATCCAGTGGAGGCTGGAGGAAAGAGTGTCCAGTGGTTCTGTAGTATCGTGAGTCTCTGTCTCCCTCACTGAAGAGAGGCCAGTGGATATCAGAAGGAGGCAACTGATCCTGTGGTAATGTGAGCACTGACCTGATCCTGGGGTCTAAAGACTCAGTGCTACAAAGAGGCAAGTCCTACGCATTCTTCCAGCAAGTACCAAACTGTGTGAAAGGTCTCTGTCAGAATAGTGAGAAGAGAGGTGTCTTTGGTTGATTCAGTTCTTTCGGGATAGCCCATGTCTTCCCCATACCCATCCAAGTTCAGCAATAGAAATTCAAAAAAGACATCCCTAGACTGTTTCATTTTTGAGCCAGTGAGAAGGAAGAAAATTCCATGTGCCTGGCTGTGTATGCACTAAGTTGCAGAAACGGGACCTTCAAAGCCCGCGGAACATTTGGGGGTACGCTATGCCTGGTTTGTGTGGATGGTGGAAATGAACAGTGTATGGGCAGCTTTACTCAGATTTAATCTCTTTGTGGGCTGGTGATAAGTTTCTTGTGTGCACTACTCTGTCTTTTGTGGTTGTTTTCCTGTGTCGCTGTATACTTTGTACTGTGGTGTCTACATGCAGCTAATCCCTTTGAGTGTTTAATACACAAATGTCAGATTACTTCTGCTGAATCCGTATCTAAGTAATACAAAGTTTCTCAAACAATACAAGATATGTACATACTATGCCCCGAGGGGAGAAATAGTTGTGCATTTGCCAAAGTGTAAACATCGGATAGATGCATACCTCCCAACAGTGCCTGATTTGGAACAGTGTCGCTCTGTCCCTCTTTCCCAATCATTTGTCCCTCATTTTGATCTCATCTATATAGATGTATATAAAATGCACTTTTTATCTTTAAAAAAGTGTTTCCCAGTGCTAAACATTTCATCCAATTTCTAAATTGCTGCATCTGTAAATGTCTAAAGCCAATATAAAAGGAATAGTAGTGGTGAAAAAGCACTTGTGGGTTTAACCAATCTGTTTTTTGGCATAATGCTCCATTACATTAAAAGGGGCATGGCAGGGGGTGTGTTCTATGCCTACCTACTTTTGATAAAAGATGTCCCTCATTCCCATTTCAAAAAGTTCAAAATAAACACTCTGTGGGCATTATCCCTCAAACCAACCAAAATAACACCCATCACCTCCAATGTATGCAGGGTGATGGTAAATGAAATGTAACTATATGTGTGCTCACGGAGTGATACCAACACCAAAGTAAAAAAAAAAAAATAGAAAAAAAACTCCTTTAAGTGCACTGTATTCGGGCGTCGGACACAGTGCACTATGGAAGGCACCATGTCAATGCAATCACAAGATTGCAGACGAGGCGCTTCATTTGCAGGATTTTTACCTACTTTGTGGCGCATTCCATCGCGCCAAACAACTTCCGTCCAGGTGCTTTGTTGTTGTAGTTAAGAGGTTACTTCAGGTTTCCCTGTACCAGAGGAAAACCGGAAGTGACGTCTGAAGCTCCGTGGAATGCACGGCCCGAGCGGAGCTGGTAAGGCTCTAAGGCTGCAAAATAGGTGAACTGCGAGCGCCATGATTGGCACTCGCAGTTCACTCAGCTGTGTTAGGAAAGCAAATGAATATTCCCTTTCCTAACACTGAACCGCCTCTCCGCCAATCAGGTGCTCAGGTCTGTTACCTGTCACCTGATTGGCTGAAATGACAGGCGCCGCTATTGGACGCCTATCAAGAGGAGAGATTGGGAGATGAGGCAGGAGAGGAGACGCATGAAGGACCCCACTCGTCGCCATCAACCAATGCCCCACAGACACAGGGTAAGTGCCGGGCAGACAGCGAGTGGGCAGGGGGCACACTAGCAGAATTTAATGGGAACACTGGCAGCGTTTTATGGGCATACTGGCAGCATATGATGGGCAGTTGGGCACACTGGCAGAATTTGATGGGCAAACTGGCAGCATTTGATGGGCACAGTGGCAGCGTTTGATGGGCACAGTGGCAGAATTTGGCACAGTAGCTGCATTTGATGGCACAGTGGCTGCGTTTGATGGCACAGTGGCAGCATTAAGCACAGTGGCAGCGTTTGATGGCACAGTGGCTGCGTTTGATGGCACAGTGGCTGCATTTGATGGCACAGTGGCAGCGCTTGATGGCACAGTGGCAGCGCTTGATGGGCACAGTGACAGTGTTTGATGGCACAGTGGCAGCATTTGATGGCACAGTGGCTGCATTTGATGGGTATAGTGGCTGCGTTTGATGGCACAGTGGCTGCAATTGATGTTTTTTTTTTTTCAAAATGTTTTCAGTTTGTTTGCGCCCCCCCCAAAAAAATTTGAGCCACAGCCGCCACTGCAAATAGTTAAAACATGTATTTTACACTCATAAGATGTGACCATCCATAAATTGTTACTGAAGCCAGCATAAATCACATCATATACATATACACTCACCTGTCACTTTATTAGGTACAACTGGCTAGTACCATTTAGGATCACCTTTTCTCTTCAGAGCTGCCTACATTCCTTGTGGCATAGATTCAACAAGGTGTTGGAAACATTCCTCAAGGATTTTGGTCCATATTAGCATGATAGAATCACGCAGTTGCTGCAGATTTGTCGGATGCACATCCATGATGCGTATCTCCCGTTCCACCATGTCCCAAAGGTGCTCTATTGGATTGAGATCTGGTGACTGTGGAGGCCATTGGAGTACAGTGAACACATTGTCATGTTCAAGAATCCAGTGGTGAGAGGATTTGAGCTTTGTGACATGGTGTATTATCCTGCTGGAAGTAGCCATCAGAAGATGGGTTCACTGTAGTCATAAAGGGATGGACATGCTCAGAAACAATACTCAAGTAGGCCGTCGCGTTTAAACGATGCTCAATTGGTACTAAGGGACCCAAAGGTGAAAATATCCACCACACCATTACACCACCAGCCTGAACTGGATGGATCCATGTTATCATGTTGTTTACGCCAAATTCTGACACTACCATTTGAATGTTGCAGCTGAATTCAAGACTCATCAGAGCAGGCAACGTTTTTCCAATCTTCTATTATCCATATGTATATGTATCTATATGTATATATATATTTTAGTGGGCCTGTGCGAATTGTAGCCTCATTTTTCTGTTCTTAGCTGACAGGAGTAAATGATTGTGTGTGAAAATCCCAGTAGATCAGCAGTTTTGGAAATACTCAGACCAGCCCGTCTGGCACCCACAACCATGCCAGGTTCAAAGTCACTTAAATCCCCTTTCTTCCCCATTATGTTGCTCAGTTTGAAGATTGGCAAGTCGTCTAGATGCCTAAATGCATTGACTTGCTGCCATGTGATTGGCTGATGTGAAACCAAGCAATTGAACAGGTGTAACTAATAAAGTGGCCATTGAATGTAGTTGTTTATTGTATGGCATCTGCTGACTTTTAACAAACACAGAAAAGGCTGAAACTCTGCTTAACCTTCCTGGCGGTATGATTATGTCATATTTTTTCATCTCAAAGCGGTACGTTTTGCATAGAAATTTGGCATTTTATATTGTAGGCCTGTAATTCCTAGTAATAACACACATAAATCTGTCCAAACAAGAGTCTAGTAGATATCACAGGTATGATAAAGTTTGAAACACGAAATCATAAATTATAATATAATAAATAACTATAAATAATAATAAAAAAAAAATAATATAATATTAAAATTAATTTCCCCACGATTCACTATCGCTCAATTCTGCAAGTGTTCTAATTTACTATCGCTTTTTTCTAGCTGGTCTAAAACCACTTTTGATGTAAAGGGACACTCTTTGGTTGCCATGGATAATCTCAAGTTTTCAGGCAGAAAGAACAGTATATATAATATAAAACTGCATGCAGGGCACTGGACAAAGCACTAGGGACAAAAGGAATGTGCAATGATTTGATACAGTAATGTAATCTGTAAGATTACACTGTACTGTATGTGTTCTGTATTTTGTACTTTTTGAATTTGCCGCCGGGCTACGGCCCCATGCGTCGCAATGCTCGCAGGGAACGGAGCCCAGAACACAGAGGCATCAAGCGGAGAATACAGAAGGGGGACATCTCAGGATGCTGGGTACAAGGTAACCAACTTGGACCAGGATACTGAGATGCAATCCCCAGTGTGGCTCGGGGTTACCGTTAATGGTACTGAAATTTAACCCTGAGCCACACTCGGGAATACCGCCAGGGAGGTTAAGCTGGTTCTTCCAATAAGCAGACATTTCCACTTACCTTACTCTGGGAAGTTATGTAGCTGTCTTATATGCTGTGCCAGATGATATTTTGTTAACCTCTTTGTATTATGTTGGAATTGTATTGCCAGGGTATAGATGGCTCTGTATTTTGTAACTACTTTCTTTTGAAAATTAATAAAAATGATTGAAAGAAAAATGGTATGATTAATATCCACTTATACATAGTGCCTATAACCAGCATATTAGTATAACAAGATTTACCATTTTCATATTTTACTTTGTATTTGTCTTGAAGCCCTGATAAAGGGGGTGGTGCTTTGCTGCCAAAATGCGTCGGTTGTCTTGAGAATCATCACAGCTGTTTTGGGGACCTTTATAAATTGGTCCGTTCTCCTTTTTTGGGTTTACATTTTGGGTGACCTCCCTGGGCGCTCATTGAAGGGTAGCACTGATTGGATGTAAACTGCCTTATCAAAGCCAGTGAGCTTTGATTGTCATCCTTGCCCCTCCCTGCCAGCGATCTTCTGGGACACGTCACAGGTCCCAGAAGATTACCTGGCCAATAGCAGAGCGCAGCGCGACTCGCACATGCGCAGTGCGTGCCCGACCATAAAGCCGTAAGCTGTCATGGTCAGGTGCCCACAGGCAGGGCCGCTGATAGGCCAGTACAACTGACCCTGTTCTACTGGGCCCAGCCAGCAGGGGGGCCCGGGAAATCTGAACAGTCGGAATTAATGCAGAATAAGAAATAAAATATTCCTCCAGCCAGCATCCCATGACCCATCACCAAACGATCCAAGAACAAGACATCCATGCGTTATGGCCCATAACGCATGTGCTGCCTGCAGAGACAGTGCCATCCATGCCGCCAATGCCATAATGTGCTGTAGACAATGCCATTAATGCCCGCCATTGCCATAATGTGCTGCAGACAGTGCCACCAATGCCATAACACATGTGCTTCCAGCACAGACAGTGCCACCCATGCTGCTAATGGCATTATGGCATTGGCAGCATGGGTGACACTGTCTGCAGTAAATTATGGCATTGGCATGTCCCGCTGTCAAGTCGCTGATCGCCACCATTACTAGTAAAAGTAAATAAAAAAATACATAAATACATCCCAAAGTTTGTAGACGCTAGAACTTTTGCGCAAACCAATCAATATACGTTTCAAAAATATGTAGCAGAATACATATTGGCCTTAACTATTGAAAAAATTATATTTTTTTATTTTTTTATTGGATATGTTTTATATAGCAGAAAGTAAAAAAAAAAATCTATATATTTTTTTTCAAAATTGTTTTATTTTTTGGTGATAGCGCAAAAAGTAAAAATCTGGGGAGGGGTCAGGGGTGGGGACAGGGGTAGGGTCCCCATCAATTAGCTGTACGGGGCCCCATGATTTGTTTGAGAGCCACGTCGCACGACCCGCGCAATTGTCAGTTCAAGCGACGCAGTGCCGAAACGCAAAAAGTGCTCTGGTCTTTGGCAAGCAAAATGGTCCGGGGCTTAAGTGATTAATAAAATAAAAGTGCTCCCCCTCAAAAAAAAAGTAGCAAAAATAGTACAGAAGGGAGGAATGATGGGTTTTAGGATTAGATTATTAATGCTGTTTGTGTCCCCTACTCTATCTAAGGGGATTCTTCTCACTGCCTATTGTGTCTCTAAGACAGGAAGTGAAGGGAAATCTTCCCAAGGAAATCTTCCACCAATCAAAAAATAAATAAAAAATATTGTCTTCAGATGCACCCTAAGATGGTCTTTTTTTTGAACATGTAAATAAATTCAATAGTATACAGTCCTGATCACTGCATGTACAAAATTAAATATACACTCATAATCAAAATAAATTGCAGATAAAACAACACTTTTTTTAAAATCTATTAGTGTTTGTTGGATGCAGGATTGTTTCAAAGATAATATGTTGGGTTCTGAATTCCATTGTCATCTATTCATCCAGGAACCTCTAGGATCTATACAGAAACCGCTAGGATCTATAAACCTTTAGGATCAATGACAATTTGCTGCACACTTTAATAGCTTCAAAGCCTTCTCAGTCACTTTCTGACTTGTCAATAATTCACTGCATTGTGAGCAGGGCCGCTAACGGAGCGTGAATAGAATGGCTGCTTTGTATCATGAACGTGTTTTCAGGAACAGATCCGGAACAATTCTATTGTAGCTTGCATTTAAGGGCTAAGTTCTATTATAACATAAAAAAATATAACAAGTGAAATATTTTTTAGGATATCTAAGCAGTGAAAGTAATGATATTTCCAGCACAATTAAATATCTTTCTTATATATACCTTCTGCTTATCATTGAATTGGGGCATGTGTATGCAAGTGCAAAAGTTGGTGTAAATCTGCGTTATGCCGCGTACACGCGACCGGACTTTCCGGCAGAAAAGGTCAGACTGAATCATTCCGTCAGATATTATGATCGTGTGTCGGATAATCTGATTGTTTTTCACAAAAAAATTCAGACATGTTTAAAATCTTTCCGACGGAATCAATCCCTATCGAGAAAAACGTTCTTCTGTATGCTGGTCCGACAGACCAAATACGACGCAAGGGCAGCTATTGGCTATTGAACTTCCTTTTCTAGTCCCGTCATACATCATCACGTTCAAAAAACGAACAGACTTTGGTCCGTTCGTGTGTGGGCAAGTCCGTTCGTTCGGAACACTGTCGGAACTCTGTCGGAACTGCGATGGGAAGACCGCCTGACCTTTTCTGCCGGAAAGTCCGGTCGTGTGTACGCGACATTAGAATAAAAAATACATAGCTGCTGTACACTGTGTCCTGATACAAAACACTTAATACATGATAAAACAATAGTGCAGCACTCAAGTGCTCAAATGTTATATGCAATTGAACTTCAATAGTCCATAGAGTTAAGAAGTATATATATAGTAACCAAAGTCCACAAAAGGCCCAGAAGTCTCTATTTCATGCATAGAATGCATTAAGATAAAAAAAAAAAAAAACTTAAGCCTGTACAGCCACTTTAAAGTGGAGGGCCACCCTAAAAAAAAAGCATTAATATTCTTTAAAAAATAAAAAAAATAAAAAAAAAACGTTTACCTTATCAGAAATCCCGGTTTCTAGGCAGTCTTCCTAATCTGCCTTCTTCCTACTCCGCAGTGATCTTCAGTGATCTTCAGTCTTCTGTCCTCCTCCACGTTGTCTTCTGGGTAATGGGGCGCACTGTGTTCTGGGAACTGTGTGTTCCCTAACACAGCGCGTCCCATTCACAAAGCATCGCACGACTCGCGCATGCGCAGTAGGAAACGGGCAGTGAAGCCGTAAGGTTCCACTGCCTGTTTCCCTTAGTGAGGATGGCGGCGCTGGGACCGGAGATCCGAGGGACATGTCGGCCTCAGCGCCCGACATCGCGTGCGCCCTGGGAGGGTAAGTGTACTTATTAAATGTCAGCAGCTACTTTTTTTTTGCTTTTTATTTTTTTACAGCTGAAACACCCCTTTAATAATTCAGACAAACAGCTGAATACACGTTGACTCTGATTTACCAAAGGATTAGAGCATTTTCACTTTCAAAGTGAAGTAAATAGAAGTATAGCTAAAACCCAAAACAAACATTTTGGATCAACCAGCGCTCTCCTCTTTCCTCTAAAGCTTCAGGTTGTTGGTGGGCCCTCAACATTCTCATTTACAATACACGACTGATGGTCCTGCATTACACGTGATGACATCAGAGTGTGACTGAAAGATGGTGATTGCATGGAGAGGAGGAACCTGCAGAAAAGAGGATTAAGTAAAGTTAACCACTTCAGCCCCGGACCAATTTTCAGCCAAAGGACCAGGCCCCTTTTTGCGATTCGGCACTGCGTCGATTTAACTGACAATTGCGCGGTCGTGCGACGTGGCTCCCAAACAAAATTGGCGTCCTTTTTTTCCCACAAATAGAGCTTTCTTTTGGTGGTATTTGATCGCCCCCTGCGGTTTTTATTTTTTGCGCTATAAACAAAAATAGAGCGACAATTTTGAAAAAAATGCAACATTTTTTGCTTTTTGCTATAAGAAATATCCCCAAAAAGTATATAAAATTTTTTTTTTTCTCAGTTTAGGCCGATACGTATTCTTCTACATATTTTTGGTAAAAAAAATCGCAATTAGCGATTATTGATTGGTTTGCACAAAAGTTATAGCGTTTACAAAATAGGGGATAGTTTTATAGCATTTTTATTAATATTTTTTTTTTTTTACTAGTAATGGCGGCGATCAGCGATTTTTTATTGTGACTGCGACATTATGGCGGACACATCAGACATTTTTGACACATTTTTGGGACCATTGTCATTTATACAGCAATCAATGCTATTTAAATGCATTCATTCCTGTATAAATGACAGTTGTAGTGAAAGAGTTAACCACTAGGGGGAGGGGAGGGGTTATGGGCTGTGACGTGTGTGTGTTTTTTTACATTAGAGGGCGGGGCTGACGTCTGACGTCATTGATCGGCTTTCCCGATGACCGGGAACAGCCAATCAATGAAAGGCAGAGTAGGAAGCGCGGGGAGAGGTTGGTTTACACATACCTCTCCCCGTTCTTCAGCTCCGTGACCCGATCGCGGGACACCAGCGGCGATCGGGTCCGCTGGTCCCGCGGCCGGGGTCACGGAGCTCCCGACCGGGTCGCGAGCGCGACCCATGGGCAGGCATTTAAAGGGGACGTACAGGTACGTGCTTTTGCCTGCCCGTGCCATTCTGCTGACGTATATATGCAGTGGGCGGTCGGGAAGCGGTTAAAGTGCTTTTTTATGAGTAACTTAAAACAATATTAAAGTCTTGTTTTTTTATTTATTAAAATAAACATGTTATACTTACCTGCTCTGTGTAATGATTTTGCACAGAGCTGCCCCGATGCTCCTCTACTCGGGTTCTACACCGGTGCTCCTTGCCCCTCCTGCCGGGTGCCCCCACAGCAAGCAGCTTGCTGTGGGGGCACCCAAGCAGGCACACTCCCAACCTGCGGCTCTGTGTGTTGATTCACACACTGAGCTGCGGCTCGGCCCCAACCCCTCCGCCTCCTGATTGGCTCACTGGCTGTGATTGACAGGAGCGGGAGCCAATGGCTCATGCTGGTGCCGAAACCAATCAGAAGTGTAAGTTCCCGGAGAGCCAAGGCTCTCATGGACATCGCTGGATTGAGAGGGGGCTCAGGTAAATATTTGGGGGGGGGGGGGGGGGGTGCTGTACACAGACGTTTTTTCAACCTTCATGCATGAAGGTAAAAAGCCATGTGCCTTTACAACCACTTTAAGCAAAAACAAGCAATTATCCTTTTTAGTGCAGGGAGAGCCCCACTGCAAGGGTATTTTTTTCTTCTTAATTCCCTGAAGTTCAGCTTTAAACAAGTTAAACGTCTCATTTTTATAGCAGGGATGTTACTGTATAACTGTCCTTTTACTTCAGCTCCCTTCCCAGAACTGCTGGGTATCTAAGCAACCTGTCTCTGTTATGGTACTTAAGCTTGCTTAACATAAGTTAACATTTAATGGATCGTGTCCTGGTACTATAATGCCAAAGCAATTAAGCAGTTGGGAAATACTTCTGAGATGCTGCTTATGGTTAAGGCTTTATTTAGTGCCTTTTCAACCGTAAGCTACAACTTGGAGACACTTTATAAAAGAATATTATAGAAATGACTTTCATTCACAGTAATTTTACCCAGTTTAATAAAAACGACTTACTGGAAGAAGTTCTGAAGAGCAAATACTAAAATTACTTGTTTTTTTACTTTAATGCATTCTATGTATGAAGATAAAAAAAACCTTCAGTGTTCATCTGCCCCCACATCTTCCTCCCCCACTACTTACATGAGCCCAATTCCGATCCAACGATGTGCACGAGAGCAGTGGCTCTCCAGGGTTCTCTGTCTCCTTATTGATTAAGGCAGCAGCAGGAACCATTGGCAATCACAGCTAGTGAGCCAATGAGGATGGAGTAGACATGGGAACCGTCAAAAAATGTGTTTCGTTTAGTTCCGTTTCGTAAAAAAATAAAATTCGTAATTTGTAATTCGTGTACGAAATTCCGTTCGAATTCGTACGAATCGTTAAAAATTTTTGAATCGTTTTGAATCATTACGAATCGTTAATAATCACTCGCGGCTAATGAATTGCCAGTTCCCGTAACACAGAGAACAATTCGAATCCAACTACCAAATATCGAATTTCAATTAATACGAAAGAAATTATTATAGCGGATATAACGAATGATTCGAATGAATTCGAGATTCAGTCTATCTAATATCGAGAACTGTCCCTGCACAAAGTGTCATTTTTGCAGGAAAAAAAGCTATTTAAAATCACTCACGGCTAATAAATTACCAGACCCTTCAGGTCTGGGATGGATTTTAAGGGGAACCCCCAGCCAAAAAAAAAAAAAAAAAAAAATGGCGTGGGATCCCCCTTTAAAATCCACACCAGACCCTTATCCGAGCACGCAACCTGGCAGGCCACAGGAAAAGAGGGGGGACGAGAGCGCCCCCCTCCCCCTCCTGAACCGTACCAGGCCACATGCCCTCAACATTGGGAGGGTGCTTTGGGGGTCTGTGACCCCCAAAGAACCTTGTCCCCATGTTGATGAGAACAAGGGCCTCATCCCCACAACCCTGGCCATTGGTTGTGGGGGTCTGTGGGCGGGGGGCTTATCGGAATCTGGAAGCCCCCTTTAACAAGGGGACCCCCAGATCCCCCCCCCCCCCTGGTGCAATGGTAAGGGGGTACAAAAGTACCCCTACCATTTCACCAAAAAAGTGACAAAAATGGTAAAAATGACAGGAGACGGTCTTTGACAATTCCTTTATTAAAATCTTCTTTCATCTTCTTTCTTCTGGTCTTCTTCCTTTCTTCATCCTTCGGCTTCTTCCTCTTCTCCTTCTGGCATCTTCTTCCATCTTCTTCTTCCATCTTCTTCTTCCTCCGTTCCGCTTCTTCTTGCTCTGGTCTTCTCATCCGGCATCTTCTTCCATGGCGTCGGCGTCTATTCTTGGGCCGCTCCTCGCAATGGGAGGCTCCCGCTGTGTGAGGCTTAGCTGCGTCTGACAGGTCTTTTATAACGGAGGGCACCTGGTGACCCCGCCCCCCCTCTGATGTCATGGGGAAAGCCATAGGGAAGTCCCCATGACGTCCCCGTGCGTCAGAGGGGGGCGGGGTCACCAGGTGCCCTCCGTTATAAAAGACCTGTCAGACGCAGCGAAGCCTCACACAGCGGGAGCCTCTCATTGCGAGGAGCGGCCCAAGAAGAGACGCCGACGCCGTGGAAGAAGATGCCGGATGAGAAGACCAGAGCAAGAAGAAGCGGATAGGAGGAAGAAGATGGAAGAAGAAGATGGAAGAAGATGCCAGAAGGAGAAGATGAAGAAACCGAAGGATGCAGAAAGGAAGAAGGAAGAAGACCAGAAGAAAGAAGATTTTAATAAAGGAATTGTCAAAGACCGTCTCCTGTCATTTTTACCATTTTTGTCACTTTTTTGGTGAAATGGTAGGGGTATATTTGTACCCCTTACCATTTCATGCGGGGGGGCGGGATCTGGGGGTCCCCTTGTTAAAGGGGGCTTCCAGATTCCGATAAGCCCCCCGCCCGCAGACCCCCACAACCAATGGCCAGGGTTGTGGGGATGAGGCCCTTGTTCTCATCAACATGGGGACAAGGTGCTTTGGGGGGTCACAGACCCCCAAAGCACCCTCCCAATGTTGAGGGCATGTGGCCTGGTACGGTTCAGGAGGGGGGGCGCTCTCGTCCCCCCTCTTTTCCTGCGGCCTGCCAGGTCGCGTGCTTGGATAAAGGGTCTGGTATGGATTTTGAGGGGGACCCCACGCCATTTTTTTTTTTTTGGCCGGGGTTCCCCTTAAAATCCATCCCAGACCTGAAGGGTCTGGTTATGGATATTTAGGGGGGACCCCACATCATTTTTTTTTTAAATTTGAAGTGGGGTTCCCATTAATAACCATAGCAGACCTGAAGGGCCTGGTTATTGAATTTGGGGGGACCCCCACGCTTTTTTTTTTTTTTTATCAATGAATGACTGTTCTCTGTGTTACGGGAGCCGACAATTCATTAGCCGCGAGTGATTTTAAATAGCTTTTTTTCCTGCAAAAATGACACTTTGTCATTCGAATCATTCGAATCATTCGTTATATCCGCTATAATAATTTCTTTTGTATTAGTTGAAATTCGAGGGAGAGGACAGGAGCGCCGGCGGGGGACCAAAAAAGAAGAGGATTGGGGCTGCTCTGTGCAAAACCATTACACAGAGAAGGTAAGTATGACATGTTTGTTATGTAAAAATAAAAAAAAAATAGCCTTTAATATCATTTTAATGTCATCCAAGAAATATTATCTTTCTAATATCAGAAAATGTATCCAATTTTCCTTAATTGGAGACTCATAAATGTTATATTTCCAGGCTGAGCAGGTCTATCAGATTGCCACTGAGGTCTTCTTCTAATCTTAGTCCTTTATTGAGATATAAAAGTTTTTTCATATAGTTTTTTATGTATGCAATCGATCATCCTTTTGTCTTAAACCTTGCGATCCAACCAGGACACCCCCCTCGCCCAAAAAAATAATAACCAAGCCCCTCATCACTAGTTGCTGCAGCAGAAAAAAAAAATAAAAAAAAAAAACTAAGGTAAATGCCCATTTTATTTGCCTAAATTTATGGTTATATGATGCGCTGGGTCCAGAGTCTTCCATCTTCAAGACCAGTTGGCGTCAGCTTTGAAGGTACAGGGGGCATCAACTGTGGCCCTTGACATCGCCAATGACCTATATATAATTAGTACATTATAGTGGAGGAAAAGTCTAACTGTTCTTAAAAATGTTCCCTCCCTCCTCCTACTTATGCTGCCTAACCTGTATAAAAAAGCTCTGTGTACTTACCTATTTTTAATCTGCTCCGGTCAGGCGATCCCGCAGCTCCCTTGTGTCAGCGAGCACTTGCTGCAGGAGAGAGGAGGGAGCACAGAGGGCATTGGGAGCCTGTGGGTGACATCACAGCTTCCGCAATTCCGAAAATACCGAAACGGATTGGATTAAAAATAGATAAGTACACACATCTTTTTTATACAGGTTAGGCAGGATAGGTAGGAACAGGGGAAGAGGGGACGCTTTTAAGAATAATTAGACTTAGGCTTTTAAAAAAGAATACTTACAAAAATGCAATGACCAAAAGCCCATAGGCCACAAGATGCCATGCAGTACAGAATAAGTGTTTCGGGGGGTGCACCCCCTTCCTCAGAGCTGGACTGTGGCTATCTTTGTTCCCTATTGTCTCACTGTGAGTAGTAATGTGGCCAACCTCTTTTGCATGCTCCTGAGATGGACTAGGAACTATGGACTATGGGATTTGTAGCATGTATAGTGCAAGGCATGAGACTGCAACTAATGTCCACTGCTAATTCCAAACCAATGGAAGTGAGAAGGAGAAGGAGAGGTTCAGGAGGTCACCTGGGACATTACAAGGAGGCAGAAAAACACAGTATGGAATGACATGAAAGATTACAGAGCCATTAAGTAGTGGATGTGTATGGATAACATATTGGTAGACATATTGTTTAGTGTCACTTTAAAGCCCCATACACACTATCAGATTTTCTGCTGATTTTTGTCTTCAGATTTACCAAAACCGTGTAGTGCAATGGCCTGCCTGATTGCATACAAATTGAAATGCCTAAGGTTTGACCTCATATTATATGGTTTTGGTAAATCTTAAGACAAAATTCGGCAGAAAATCTGATAGTGTGTATGGGGCTTTAGCTCCTGATTTGGCACAAGCATGCAGCTAATGACGTCAGTGGGAATTCAGAATTCCCAATTGGCTAACTTATTCCAGGTCTGTGACTCAGAAAGTACTGAAGCCTTTTGATCCATGTGGATTTTCTCAGTACAGGTTTCCCTAAAATACCAGAATTATGATGATAAAATCCAGATAATAATCACATTGGCTTTTTATGAATCATTAGTAAAGTGTAAGCAAATCTTTTTCTTTGTAAATCCACTAGATGGCGCTGGTGCTGCAGGAGACGTATTGCAGGAGCTGTGAATAGTCGCTTATGCCCCAAGGACACCGCCAGCATTCGGATGATACATTTAAACAGTTAGGAAACGCGTATATGATTTATCCATTTCACAGTGTAGAATGAATTTTTAATAATAGATTGAAGTAGGGCTTGCTGTACAATGTAGGCCACTTCCTGTCATTTACTGCTGTTATCAGTCCTTTTACAAATTGTTCTACTAATAACTTGCGAAAAGTGAGTCTACCCCCTCCTTTCCAGTTCAAGTTAAAGGCTGACTCCACCCAATACCAATATTTCGGTTTTGCTTGGTTGTTAACAAATGAAATCTTTCCCTTCTCTCTTTCGCTGCGATTACCACACAGTTGAAATATTCCAGCCATTATTTCCCAGGTCTGTCCTACAGCTGTGGCCATCACAAAGCGCACTGAGGGCGTCACGTTCATCTCATGATTTCCCCAGAATGCTGGATAAACAAATAACTGCAGAGTCCAGCAGTGGAAAAAATAACACTTTTGGCTCAATTTACTATTTTTGCTGTGCATTAACATGCATTATATTGCATGTTATTGTGCGTTGTGGCAGTCCAGTGAAAATAAATAGGCTGCCAATGCACCCTTAGTTGGTACAAATTGTGTGTGATTTTTAATGCTGTGCTACAGTGCAGGTATGTCACTGTATTGCGCTGCGGTTACAGGCGTTACCAGTGTAAAGTGTAAATAGGTCCGTATGGACCCATTGTACTGATTGCAATGCACATGCATTAGTGTACATTATGCAGTGCTGGGACAAGATCATCTAGAGCCCAGGGCACACATCCCAAACGCACCCCCCCCCCCCCTCAAGATTTATGAGAATTATGTGTCAGCAAAAAACCCTCTCCCCCCATACATACTTTCAGCATAAATCTTTACTCCCCAAATCCCCCCAGCTCAAATTAATACATTAGACTACACTACATTAGAATAAGAGGGAGGCAAAGCCTCCACTAAGCTAGATGTAATATACCACCCTCATTGTGTTTAGCTGGTTAGTGGGCATGGAAAAGGAGGGAGGGAGTGGGCTGTCATTTACCACTGTATATACACCCACATGTGTGACTATATAGTCACATGGGCTGCTCAGATGTGGTAGGCAGGAAATGCTCAGCATAGAAACTCATTAAATACTGAGCATGTATAGAGTTGCCACACAGCTGAAAATTCCCTAGCTGAATTGGGGACTTGGACATAAGGAGGAGATAGAGAGCAGCAGAATCAACAAGGGTTTTTGCTGAATACAGAAAATTAATCTCATAGTGACTGAGTGAGTATGAACAGCTTGAAATACAGCATTTATTGATAGTTTTTTGTATCAAAGTTTTTTAAATTTTAAAATCTGCCGCTTTTGTTAAGATAATACTTGGTAATCCTACCATGAAGGTCCTTGTTTAATCAATTTCTAGAAGGCAGAAAGGTATGCCATCCACCCAATCCACCAAATTCTATATATTTGTAAATTTTTCTGTCTTAGAATACAACCTCACGTGTACCCCTGGGAAAGCAGAATTGGTTTCTGGGAAACACATTGAGTTGAGAGAAACTCTTTCACTCCCAATTGGCGCTGTAGTCATGTTGAGTATTCATACATACACCCATCGGCCACTTTATTAGGTACACCTTGCTAGTATCGGGTTGGACCCCCTTTGGCCTTCAGAACTGCCTTAATTTCTCATGGCATAGATTCAACAAGGTGTTGGAAACATTCCTCAGAGATTTTGGTCTATAATGACATGATAGCATTACGCAGTTACTACAGATTTGTCAGCTGCACATCCATGATGCAAATTTCCCATTCCACCACATCCCAACGGTGCTCTATTGGATTGAGATCTGTGACAACAGAGACAGGTTGTATTTAAGCTACCTGACTATGACAAGGGAGTCTATCATGCATAATATAATATTACAATACTGTCTGAAAATCTGCAAAACAGCGTGCTAGGTCTTTCATTTTTTTTTTTTTCTTTAAATGAAAATTTTGATCTGAGTCTGATGATATGTACCAGATTCAACCTCTAATTGTATATACATCTGTTCTGTCTGGTATTCTCAGAGTGGACTAGATTTGTTCCCCAACCATATAGCTGGTTATTTATATTTACCACTGCATATACTGTAGATATATTTAAGAATAAATTGTCTTATTTTAAAGTTTACATATTAACTAAATTATATACCACACTTTTTTTGAGTTTTTTATCCAATTTTTATTGATTAATCAAAACAATAATCAGCCAGCTAATCGATTATGAAAATAATCGTTAGTTGCAGCCCTGTGTAACGTGCTTGCAGTAACTTTCATTCAACCAGGTGTGTTAGAGGGGCTGAGGTTGTTCTGGGAGTGGAGGAGAACCCAAATTACCAAGCCCCTCCTTTGGGGATAGTACTACATATATTTTAATGTTTGCAGTCTTTAGGTAGACCTCATGAAGGGGAGTTTGTGGCCCCTTGCATTGGGTATTCTAATGCCGCGTACACACGAAGGGACTATCCCGCGGGATTATCCGCTGGACCGAAGTCCAGCGGATAATCCCCTCGTGTGTGGGCGCCGGCGGACTTTTTTTGGCCAAAGTACGGCGGACTAAAGTTTCAGGTTTTGTTCTCAAATTATCCGCTGGACTTGGCAGTCCAGCGGATAATCCGGTCGTGTGTAGTATGGTCCGGCGTACCAAAAAGGACGCATGCTCAGTAGCAATTATGTCACGGACTCGCTCGGTCTGGTAAAACTAGCCTTCGTTTTGAAGCTCGCACAATCGTCACGCTGCTGATTTTATTATTTTTTTTTTTTCTGACAGCGGGATTTGTATGTTATCGTACTTGAAGAATGATTTTGCCTTGCTGCTTGTATATTCACGCAGAGTACTCCCGAACGTTTTTTCTTCAGCATTCTTTAGTGAAGTTATATATTTGTATATATATATATATATATATATATATATATATATATATATATATATATATATATATATATATATATATATATATATATATATATAGATATAGATATATATATATATAGATATAGATATAGATATAGATATCCAAATCACCAAATGAAAAATATATCTATATTTCTCAATAAGCCAAAAAAAAAATATATATCGATATCTACATATATATATATATAAATATATATAGATATATAGATCTATACGTGTATAAAAATATATATATATATATATATATATATATTATATATATATATATTATATATGTATTTATGTATATATCTCTATATAGATATTTTTTATTATTTGTTGGTTATCAAAAGGATTAGTTATTACACATGATACAATTGTGGAGTCAGCAGAGCTTGCCCTTAATTCAGATCTTAACCCTCACCTTTCCAGCGACTGCACTTGCAGTTCCATTGAAGTTGCACTTTACACTTGTATTGTCAAATGAATGTTTAGACATGTACCTGCCTACTCCTAAAGAAACTATGTTTTTGAATAACAAGCACGTATATCATTATTTGATGAAAATTAAATGACCATTTATTCTGGTTAAAACAAACAAGGCAAAACAAAATAGGAAGGCAACACTGGAGCCACTTGTAGATTTTGTGAAGACTTTTTGCCCCAACGGCAGACACCAAGTTTGTGAAGTAAGGTTTTTGGTAATTGGGGCGCTCTAAGTTTATAACAATCTAAGAATAATTAAGACTATTATACAATATAAAAAAACACTCTCAAAAGAGGTGTAAGTGCCTCCAATTATGATGTATGTGTTCCTGGTGCAAAGCTCATAGACAGGGTGGTGTAGACCTCCTGTTATATCATATAGATAGTGATTAATACAGAAATTGATATAGTGATGGAAAAAATATATAAAAAACAATATCTATTAGTGCTATTAGATGTGTGTTGCACACACTACAAAGAAAAATAATATTTTAGTGCTCCCACATATTAAACATTAATCTCTAGGTATATATGTACTCAGAAAAAAACAGCAAACAGTGAACCACAGCAGTGGTAAATAAGAGTCACACCTATGGGTGACCCCACCTCTCCTTAATAAAATCCAAAACCAAAGTCCACCATTAGCCTGGACATGGATATATGCGTTAGTGATAAATAGTGTCTCTGAAAAACGTTATTTTTGAAGAAATATATATACAAAAAAATCAGCATAGAACCACACAAAACTATGTGAAAAAGAAAAGTTCATAAAATAGTTCGTAACAGTTGAATGTTGAATTGCACTTTTTCTTATTGACTGTGAATCCCTTCACCGCATAAAAAACTCTTCTTTCACCCAGGTGATAGTAATAGTAAAGCTGGCCGCTTACCAAAAGATGTTGATTGTTTTAACTAAAAAACAATCGCATGCGCTTGTTACAGGGCACAGCCTGTTTGGATACACCAAAAGACACAAATTGGAGACACCTCCTCCTCCTCCTCTCAGATTGGCTCAGATCAGGTCATGGATAGGTAAATATGTGGAATTAAAAAGATACTTCATAGTGTAACTTTGCTTTTTTATTTTTAAAACAATATAACAAAAAGCCAAATGGCCACTCACATTTCCCGGTGCCCGCCCGGCACTGGGGCTGCTCGCTTTGTTAAAAAAACAGTGGTAGGTTGGATATAGGAAGCTCTCCCTCTGAAAGGATTCCAGGGACGATCGGCGTGCGTGTCACCTCCTCGCGCCGTCAACCAGCAACAACCGGATATCCTGGGAAGCTTACGTTCAATGTGATCAGGTACCGCCTCCGACGTACGTTTCGTATTTTTACGTCATCAGGGGGGCGTACCTGATCACTGGGGAATGCCTAATAATATAGTGACTCCCATTGGTATGTCAGCCAATGGGAGACCTCGTAGGTTGCGCAGCCTCAGTGCCAACTGGACTCCTTTTTGCGGACCTGCCGCTCATGCTATACAATTTATGGTCATACATAGTTAAAAAGCCTTACAACGACCTTAGAAACATACATTTAACTTTTGTATTAATCCTACCACTCATTCTTGACTGGATCTTGATTATGCTACTAGAGTATTCTATAATTATACTTTGGGCAGTGTTATTAATGTCCAGAGATAATATGCAAGAAAACCTAATTTGTCCTTAATTATATAAATTTATATTTGTATTTTATGCCATCTTAATTAGTTCATATTGTAGGTCTTAGTTCGCTTAATTTTATATGTCACCTTTATTACAGTATTAAAAAAAAAAAAGATTTATAGAATAAAATAAAAAAATAAGTAAAAAAATATTTTTAGTGCTCCACTAGATGGCGCTCATCCTTGACCCATCATAGGTATCTATGGGAATCACTACCAAATGACCTCTATTGATTGGTCATGATAAAAGATTTTTATAGGTAATAAAATAAAGATTTTTAATTCTTAGCAGACTCAAAAAATCCCCTCCTCCCCCATATGGTTCATGTTCTAATCAATTATCAGGAAAAATAGTTTATGTTCTAATCGTTTGTCAAGAAACAGTTCAGATCTAATTCTATGTTCATACCTAACGGTTGCATTGTGTTGAGTATATATAGCCACTTTGTCTCGTTTTGGGAGACTTCTTTTCTCATGTCTGTTCCCCTCCAGTGTCTTGAGACCTTATCTATCCCATAAAAACGACACTGGGTGGGATCAGCATTGTGATATTTCTCGAAGTGTCTCGAAACACTGTGGTTGGGGAATTTTTTCTTTATATTAGTTAGGTGTTCATTTATTCTGGTTTTAAGTTGTCTAGTAGTCCGGCCCACATATTGCATTGGGCACGGACACTCAAGGACATACGTCACATGATCTGAGTGGCAGGTGATCAGGGGTTTGATCTTGTGTATATTCTTAGTTGTACAAGATTGAAAATGTGAAATCTTTTTTTGGGTTCCTGGTTTCCTAGTCAGCCGACATGCCTTACATCTTGTACAATAATGAAAACCAGATCCCCCCAGGAAGGTGGTCACCCTCCTGGGGGGGTCTGGCACATTGGGGGCAATTTTATTCCTTAATCCTGGGGCTCTTCTGTAAATAAATTTTGGTTGTTGAGTGATATTTAGGTCTTTATCTTGTAACAAAATGGGCCAATGCTTTTTAAAAACTGCTTCGATTTGTCTATACTGCCTGTTATACCCTGTAATGAAGGCCAAGGAACCTTTGTATTCAGGTTTGGCTTTAGTTGTTAGCAGGGTGCTCCTATCCATCTGTGACACCTGAGATACAGCTTTCCTGAGGGTATTGTGATTGTAACCCTTTTCCATAAAACGAGCTGTTAATATTTGTGCTTGCTCTTGAAAGTCACTGGAAGATACACAGTTACGTTTCAGACGCATAAACTGTCCTTTGGGTATCGCTCCCAACCACCGTGGGTGGTGGCAACTGTTAATGGGGACATAACCATTCCGGTCCGTACTCTTAAAGAACGTCTTGGTGGTGAAAAGACCTTCTTTAATGGTAATGGTTAGATCTAGGTAATTGACTTCTTTACCCATATGTTCCATGGTGAACCTTAGGCCATAGGCATTATTGTTCATTCTTACTAAATAGCTCGTAAATTCATCTACATCCCCCTGCCAGAAAAGGATGATATCATCTATGTACCTTTTGTAAAACAAAAGGGACTCGTTTGGTTGGTTGAAAATGGTCTCAGATTCCCACTTGTTGAGGACGATATTTGCCACACTTGGGGCGTAACGTGCCCCCATAGCAACGCCCCCTACTTGATTATAATAATCATTGTTCGCCCAAAAGTAGTTGTTACCCATTGTTACGTTTAAACCTTTGACTAAATAGCCAATTTGTGCCTTTTTTAACTTGGATTGCCTGGTTAGAGCCCATTGTACTGCCACCAGTGCATCACCATGTCTGATGTTAGTATATAAGGATTCTATGTCCACAGTGACCATGACGGTATTGGGTGTGGCTTTTAATTGTTGTAATGAAACTAGTAATTCTCGACTGTCTTTTAAATAAGAGGGGCTAAATGAAACAAGGGGTTTGAGGAAACAATCCAAATACTCCCCCAGCCGGGAGAATAGTGAATTGATTCCACTGATAATTGGCCGCCCTGGTGGTTGGTCTTTGTTCTTATGTATCTTCGGTAGTAGATATAGTACCGGAAGTTTAGGGATTTGCGGGACCAAATAACCCGCCTCTTTTTTATTTAGGAACTGTTTGGATACTCCTTCTTTTACCCACTCCTTTAGTAGAATTTTTAGTTTGGGTGTTGGATCCCCCCTCAGTTTTTGATAAGTGGTGGGGTCTTGCAACTGCCTATTCATTTCCTGATAGTAATATTCACGTGTCAGAATGACCAAACCCCCTCCTTTATCTGCCGCCCTGACAACAATTCCCTTGTTATCCTCAATGGATTTTATACCCTCCCATATTTTTGCTGTGTCAGCATATTTTTTAATCTCTAAATTTTTAATATCATTCTGAACCATAGTTTTAAACACTTCTATGTGGTGATGTTTTCCTTTCTGGGGGTTGAAGGTGGAATTATTTCTTAGATTGGTATGTGTAAATGGGTGTGTCGCTTGGGGGGTATCTTGCACTGTGATCTGGTTGGCAAAATGTTTTTTTATATTCAGTTTCCTGACATATTTTTCAATGTCGATAAATAATTCGAATTTGTCTGCATTTTTGGTAGGTGCATATTTTAATCCCTGATTGAGAACTTTTAACTCAACATCAGAAAATTGGACCTCTGTCAGGTTGAACAGACCTTGATTCAGTTGTCCCTTTCTCTTTTTCTTTCGACCTCTCCCTCTTTTTCCTCTCGGTCTGTAGTATCTTGTGATCCCCGGGTAGGGATTTGTGGGATACGATAGGGTTCCTTCCAACCCCTCCATTCCCCCTGGTATTGATTGGCATATTGATTTGGGTGTGGCCCCGGTCTACCTCTAAAATTACCCCTAAAAGTTCCTCTAGGGGGCCTAGGAGGATAGTGATTACGTTCTGGCCCATAATGGTTATATTCGCTGGATCTATTATCCATCTGTCCATATCCGCCATAAGTTGGCAATGGGTACGGTGGTGGGTAGTATTGGCCATTTGATGGGCCTTGATTGGATCCTCTCTGGTTGCCTGGTGGTTTCCCACTGGTAGATCTATTACCAGTTTTAGGGGTGCTAGGTCCTCTGGTAATTTTACCTGGTTGTACCGGAACCTGATTTTTGATCTCCGGGGTGTCCACCTCTGACTCTGCTAATAAAATTTCTTGCCATTTATATACTTTTTTTTTTGCTCAAAATCCTTGATATCCCTTTGATATTTTTTTTTTTTTTATTTTTATCTCTCTCCGTCATATTTTGCCAAATGGCTCTGAAGTATCTTAGCTTTTTCCACATATTCGTTATTAGTACTGTCTGTATGTCCGTCAAGGTTATATGGGTTCTTCAAGGATCGCTTGTGTTTCAGTTGGTAGGTTTGGCATGGCGGAGTCAGTTATGTATTTCATTATACGCTCAGGAGGGGGATTTTCTCCCTCCAGATTGTATAGCGATTCATAGAACAGCTTAAATTCTTGGGATATTTGTTGGGGCAAGGATTTTTTCTGACCTGTGGGGGAGTGTATGTGCGGAATGTACGAGGCTGCTGCCTGTGCCCTCAATGTTTGTGCTAATAGTTTCCCACATTTGTTGCCGGACTCGTACACTTTCCTGCGGGAGATTTGGAGTGCGGCCTTGGCTTTAAAGTATAGAAGGTCTTTTACCTGCATACGTATTGAGTCCAGTTCAGCTCCTAGAGCTCTGGTCGGTGTTTGTTTGTGTTCAGTTTCTAACTTGTTGAGTTTGTCAAGTAAGGTCGAGATTTGGGCGCTTCTCTGTCTTTTAGTCCTCGCACCATGTTTAATTAGCACGCCACGTATCACCGCTTTGTGTGCCTCCCATACAAGTCCCTTATCACAGTCGTCGGTAGTATTAGTAGCAAAGTAATGGTTAATTTCTTTGGTGACGTCCGCTAAAATTTCGGGGTCTTGGAGGAGATGCTCGTTGAGTCTCCATGGCTTTTTCTGTCTCGTGTGTGGGTCGTTCATTGCGTATTGCAGCATGACCGGGGCATGATCCGACCAGGTAATGGAACCTATGGTCACGTCCCGGACTGCCTGGAGTTGACAGTGCGGGATCAGGAATAGATCTATGCGGGAATATATCTGGTGTGTGCGGGAAAAGAAGGTGTAATCCCGTTCCCCTGAATGAAGTAGGCGCCACACGTCCACTAGTCTCGCTGCATGTAATGCTGTGTGAATCGTCTCTCGCGCGTGTCTAGAGGTCGAGGATGTGCCCGACGAGGTGTCTTCTGTGGGGATCAGTGGGATATTCAGGTCTCCTCCGAGAATAAGTTGGCCCTCTGAAAAATTGTGAAGTATCTCTAAGTGTTTCCTGATAAACGTGTCTTGTTGGATGTTTGGGGCGTACAGGCTTGCAATCGTCACCTTTACGCCACCAATCAGCCCTTTAAGGAACAGGTATCTCCCCGCCGGATCTGCTCTCACGTCAACCAACGCCCATGGGATTCTAGCTGCTATTTGGATAGACACCCCTCTGGATTTAGTTTCTGAGTAAGTTGCGTGGTAGACTGTTGGAAAGGATCTGTTTTTTAAAATTGGGTATTTATTTTCCTTGAAGTGTGTTTCCTGGATCAGGACAATGTCGGCCCTCATGCGTCTCATGTCATTTAGTAACATACGCCTTTTCTCTGGTATGTTAAGGCCCTTGGCGTTTAACGTGACAACCTGTAATGCGTCCATGATCGTGGGAGAGGGTAAGGGGGGTAGGGTATAAGATGGAGGGGTTTGGATAGATAGGTTAGAGGGGTTTCAGAGAAAAGAATTAAGGGATAGGGTGAAGTCCTCTGGTAATTTTACCTGGTTGTACCGGAACCTGATTTTTGATCTCCGGGGTGTCCACCTCTGACTCTGCTAATAAAATTTCTTGCCATTTATATACTTTATTTTGCTCAAAATCCTTGATATCCCTTTGATATTTTTTTATTTTTTTATTTTTAATCTCTCCGTCATATTTTGCCAAATGGCTCTGAAGTATCTTAGCTTTTTCCACATATTCGTTATTGGTACTGAATGGTTCCATCTTTTCCTTAAGGTCTGCGATTTTGGCTTGTACCAGTGCGGCTTTTGCCTTACGCTTCTTAACCATAAGTTGCATAAGTTTTTGTTCGCAGCCATTAAAGAACTGGTACCATTCATCCAATGATTGTAAATCCTCGGATCCCTCATTGGGGCTAATATCCCATCTTAATCTTCTAGGGGTTAAGTTGTGGCCAATATACATTTCAAATGAGGCCACATCCCACCACAACCTTATTTGTTTTTCCATATCTGCTTGTAACTGTTTAAACCCTCTCTCGAGGTCTAGATTGGGGCTAGGTGTCTGTTGAAACACTTCATCTAGATTAATATGTCTCTCCTGCATAAAGTTAAATACGTCCATGCCTGCGTGGGTTGTAGGTATTAGCACAAAGCTAAAATAGGGTTATGGCCAATACAAATATAATGGTAAGTGTAGATATCCCTATAAATGGGTTATCTCAACCCCGCGCTTGGAAGGGAGTAAATATAAAATCAAAAAAATTTTTTATATCAGAAAAAATATATAATAAAATATATGATATTGATATACGGTGGTGACAAAGTGCTCTAAAAGACTCTAGAAATTGTCACCCCCCCTTGGTTGAATGTTGATTAAATGCAGCTGCTCCCTTTGAAATCCGTAGATTTGATGAGTTAGTGGGGTTTTTGGTATTTGGGGCGCTCTAAGTTTATAACGATCTAAAAATAATTAAGACTATTATACAATATAAAAAAACTTTCAAAAGAGGTGTAAGTGCCTCCAATTATGATGTGCGTGTTCCTGGTGTAAAGCTCATAGACAGGGTGGTGTAGACCTCCTGTTATAACATATAGATAGTGATTGGTACAAAGATTGATATAGTGATAGAAAAAATATAAAAAAATGTCTATTAGTGCTATTAGATGTGTGTTGCACACACTCCAAAGAAAAATAATATTTTAGTGCTCCCACATATTAAACATTAATCTCTAGGTATATATGTACTCAGAAAAAAACAGCAAACAGTGAACCACAGCAGTGGTAAATATGGGAGTCACACCTCAGGGTGACCCCATCTCTCCTTAATAAAGTCCAAAACCAAAGTCCACCATTAGCCTGGACATGGATATATGCGTTGGTGATAAATAGTGTCTCTGAAAAACGTTATTTTTGAAGAAATATATATACAAAAAAATCAGCATAGAACCACACAAAACTATGTAAAAAAAAAGTTCATAAGATAGTTCGTAACAGTTGAATGTTGAATTGCACTTTTTCTTATTGACTGTGAATCCCTTCACCGCATAAAAAACTCTTCTTTCACCCAGGTGATAGTAATAGTAAAGCTGGCCGCTTACCAAAAGATGTTGATTGTTTTAACTAAAAAACAATCGCATGCGCTTGTTACAGGGCACAGCCTGTTTGGATACACCAAAAGACACAAATTGGAGACACCTCCTCCTCCTCCTCTCAGATTGGCTCAGATCAGGTCATGGATAGGTAAATATGTGGAATTAAAAAAATATTTCATAGTGTAACTTTGCTTTTTTTATTTTTAAAACAATTAAACAAAAAGCCAAATGGCCACTCACATTTCCCGGTGCCCGCCCGGCACTGGGGCTGCTCGCTTTGTTAAAAAAACAGTGGTAGGTTGGATATAGGAAGCTCTCCCTCTGAAAGGATTCCAGGGACGATCGGCGTGCGTGTCACCTCCTCGCGCCGTCAACCAGCAACAACCGGATATCCTGGGAAGCTTACGTTCAATGTGATCAGGTACCGCCTCCGACGTACGTTTCGTAATTTTACGTCATCAGGGGGGCGTACCTGATCACTGGGGAATGCCTAATAATATAGTGACTCCCATTGGTATGTCAGCCAATGGGAGACCTCGTAGGTTGCGCAGCCTCAGTGCCAACTGGACTCCTTTTTGCGGACCTGCCGCTCATGCTATACAATTTATGGTCATACATAGTTAAAAAGCCTTACAACGACCTTAGAAACTGTCTTATTTAAAAGACAGTCGAGAATTACTAGTTTCATTACAACAATTAAAAGCCACACCCAATACCGTCATGGTCACTGTGGACATAGAATCCTTATATACTAACATCAGACATGGTGATGCACTGGTGGCAGTACAATGGGCTCTAACAAGGCAATCCAAGTTAAAAAAGGCACAAATTAGCTATTTAGTCAAAGGTTTAAACGTAACAATGGGTAACAACTACTTTTGGGCGAACAATGATTATTATAATCAAGTAGGGGGCGTTGCTATGGGGGCACGGTACGCCCCAAGTGTGGCAAATATCGTCCTCAACAAGTGGGAATCTGAGACCATTTTCAACCAACCAAACGAGTCCCTTTTGTTTTACAAAAGGTACATAGATGATATCATCCTTTTCTGGCAGGGGGATGTAGATGAATTTACGAGCTATTTAGTAAGAATGAACAATAATGCCTATGGCCTAAGGTTCACCATGGAACACATGGGTAAAGAAGTCAATTTTTTAGATCTAACCATTACCATTAAAGAAGGTCTTTTCACCACCAAGACGTTCTTTAAGAGTACGGACCGGAATGGTTATGTCCCCATTAACAGTTGCCACCACCCACGGTGGCTGGGAGCGATACCCAAAGGACAGTATATGCGTCTGAAACGTAACTGTGTATCTTCCAGTGACTTTCAAGAGCAAGCACAAATATTAACAGCTCGTTTTATGGAAAAGGGCTACAATCACAATACCCTCAGGAAAGCTGTATCTCAGGTGTCACAGATGGACAGGAGCACCCTGTTAACAACCAAAGCCAAACCTGAATATAAAGGTTCCTTGGCCTTCATTACAGGGTATAACAGGCAGTATAGACAAATTGAAGCAGTTTTTAAAAAGCATTGGCCCATTTTGTTACAAGACAAAGACCTAAATATCACTCAACAACCAAAATTTATTTACAGAAGAGCCCCAGGATTAAGGAATAAAATTGCTCCCAATGTGCCAGACCCCCCCAGGAGGGTGACCACCTTCCTGGGGGGATCTGGTTTTCATTATTGCACAAGATGTAAGGCATGTCGGCTGACTAGGAAACCAGGAACCCAAAAAAAGATTTCACATTTTCAATCTTATACAACTAAGAATATACACAAGATCAAACCCCTGATCACCTGCCACTCAGATCATGTGACGTACGTCCTTGAGTGTCCGTGCCCAATGCAGTATGTGGGCCGGACCACTAGACAACTCAAAACCAGAATAAATGAACACCTAACTAATATAAAGAAAAAATTCCCCAATCACAGTGTTTCGAGACACTTCGAGAAATATCACAATGCTGATCCCACCCAGTGTCGTTTCTATGGGATAGACAAGGTCTCAAGACACTGGAGGGGAACAGACATGAGAAAAGAAGTCTCCCAAAACGAGACAAAGTGGCTATATATACTCAACACAATGCAACCGTTGGGTATGAACATAGAATTAGATCTGAACTGTTTCTTGACAAACGATTAGAACATAAACTATTTTTCCTGATAAATGATTAGACCATGAACCATATGGGGGAGGAGGGGATTTTTTTGAGTCTGCCAAGAATTAATAATAAAAATCTTTATTTTATCACTTATAAAAATCGTTTATCATGACCAAGCAATAGAGGTCATTTGGTAGTGATTCCCATAGATACCTATGACGGGTCAAGGATGAGCGCCATCTAGTGGACACTAAATATAAATTTTTTTTTTTATTTTTTATTTTTTTTATTTTATAAAAAATTTTTTTAATACTGTAATAAAGGTGACATATAAAATTAAGCGAACTAAGACCTATATTATGAACTAATTAAGATGGCATAAAATACAAATATAAATTTATATAATTAAGGACAAATTAGGTTTCTTGCATATTATCTCTGCACATTATTAATACTGCCCAAAGTATAATTATAGAATACTCTAGTAGCATAATCAAGATCCAGTCAAGAATTAGTGGTAGGATTGATACAAAAGTTAAATGTATGTTTTTAAGGTCGTTGTAAGGCTTTTTAACTATGTATGACCATAAATTGTATAGCATGAGCGGCAGGTCCGCAAAAAGGAGTCCAGTTGGCACTGAGGCTGCGCAACCTACGAGGTCTCCCATTGGCTGACATACCAATGGGAGTCACTATATTATTAGGCATTCCCCAGTGATCAGGTACGCCCCCCTGATGACGTAAAATTACGAAACGTACGTCGGAGGCGGTACCTGATCACATTGAACGTAAGCTTCCCAGGATATCCGGTTGTTGCTGGCTGACGGCGCGAGGAGGTTGACACGCACGCCGATCGCCCCTGGAATCCTTTCAGAGGGAGAGCTTCCTATATCCAACCTACCACTGTTTTTTAACAAAGCGAGCAGCCCCAGTGCCGGGCGGGCACCGGGAAAAGTGAGTGGCCATTTGGCTTTTTGGTTTAATTGTTTTTAAAAATAAAAAAAGCAAAGTTACACTATGAAGTATTTTTTTAATTCCACATATTTACCTATCCATGACCTGATCTGAGCCAATCTGAGAGGAGGAGGAGGAGGTGTCTCCAATTTGTGTCTTTTGGTGTATCCAAACAGGCTGTGCCCTGTAACAAGCGCATGCGATTGTTTTTTAGTTAAAACAATCAACATCTTTTGGTAAGCGGCCAGCTTTACTATTATTATCACCTGGGTGAAAGAAGAGTTTTTCTATGCGGTGAAGGGATTCACAGTCAATAAGAAAAAGTGCAATTCAACATTCAACTGTTACGAACTATCATATGAACTTTTCTTTTTTACATAGTTTTGTGTGGTTCTATGCTGATTTTTTTGTATATATATTTCTTCAAAAATAACGTTTTTCAGAGACACTATTTATCACCAACGCATATATCCATGTCCAGGCTAATGGTGGACTTTGGTTTTGGACTTTATTAAGGAGAGATGGGGTCACCCTGAGGTGTGACTCATATTTACCACTGCTGTGGTTCACTGTTTGCTGTTTTTTTCTGAGTACATATATACCTAGAGATTAATGTTTAATATGTGGGAGCACTAAAATATTATTTTTCTTTGGAGTGTGTGCAACACACATCTAATAGCACTAATAGACATTTTTTTATATTTTTTCTATCACTATATCAATCTTTGTACCAATCACTATCTATATGTTATAACAGGAGGTCTACACCACCCTGTCTATGAGCTTTACACCAGGAACACGCACATCATAATTGGAGGCACTTACACCTCTTTTGAAAGTTTTTTTATATTGTATAATAGTCTTAATTATTTTTAGATCGTTATAAACTTAGAGCGCCCCAAATATCAAAAACCTTACTACTCATCAAATCTACGGATTTCAAAGGGAGCAGCTGCATTTAATCAACATTCAACCAAGGGGGGGGTGACAATTCGTAGAGTTTTTACATTACTCTGTCACCACCGTATATCAATATCATATATTTTATTATATATTTTTTCTGATATAAAAAATTTTTTTGATTTTATATTTACTCCCTTCCAAGCGCGGGGTTGAGATAACCCATTTATAGGGATATCTACACTTACCATTATATTTGTATTGGCCATAACCCTATTTTAGCTTTGTGCTAATACCTACAACCCACGCAGGCATGGACGTATTTAACTTTATGCAGGAGAGACATATTAATCTAGATGAAGTGTTTCAACAGACACCTAGCCCCAATCTAGACCTCGAGAGAGGGTTTAAACAGTTACAAGCAGATATGGAAAAACAAATAAGGTTGTGGTGGGATGTGGCCTCATTTGAAATGTATATTGGCCACAACTTAACCCCTAGAAGATTAAGATGGGATATTAGCCCCAATGAGGGATCCGAGGATTTACAATCATTGGATGAATGGTACCAGTTCTTTAATGGCTGCGAACAAAAACTTATGCAACTTATGGTTAAGAAGCGTAAGGCAAAAGCCGCACTGGTACAAGCCAAAATCGCAGACCTTAAGGAAAAGATGGAACCATTCAGTACCAATAACGAATATGTGGAAAAAGCTAAGATACTTCAGAGCCATTTGGCAAAATATGACGGAGAGATTAAAAATAAAAAAATAAAAAAATATCAAAGGGATATCAAGGATTTTGAGCAAAATAAAGTATATAAATGGCAAGAAATTTTATTAGCAGAGTCAGAGGTGGACACCCCGGAGATCAAAAATCAGGTTCCGGTACAACCAGGTAAAATTACCAGAGGACCTAGCACCCCCAAAACTGGTAATAGATCTACCAGTGGGAAACCACCGGGCAACCAGAGAGGATCCAATCAAGGCCCATCAAATGGCCAATACTACCCACCACCGTACCCATTGCCAACTTATGGCGGATATGGACAGATGGATAATAGATCCAGCGAATATAACCATTATGGGCTAGAACGTAATCACTATCCTCCTAGGCCCCCTAGAGGAACTTTTAGGGGTAATTTTAGAGGTAGACCGGGGCCACACCCAAATCAATATGCCAATCAATACCAGGGGGAATGGAGGGGTTGGAAGGAACCCTATCGTATCCCACAAATCCCTACCCGGGGATCACAAGATACTACAGACCGAGAGGAAAAAGAGGGAGAGGTCGAAAGAAAAAGAAAAAGGGACAACTGAATCAAGGTCTGTTCAACCTGACAGAGGTCCAATTCTCTGATGTTGAGTTAAAAGTTCTCAATCAGGGATTAAAATATGCACCTACTAAAAATGCAGACAAATTCGAATTATTTATCGACATTGAAAAATATGTCAGGAAACTGAATATAAAAAAACATTTTGCCAACCAGATCACAGTGCAAGATACCCCCCAAGCGACACACCCATTTACACATACCAATCTAAGAAATAATTCCACCTTTAACCCCCAGAAAGGAAAACATCACCACATAGAAGTGTTTAAAACTATGGTTCAGAATGATATTAAAAATTTAGAGATTAAAAAATATGCGGACACAGCAAAAATATGGGAGGGTATAAAATCCATTGAGGATAACAAGGGAATTGTTGTCAGGGCGGCAGATAAAGGAGGGGGTTTGGTCATTCTGACACGTGAATATTACTATCAGGAAATGAATAGGCAGTTGCAAGACCCTACCACTTATCAAAAACTGAGGGGGGATCCAACACCCAAACTAAAAATTCTACTAAAGGAGTGGGTTAAAGAAGGAGTATCCAAACAGTTCCTAAATAAAAAAGAGGCGGGTTATTTGGTCCCGCAAGTCCCCAAACTTCCGGTATTATATCTACTACCAAAGATACATAAGAACAAAGACCAACCACCAGGGCGGCCAATTATTAGTGGAATCAATTCCCTATTCTCCCGGCTGGGGGAGTATTTGGATTGTTTCCTCAAACCCCTTGTTTCATTGAGCCCCTCTTATCTAAAAGACAGTCGAGAATTACTAGTTTCATTACAACATTTAAAAGCCACTCCCAATACCGTCATGGTCACTGTGGACATAGAATCCTTATATACTAACATCAGACATGGGGATGCACTGGTGGCAGTACAATGGGCTCTAACAAGGCAATCCAAGTTAAAAAAGGCACAAATTAGCTATTTAGTCAAAGGTTTAAACGTAACAATGGGTAACAACTACTTTTGGGCGAACAATGATTATTATAATCAAGTAGGGGGCGTTGCTATGGGGGCACGGTACGCCCCAAGTGTGGCAAATATCGTCCTCAACAAGTGGGAATCTGAGACCATTTTCAACCAACCAAACGAGTCCCTTTTGTTTTACAAAAGGTACATAGATGATATCATCCTTTTCTGGCAGGGGGATGTAGATGAATTTACGAGCTATTTAGTAAGAATGAACAATAATGCCTATGGCCTAAGGTTCACCATGGAACATATGGGTAAAGAAGTCAATTACCTAGATCTAACCATTACCATTAAAGAAGGTCTTTTTACCACCAAGACGTTCTTTAAGAGTACGGACCGGAATGGTTATGTCCCCATTAACAGTTGCCACCACCCACGGTGGCTGGGAGCGATACCCAAAGGACAGTTTATGCGTCTGAAACGTAACTGTGTATCTTCCAGTGACTTTCAAGAGCAAGCACAAATATTAACAGCTCGTTTTATGGAAAAGGGTTACAATCACAATACCCTTAGGAAAGCTGTATCTCAGGTGTCACAGATGGACAGGAGCACCCTGTTAACAACCAAAGCCAAACCTGAATATAAAGGTTCCTTGGCCTTCATTACAGGGTATAACAGGCAGTATAGACAAATCGAAGCAGTTTTTAAAAAGCATTGGCCCATTTTGTTACAAGACAAAGACCTAAATATCACTCAACAACCAAAATTTATTTACAGAAGAGCCCCAGGATTAAGGAATAAAATTGCCCCCAATGTGCCAGACCCCCCCAGGAGGGTGACCACCTTCCTGGGGGGATCTGGTTTTCATTATTGCACAAGATGTAAGGCATGTCGGCTGACTAGGAAACCAGGAACCCAAAAAAAGATTTCACATTTTCAATCTTATACAACTAAGAATATACACAAGATCAAACCCCTGATCACCTGCCACTCAGATCATGTGACGTACGTCCTTGAGTGTCCGTGCCCAATGCAATATGTGGGCCGGACTACTAGACAACTTAAAACCAGAATAAATGAACACCTAACTAATATAAAGAAAAAATTCCCCAACCACAGTGTTTCGAGACACTTCGAGAAATATCACAATGCTGATCCCACCCAGTGTCGTTTCTATGGGATAGACAAGGTCTCAAGACACTGGAGGGGAACAGACATGAGAAAAGAAGTCTCCCAAAACGAGACAAAGTGGCTATATATACTCAACACAATGCAACCGTTAGGTATGAACATAGAATTAGATCTGAACTGTTTCTTGACAAACGATTAGAACATAAACTATTTTTCCTGATAAATGATTAGACCATGAACCATATGGGGGAGGAGGGGATTTTTTTGAGTCTGCTAAGAATTAAAATAAAAATCTTTATTTTATCACTTATAAAAATCGTTTATCATGACCAAGCAATAGAGGTCATTTGGTAGTGATTCCCATAGATACCTATGACGGGTCAAGGATGAGCGCCATCTAGTGGAGCACTAAAAATAAATTTTTTTATTTTTTTTTTATTTTATTTATAAATTTTTTTTAAAATACTGTAATAAAGGTGACATATAAAATTAAGCGAACTAAGACCTATATTATGAACTAATTAAGATGGCATAAAATACAAATATAAATTTATATAATTAAGGACAAATTAGGTTTCTTGCATATTATCTCTGCACATTATTAATACTGCCCAAAGTATAATTATAGAATACTCTAGTAGCATAATCAAGATCCAGTCAAGAATTAGTGGTAGGATTGATACAAAAGTTAAATGTATGTTTTTAAGGTCGTTGTAAGGCTTTTTAACTATGTATGACCATAAATTGTATAGCATGAGCGGCAGGTCCGCAATAACGGAGTCCAGTTGGCACTGAGGCTGCGCAACCTACGAGGTCTCCCATTGGCTGACATACCAATGGGAGTCACTATATTATTAGGCATTCCCCAGTGATCAGGTACGCCCCCCTGATGACGTAAAAATACGAAACGTACGTCGGAGGCGGTACCTGATCACATTGAACGTAAGCTTCCCAGGATATCCGGTTGTTGCTGGTTGACGGCGCGAGGAGGTGACACGCACGCCGATCGCCCCTGGAATCCTTTCAGAGGGAGAGCTTCCTATATCCAACCTACCACTGTTTTTTAACAAAGCGAGCAGCCCCAGTGCCGGGCGGGCACCGGGAAATGTGAGTGGCCATTTGGCTTTTTGGTTTAATTGTTTTTAAAAATAAAAAAAGCAAAGTTACACTATGAAGTGTCTTTTTAATTCCACATATTTACCTATCCATGACCTGATCTGAGCCAATCTGAGAGGAGGAGGAGGAGGTGTCTCCAATTTGTGTCTTTTGGTGTATCCAAACAGGCTGTGCCCTGTAACAAGCGCATGCGATTGTTTTTTAGTTAAAACAATCAACATCTTTTGGTAAGCGGCCAGCTTTACTATTACTATCACCTGGGTGAAAGAAGAGTTTTTTATGCGGTGAAGGGATTCACAGTCAATAAGAAAAAGTGCAATTCAACATTCAACTGTTACGAACTATCTTATGAACTTTTCTTTTTTACATAGTTTTGTGTGGTTCTATGCTGATTTTTTTGTATATATATTTCTTCAAAAATAACGTTTTTCAGAGACACTATTTATCACCAACGCATATATCCATGTCCAGGCTAATGGTGGACTTTGGTTTTGGACTTTATTAAGGAGAGGTGGGGTCACCCTGAGGTGTGACTCATATTTACCACTGCTGTGGTTCACTGTTTGCTGTTTTTTTCTGAGTACATATATACCTAGAGATTAATGTTTAATATGTGGGAGCACTAAAATATTATTTTTCTTTGTAGTGTGTGCAACACACATCTAATAGCACTAATAGATATTGTTTTTTATATATTTTTTCCATCACTATATCAATTTCTGTATTAATCACTATCTATATGATATAACAGGAGGTCTACACCACCCTGTCTATGAGCTTTGCACCAGGAACACATACATCATAATTGGAGGCACTTACACCTCTTTTGAGAGTGTTTTTTTATATTGTATAATAGTCTTAATTATTTTTAGATCGTTATAAACTTAGAGCGCCCCAATTACCAAAAACCTTACTACTCATCAAATCTACGGATTTCAAAGGGAGCAGCTGCATTTAATTAACATTCAATCAAGGGGGGGTGACAATTTCTAGAGTTTTTTAGAGTACTCTGTCACCACCGTATATCAATATCTTATATTTTAATATATATATTTTCTGATATATATTTTTTTGATTTTATATTTACTCCCTTCCAAGCGCGGGGTTGAGATAACCCATTTATAGGGCACATTTCATACAATATAGGGAGCACAAGAAGATTGACCAGGAATCAGACAGACCAGGAACAGCAGCAGATGACATCTATGTCCCCAAGCTGTGGCACTACAACAGCCTGTGTCTTCTGTGAGACCAGACTGAAGCCAGGCAATCACTTCCGACTCTTCCCACCACGCTGCCCTGCACTCTTCCCTGCAGTCTTCCCTGCACGCTTCCTTGGAGGCTGACTTGTGGTAGGAGGAGGAGTAGGAGGAGGAGGAGGAGGAGGAGGAGGAGGAGGAGAAGAAGGAGGACGAGGAGGAGGAGGAGGAGAAGTTGGTGTCGGGCCTTCATGGGTCAGGCGGGTGGATTCTTGTAATTCACCCCTCAAACCCCCCCTAATTGCCTGAGAAATTAGGCCCTCACACAGGTGCCGTTGGCCCCTCTCCATTTCCAGCAACCTGCTGGACACGTAGCTGGCATAGGCCTCTTCTGGAAGGGTGGGTTTGTCGAGAATGGCACTCGCCTTCCGAATCAGTTGCAGTGATTCCTCCTCAACAATGGTCATCCTCCTGGGCCTTCTTGGGGGTAAGGGCAGGGGTGTAGGTAGACTTCTTAATTGGGTCTGGCTGTCACTCTGGCTCGTGCTGGGCCCAGCCACCTCCTGGCTCTCGTTGGTCATGTCCTCCTCCTCCTCCATACCACTTGTCCCGGCATCATCCTGGGTCAGCTCATCCTGTGTGCAAATAAAATCAAAAATCAAACACCTGTTTTGTGGTTTCTGGCCTCCTCAATCATCCAATTGTAAACTTAGGAACGAGCATCTAAATTTTCCAAAAGATCCAAAAGGCTATCATTTGGACCCCTGCATTTTCCAACCAGATCACCAATGTTGTCTAACGCTTTTTTTGCCACTACTGGATGTATGTATACACTATATATGTATCGATATGTTGCACCAACACTTTTTAGAAGTGTGCATAATTTTTGTCAGTTTTTTTCACAATTCTGAGTTCAGGGTGTTAATTGTTTCACATTTTAACGTTTACAGCATTAATATTCACACAATCACAATTTAGGCTACTAAATATATACCTGGCTCCAGCTGGGCGCATCAGCCTGCTCCAAGGTGGAGGGGTCTTCTCCTTCCGTGGAAGCCTCAGCTGGGGTGGAGGGAAGAGTGGAGGGAAGAGTGGAGGGAAGGGTGGAGGGAAGAGTCGACAGTGATTGCCTGGGTTCCATCTGGTCACCTATAAAAGTCAGTTGGTTGTAGTACCACAGCTTGGGTACATAAACATTCTCTGCTGCTGCTCCTGATCTGACTGATTCCTCAATCTTCTTGCGCTCCCGCTTGTACATGTGCCTTAAACTTGCAATTCTGGCTTCCACAAACTTGGTGTTTGCGTTGGGGACTTTAGTCTTCACAAAAGCCACAAGTGGCCCCAGTGTTGCCTTCCGGACATCCCTATTGCCATATAAAGGGTTCTTGAGCTGCCACAGGTTGGTATTTTTTCTGTACAGGGCAATGAATTCGGACATGAACTGCTGGTCCTTGAATGGATTCAACTGGGGTGATGACATGTTTGTTTCTGTTTTGTTAGTAATGGCAATACAAAAGACCAAAAACACAAATGTTACTTAAAACGCACAACCAGTTTTTCTTAACAAACATTACACAACACACCCACACACAGGCAGCAACCCCTACACACAGGCAGCAACACATCCACACAGGCAGCAACCCCTACACACAGGCAGCAACCCCTACACACAGGCAGCAACCCCTACACACAGCCAGCAACACATCCACACAGGCAGCAACCCCTACACACAGGCAGCAACACATCCACACAGGCAGCAACCCCTACACACAGGCAGCAACCCCTACACACAGGCAGCAACCCCTACACACAGCCAGCAACACATCCACACAGGCAGCAACCCCTACACACAGGCAGCAACACATCCACACAGGCAGCAACCCCTACACACAGGCAGCAACCCCTACACACAGCCAGCAACACATCCACACAGGCAGCAACCCCTACACACAGGCAGCAACCCCTACACACAGCCAGCAACACATCCACACAGGCAGCAACCCCTACACACAGGCAGCAACCCCTACACACAGCCAGCAACACACACATATCCTTAAAAAATGCTGGCCCAAAACCCAAAAAAAAACACAGTAATGCATCCTAGAAAACACTTACCTTCGTACAGAGCGCTCGCTACTTCCGTTCGGGAACACGTGGGCCCCTCAAACAGCCTTATATACACTGCGCACGCGTCGAAGTCCGCCTGCGTCCTCCGCGTCGCCCGCCCATGACGTTCCTCATGACGAGTATTCCCCGCCCCGCTTCCCCTCGTTGCATTGTTGGTGAATTAATTCATGAATATGGCGGACACATTCTCAGCCAGTAGCGCGGAGGAAAGCCAAGAAGCCAACACATCTGCATCCAGCAGCAGATATAAGGCCACCAATATGGCCTTTGAAGAGATGGTGGAGATGGTGGACATCCTCCAAAGGGAAGATTACGACGGGGAAAATGGCCCGTACCCTCGTCCCAACTTGCGCAAGGACAAGATTCTCACTACAATCGTCAGCACCCTGGAGCAGAAATTCGGCGTACGAAGGGGCAAGGATCAACTGCGCAAACGATGGTCCGACATCAAATCCAGGGAGCACGATCAGTACAGGAGAATTCGAAAAGCCATCAAAAAAAGTAAGTCAAGCACGTGCGCTACTATGGTTATACTTGATATGTCTAATCTTGCGCAGATGTAATTACCATTCGTCCGTGAAACTTGCGCAGATGTTATTACCATTCGTCCGTGAAACTTGCGCAGATGTAATTACCATTCGTCCGTGAAACTTGCGCAGATGTAATTACCATTCGTCCGTGAAACTTGCGCAGATGTAATTACCATTCGTCCGTGAAACTTGCGCAGATGTAATTACCATTCGTCCGTGAAACTTGCGCAGATGTTATTACCATTCGTACCTGAAACTTGCGCAGATGTAATTACCATTCGTCCGTGAAACTTGCGCAGATGTTATTACCATTCGTCCGTGAAACTTGCGCAGATGTAATTACCATTCGTCCGTGAAACTTGCACAGATGTTATTACCATTCGTACCTGAAACTTGCGCAGATGTAATTACCATTCGTCCGTGAAACTTGCGCAGATGTAATTACCATTCGTCCGTGAAACTTGCGCAGATGTTATTACCATTCGTACCTGAAACTTGCGCAGATGTAATTACCATTCGTCCGTGAAACTTGCGCAGATGTAATTACCATTCGTCCGTGAAACTTGCGCAGATGTTATTACCATTCGTCCGTGAAACTTGCGCAGATGTAATTACCATTCGTCCGTGAAACTTGCGCAGATGTTATTACCATTCGTACC